>OX451737.1:135171787-135655421 GCA_948472305.1 Vicia faba | reverse complement strand
ACATAACATGTTATTTCTCAATTGCAATTGTTGTGACTAATGGTGATTAAAGAGGAGCATAGATTGTTGTTTAATTACATATTTATACAAGTTTGGATCTATAATTTGGTAAAAAACACTTAAACTTTCAAAAAAACCGAATTTCTAACTTAATATCAATTATGAAATTAATCGTGAGACTTTGTTGTTTATCATTGTTGACATAATTTTCAAGTCTATGCACAAATAAAATCTCATTTTCAATGCAAAAACATAGAGTTTGGAAATTAAATCAACATTTGATTTTTGTGCATTTTCATCAGTTTAGGATGTTTTTTAAACACATAGTCACACATTGCTCAATCGTTAACGCTCGAGTCACTTAGATTACACGTTTTGATAGTGTTTAAAGCTAATTTTCATGGTTTCGAATCGAAATTGTGTCCAGTTCATGCTAAAATAGTTTTTTTGTCCCGTGCACTAAAACACACCAAAAATGTCACTTCCACTTAGAATTAATTCACGAGACCTACTTTTTTGAATCTGTTGGCACGTTTAGATGCAACCAGGCGATTTTGAGCCGATTCTGTATTGATGATTTTTGCGCGTTATTTTTACTTACAAGACGATTTGGCTCCGTTTGACACGTATTTTGAGCTTTGACATTTGTTTGATGTATGCTTGTATTGTATTGATTGTTTGTGCATCATTGTGTACACGTTTGCTTGTTTCCGTTACACTTTCCGACTTAATTCATATTATTACCGTAGTGCTACCCAGTTTTGGTTTTCACCATCCATTACTCATTTGTATTACACTCACTTGTATTCCATTATCACTTTTGAGTTGTAATTCGATGCTTGTTGTTGCATTGTTATTTGCTAATCAATTTTATGGATTGTTCAAGGTACACTATAAGAGCTTTCGATCATGTAACCAAGCGTTGGTTATGTGATTGAAAAGTATTTGGTTTGGATTCGCTTCTGATGCGAGTCATTCTTGTTTCTCATTTCATGAGATATATACTATTTGCGATTGTCTGGATATTGCTTTGCTTGTATAGTGTTATCTTGTGCAGGGACTCTGATGCAACGCAACACATTTGTGGCTTGCGATTTATTTTCGCACATGATATTCTTTGGATATTATTTCTGACTTTTGCACTTTCTTGGTGAAGTTTGCTTGAAGTATTTCGGGTTTCTTGCTTTCGCTTACTTTTCTACGAACTATTATTTGATTGGTATTCTTATTTTCTTCCTTTCATCTCTTACACATTTTACTGCATTTATCATTTTTCTTGATATCATGAGAAGTAGGAAATAAACAGTGTGCGCTCGAAGTTGCTGTTTAAATACCTGTAGCAGGAATTTTTCACTTATTTGCTATTAGTGCTTGTGCTTGTGTTTGCTTTTGTCGATTGGTGATGTCACTCAGTTAGAATTAAGGTAACAACTTTGATCTTTGCATGCTCCCCATAGGATTTTATTTCTTTCTTTGTTGACGATCGATGATGTAACTCAATTAGAATTGAGATAACAACTTCGATCTTTGCATGCTCCCCATAGGATTTTATTGCTTTCTTTGTTGACGATCGATGAGTCACTCAATTATAATTGAGATAACGACTTTGATATTTGCATGTTCCCTATAGGATAGTTATCCTCACCCCTAGGTTTTTGGCATGCTAACGTAGGTAGACATTTCCCTTTTATCCTTTTTCTTTCCTCTTTTGCATATGCATTAAAACTAAAACCTTCTTTTTCCTTTAAACTCATAAAAACACTCTCTAACAACAAAAACCCTTTTCAAGGTAAAAGATACAAACCAACTCAAACCTTTTTGTGCGCCTGTGGCACTTTTCTCTTTTAAAACTCTTTTTAATAAGCAAGTGTATTTTAGCCATTCCAATATGAAGCAAACGACTTAGGCCCCTCGTCGAGAAAAGCAAGTCAATGTTCCTACATTTGGATTGTCTAACGCATCATTTGTATAAAAAACATAAAAGAAATCAGAACATGTGAGCCGAACTACGGTGCTCTGACTTTCCCATTGCACGAGGAAGTACGTAGGCACTATGTTGCGGGGCCTAGGAGAGAAAATTTTGTAAATATTCCTTTTTTTCCTTGTATTTTCTTTCACATGCATTTCCTCTTATCAACAAGCATTAGATATAGTATTTATACACACCCTTAGATGAGAACAAATGAAAGTGGATCTTGTGGAGCACCACAGACGTGTGGGGGTGCTAATACCTTCCCCTCACGTAACCAACTTCCTTATCCTTTCTCTTGGTTGCAAGACCATCTTATCCATTTCTTTGGGGTTCTCTTGATATCTTCAATTCCTTAGTGATAAATAGAGTTCAGTGGCGACTCTGTGTTTTTTTACAGCGCGATAGTTATCCACTCTGCTGGGGAAAGGTTGACCAATTACTGGTCCATCCTATGCAAGTTAGTCCTAGCTTTCATTTTTTTATCTTTAGGTGTTTTACATGTTATTTCTTTGTTGTTGCTTTATTTACATGCTTTCGTGCATATTTTTGCATGCATTTACTGCTTCCATAATTCTGCTATTGTGTATGCTCTGTTTTCATGATTGGGTGGGTGTTACCATGAGGTAAAAGGCCCAATACCCCGACCAAGTGACAACCATATGAACACTAGGAATATAGTGGAGCATGGGGGCTAGTTGACTTAGGTTTCACTAGCGCTGTCATGTCGTCCATGCTCAGATGAGGTACAAATGAGGTGCTATCGTTTTCACGTAGGTGGTACAACGATAGTGTCCAAAGAAGTATCCTTGATTCTGAGTTAACCGACCTTACCCTGGCCTAGTTTTCACCCGTGAGTGGGGAGGGAATTGATTATCACAGGTACTGATGGTGACTATGTTCAGATGGTGACTATGTTCAGATGGTGACTGTATGTTCTGTTGGTGAGTATGTGGTTCTCAGATTAATTTTCTGCATTCCTGTCCGGTTTATTTGGAGGTTTATTTAGGTTTATGTTCTGGGCCTTTAATCTTGGTATTCCCAACATGTTCAGAAAAGGCACAACAGTTAGCCGGTGTTATGGAAATCTTTGATCCCATGTTTGTGGAACTTGCATCATGGCATATTTATTTTACAAAAAATATATATTAAAAAAAAGTGTCTAACCTGCATATGCATGTCATTTCCAAGATTTTATGAAGTTGTCATCAGCATCAAGGATGAATAATAACACGGAGACAAGCGTAAAGCCTCTCAAAAACACTGCTGCTTATCGGCTTCAAGTATTTGGTGGTCGATTGCGAGAAATATGAGATCTTGTGAAAGGGCCGAATGAGGAAGTTTTCAGAGGACAGTGTGGAAACTTATTGCCGTTGGTGAACGCTGATTATGAAGAATGATCTTTGAGACCACTTCTCCAGTTCTATGATTTGTAGTTGCGCTGTTTTAATTTTTAGGATTATCAATTAACACTGACCCTCGAAGAGTATGTGCATATTCTTGATGTCAAGATCATTAATGGTATCCCTTTCATTCAAGTACCAGATATTCCTGACTACAAGTAAATCACTAGGGCTCTTTATTTGACCCATAATGAAGTGGAAAATAATTTGATCGAGAAAAGCGGCAGGATTGGTCTTCCTTTAAACTATCTAATATCAAAAGCCAAGGTTTTTGAAAAAGGTGATAATTTGACCACATTCAACGCGCTTCTGGAATCTATGATTTATGGCATAGTCCTCTTTCCAGTTTCAGAAAAGTTGGTGCATACAGCTGTATTATGTGTCTTCATGAATGACAACCTAATACCAACTTTACTTGCCGACACTTATTACACTATCCATTCCCAACATGGAAATAAGGGGGAATTCATGTGTTGTGTGGCTATGCTTTATAAGTGGTTGATGATACACATTCCTTCGAAAGGGCCATTGTTCATATTGTCTAGTTGTCTCTTTGGTCTCAGTGAATCATGGGACTCACTTTGTATGATATTGTTTTACAAAGTGTAAGGGACTTGAAAGAGATCATTATAGGTTGTAGAGAATTCCCTACTGTTCCGCTCATGAGAACAAGAGGATATATCAACTATAATTCTGTTTTGGCACGTCATCAATTAGGATTTATAACGATGGATATACCTATTGATCGGGAATTGATGGAGATAGTTTATTTCGGTAAAGGGGAAGGTGCAGTTTTTCTTGAAAAAGTAAAAGTGGTATGGGGTCACATTCACCGTAAAGGGAAGCTTTTCTTTAGCCAAGATGGATGTGTAACTTGTGATACTTATACAAACTGGATTCAGAACCGGGTGAAAATGATTTTGTTGCCTTACAAAAGGGAGGAGCCACTATATTCTCAACCTGTTTTTGATGCATTGGTTGATGATCAGGTACTTCCAGAAGTGATGGATAATCATTTATCCCATGTTAGATCATTCTCTAGGAAGTTTGTGTCGGGAGGATCGGAATTCGTGCCTATGGTGTGTTTTAAGAATGTCAAGGCCGAAAATATCAAGCTCCAAGCAAAGTAGAAAGAGATGAAAATTGATCTCTCTTTTTACTTGAAAGACAAAAAGGTACTCATGCATAAGGTTAGGTTGAAATATTAGTTGCTAGAAAGATTTGGTTTTCTTGAGCGATCGAAGAGGCTAAGGGTCGACGGTTTTGGTACAACTAGTCGTCAGACTGAAAAGTTGTTGATTAGTCAGCAGAAGGTAGAGAGACTTTGGTTGGCTAAAGACAAGTCAGAAGCAAAGCACTGTGAAGAGGTTAAGACTCTGAAGAAAAAACTTTGAGAAAAGGATATGTAGTTGACTCAAGTTGTGAGGGAGCTAACAAAGTTCAAAGCCTGGGTAGCCGATGAAGGCAAGATTCTGACAGAGAAAACTGATGTGGGAAGCGTAGGTCCTGAAGATTAGTAGCTTAAGTACCGTTGTTTGGGGGCCATGATGAGGAAGAAGGGTTTTGTGACAGAGGACCCAATTTCAAAGGGCGACTAGCAAAGAAACCAAGGATAATATAAAGAGTCCAATTACAAAGTTAGAGACGTCTGGGGGCTAGGTTTTTCAGAGGGGCTTTTTCGGCAATTTCTTTTCCGTTTAATTGTTGATAAGATCATCGCCAGTCTTGTTGGAAGGGGTCTTTATGATGTTTGAATTTGATCGTATTGAGAATATTTTGTATGGATGCTTATTTGGTTTTAGGATATGAGCATTTTTTATTCAAATATTTTGTCTCTCATTGCTTTATCTTGTTGCTTATCCTATTGCTTATTGATGCTTGGTGAAAGACTTTAGGATGTTCCTTGAAATGACTAACATGTCATACATATCATCTATATCATTCATATCATGTGCATTGCAAGTTTATTTAGGATGGTCTTCACATTTGTGAGTTCTGCTTCTTCTTATCGGAGTTTACAAGACGACTTCTCTAGATTCGTACCACACTCAAGCTAATCAAAAGAGGATTATGGAACAGATCAAACATAACCAAGTTGAACTTCGTAAAGACATGGACACCACGGGGGGAAGAATGAACCAGCTTATGGAGACCCTCCACGCTGTTATTCAGGGATAAGAGGAACTTAGGAAGAGTGTCACCAAGCTTGTTGACAGTGCCGCCACTTCTAACAATAGGGGACCAAAGACTGTTACTGGAGGGAATCCTAAGGGTAATCCTTAGGTTATCGTGGATGATCACCACACTGATTGATCTTGATGGCCCATAAAATGATCTTAATGCTGATACATTCGAAGATGTCAAGATGTATTATTCTCTCGAAGAACGTCTCAAGGCTATGGAGACCTATAAGAAGTCGGGTTTCAGTGTTGCCGCTATGTGTTTGGTTCCTAGGGTTGTTGTTTCCCCCAAGTTCAAAGTTCTAGAGTTCGAAAAGTACAAAAGAACTACATGTCCTGAGACTCATCTCCATTTTTACTGTCAGAAAATGGCTACCTATGCTAGTAACGAGTCGCTGCTCACGTTCTAGGAAAACCTAGCTGAGGCTCCTTTAGAATGGTACATACAGCTCGAGCAAACTCAGTTTGAGACTTGGGGAGAACTTGTTGATGCTTTTCTGAAGCACTAACATTATAATACTGCTATGGCTTCTAGTTGTGCTCAGATTCAGAGCATGTCGCAAAAAACGGGTGAATCATTTAAGGAGTATGCTCAAAGGTTACGTGGACTAGCTGCGAGAGTCCAGCCTCCTCTCTTGGACTGTGAGTTGGTTGATCTATTTATGAATACATTGCAGGGTGTGTATCTCCAACACATGATGGTCAGTACTTTAGACTCTTTTTCAGATATTGTTATCATTGGAGAACGTGTTGAAATGTGTGTTAAAGCTGGTACTATTCTTGGTGCGTCTGGAACTAATAACAGTAATGATGGTAATGGTAAGAGGCCGTATTCCGGTGGTTTTGTTAAAAATAAGGAAGGTGAAGAGAGTAATGCATCCATTGATAAGGGAAAGGTTGTTGTTCATCTCCCATATTATCCAACTCTTGCTTCCATTCCATAACAACAACATGCACCTCCCAGAAACTATCAGCAACAAAATCAGAGGCCTCAAGGTCAGAGTGGTCAGCAATGACAATAAAGGTATTCGAAAAGGAAGCTGGATCCAGTTCCCATGTCGTGTGATCATCTTCTTCTACGGATGTTTGCTAGTTAGTTGGTTCGACTTCGTGAACTTCCTCCTCCATTTGAGAATCTTCCTAGAGGTTATGATGTAAATGCATACTGTGAATTTCATTTAAGGGCTCTAGGCCACTCGATTGGAAATTGTAGGGTGCTAAAGTATAGGGTTCAGGACCTTTTGGATGCTAAAGAGATCAGTTTCACTCCTGTTGGTCCTAATGTTCAGAATAATCCTATGCCTCCTCACCATGGAGCAGCGGCCAATGCTATTGGGTTTGATGAAGAGCATGATTTGGTGACTAGTGTAAATGATATTCAGATATCACTAATAGCTTTGAGAGAACATTTACTGCAACAAGAGGCTTTACAAGAGCTTCATGATTTCTGTCTTCAATGTTCGTCTAATCCAGAAGAATATGTTAAATTGAAGAATGTTATGTAAGAACAAGATTTGGTTCTATCATATTATCTCTGAGTTTCGATGATAACAAATCAGTATGATTGTAAGAACAATTTTGTTGTACTAATATTTGTTATTGTTGAGTATTCAAAAACATGTTCTGCTTCTAATGGATGGCATGGCCAAGACATTAGAAGAGAATTAATTCGGATTCTATGCTACATAAGTTTTGTTCAATAGTAGCAAGACACTGCAGAAGGCTATGAAGTGTAAGCTATGATGTTGTTCTAAAGATACCAGTCAGAAGATATGAAGACTCAAGTTTCTACTTACATCCAGATGCTGAAGAATCAAGCTTCTAAAGACAACGTGTTCCAAAGAAACAAACTTAGAAGATCTGAAGACAAAGTTTCTATTGAAGTCCAGATACTGAAGAATTGTGTTTCTAATAAAAAGGTTCTTAAGACAAGGGTTCTGAAGACCAACAACTGAAGACTCTAAAGACAAAAGTTCTAAAGATTCTAAAGACTTGAAGTTATAAAGACCCAAGGTTCTAAGAGAAGGTTGTCACGACCA
Source organism: Vicia faba (assembly GCA_948472305.1). NCBI lineage: Eukaryota > Viridiplantae > Streptophyta > Magnoliopsida > Fabales > Fabaceae > Vicia > Vicia faba. The sequence continues at coordinate 135,647,830 of OX451737.1, read as the reverse complement.
AGTGCTGAAGACTCTGAAGACACAATTCTGAAGACTCTAAAGACTTGAAGTTCTGATAACCTGATGTTATGTTCCCTCTTCTAAATTCATGCTCGCAAAAGCCTCTGAAGTGTAGAAGGAAATAAGATAATGTTAACATGGTACAAATAATACATGGTACAATCAACGTTTCATTCCACTACCATGAAAGTACGGACGCGTCACACGATCTTGTCCCCCATATTACTATTCAAGCTACCAATGTTTATGGAAATTCCAAGAGTATCCCTCAACATATACATTATTTTAATGGTTATATAAAGGCTTGGAGACTAAGAAAGAAAGAAACCAATCAACAGAATATTCACGCGCAAATGATGCTCATTGCTTTCACATTCTTAAGTCACTGTTCATAAAATAGTTTACATACTCAGCTTTATAGAAGCAATATTCTTGTAAACAAAACTTGTATTCAAACAGTTGTTTGATATTCCTTAAGGGATCGAGTAGGTCTGTAGCCTTAAGAAGTCTAGAGCTTACGAGTTTTAGAAGTTGTAAGTCACTTGCAGGTAGCTTGTGCATTGTAATAATCAGGCTGATTATTAGTTGATATTCCTTAAGGGACACAGTAGGTTTGAATCCTTAAGAAGTCTTTGACTTGTGAGTCTTAGAAGTTGTTAGTAACTTGCGGGTAGATTGTGCAAATTGTAATCAATTTGGTTATAGTGAATTAAGTACTCGATTGAGTGAGGCAAAATCATGTTGGCGGGTGGACTAGACTAGCTTGATAATTTTTAAGTGAACTAGTATAAACATACATTGTTCTTTACTTCCTTTTCTTACTTATTGTTATTATCAATAGTGAAGGAAAAATCATTTTAACTAAAAGGGGAATAATTTCTAAAAGAATATTTTGTTTTAAAAACCCAATTCAAACCCCTCTTTCTTGTATTTTTCATACCTTCAATTGGTACCAGAGCCCCGGTTCTGAGAAGATAAAAAGTTTGAATTTTTATCAACACTTAACAGTATTTAGTACCGATCCAGTGTGTGTGTGTGTGTGAAAAACCAATGGCTACATCTACTTCCACTATTGATAATAGGGATAATGATAGAGACCACTATAGTTCAAATCCTCCTATGTTTGATGGGAAGAAATTTGACTATTGGAAGGATAAAATAGAAAGTTACTTTCTAGCATATGACTTGGATCTATGGGACTTGTTAGTTGATGGCTACACTAACCCAGTAGATGATAAAGGTCATGAGATTGCAAGAAGTTCAATGACGGACACACAGAAGAAAGTATGCAGAAATCACTACAAAGCAAGAACCATTCTTCTAAGTGCCATCTCATATAATGAATATGAGAAAATCAAAGATAGAGAGACTGCAAAGTCTATTTTTGATTCTCTTCAAATGACACATGAAGGCAACGCACAAGTAAAAGAAACAAAGGCTCTGGACTTAATTCAAAAGTTTGAAGCCTTCAAGATGGAAGATAACGAATATGTGGAAATAATATTTTCAAGATTTCAGACTCTTGTGGCATGACTTAAGGTTCTGAACAAAGGTTACGCCACCACAGATCATGTAAAAATATTATCAGAAGTCTGCCTATTAAATGGAGACCAATGGTAACTGCCTTAAAATTGGCTAAGGATCTGAGCAACACCTTTCTTGAGGAGTTGATTAGCTCTTTAAGAAGTCATGAAATAGAGTTGGAACAAGATGAACCTCAGAAGAGAGTAAAATCAGTTGCTCTAAAGTCTACTTCTGGGAAAACCAAGGCTTATCAAGCTAAGGAAGAATCAGAAGAATCTGAAGAAGATTCAAATGATGATGAACTCTCCTTAATATCCAGAAGAATAAGTCAAATCTGGAAGCACATACAAATCAAGTTCAGAGGTCAAAAAAGGACATATGGAAGTGGTGAATCCACTTCTTGTCAGAGAAATGCTTCTGGAAAAGAAGTTACTTATTTTGAATGCAATGAGCCTGAACATTACAAAAGTGATTGTCCAAAGCTTAAGAAAGACAAGAAGCCTAAAAAGGCTTACAAATCCAAGAAGGGTCTCATGAAAACATGGGATGATTTAGAATCAGAAGATGAAGATTCTGATGAAGAACATGCAAACATGGCATTCATGGCCAGGACCAGCAAATGAGAAACAACATCAGAAGAAGAACTGACAATTAATTATGAGTCAGACTCTTATGATGACAAAAAGGTACTTTCTTATTTATCTCATTCTGAACTTGAAATTGGCTTAACTGAATTAATGAAAAGGTATCAATCTCTTCTAAGTAAACACAAAATTTTGAAAAAGAGTGATATGGCTACTTCAGAGAACACGACTATAGATGAGCAAAGTATTTCCATCTTAAATGAAAAACTGTGTTTTACAAAAATCAAACATCGCTCTAAAAAGTAAAGTGTCTAGATTAGAAGAAGAGATTCTCTCTAACACATCTGTTATTGACGAAGTAACCAGATATGATAGAGATTTTCAACACTTCCTTGCTAAAAGCATAGGTAGAAGCAGAATGGCTTCAATGATCTATGATGTTAGTATAAATGGAAGCAGAGGCTTGGGGTATTCAGGACCATCGAAGAGAATTACTGAGACTCTGAATGTCAAACCAAAACCTCTTTATGAACATTTTGTGCTTGCTGGCACATATTTGAAATGTCTAGAACAAGAAGGTTCTAATACTTTTGTAGCACGAACACAAACACAAACACAAAAGAAATTTTTTAAACCAAAGTATCATGCACAAATTTCACATGATTATTCTGTTGCACGGAAATCAAAAGGGGTCAGAACCTCTGGAACTTCTAACAAAAGAGGACCCATATAGTGGGTACCTAATGATCAAATAATATAAATTGCATATCTCCTTAATGGAGCCACTGAAACACCAATCATGGTACTTGCACAGTGGATGCTCGTGACACATGACAGGCGAAAGGCATATGTTCCAAGATTTGGAACTTAAGTCTGGAGGTGTCGTTGGCTTCAGAGGCAATCAAGTGGGAAAGATCATCGGTTATGGAATGATTGGTAATGGTAAATTTCCTTCTATTACCAATGTTCTTTTAGTCGAGGGTCTGATGCATAACTTATTGTCAATCAGTCAACTTAGTGACAATGGTTATGAGGTGATGTTTAATCAAACGTCCTGTAAAGCTGTTAGTCAGAAGGATGGGTCAGTTTTGTTCAATGGCAAGAGGAAGAACAATATTTACAAAATAAGATTATCAAATTTAAAAAATCAAAATGTAAAATGTCTTCTGACTGTTCAAGTAGAGCAGTGGGTCTGGCATCGACGTCTAGGTCATGTTAGCTTGAGAAAGGTTTCTCAACTAAATAAACTTGGATTAGTCAGAGGTTTTCCCAATATGAAGTACACTTCAGATGCCCTTTGTGAAGCTTGTCAGAAAGGAAAATTTTCGAAGACCTCTTTTCAAGCTAAAATTATTGTTTCTACTTCTAGGCCATTAAAACTTCTTCACATTGACTTATTTGGACCAGTGAAAAATTCTTCTGTCAATGATAAGAAATATGGACTTATCATCGTTGATGATTACAGCAGGTGGACATGGGTAAAATTCTTGAAACACAAGGATGAGTCATTCTATGTATTTTATCCCTTCTTTTCCCAAGTTCAAAATGAAAAATGTTGCAGAATAGTCAGAGTTCGAAGTGATCATGGTGGAGAATTTGAAAATAAAGATTTTGAAAAACTTTTTGATTCAAATGGAATAGTACAAGATTTTTATTTCCCTATAACTCTACAACAAAATGGGGTTATAGAAAGGAAAAATAGAACTATGTAAGAAATGGCTTGCACCATGATCCAAGAAACTCAAATGGCTAAGCACTTCTAGGCAGAAGCAGTAAATACAACATGCTATATTCAAAATAGACTCTCCATAACACCTATTTTGTGTAAGACTCCTTATGAATTATGGAATAATAGATAGCCCAACATTTCCTATTTCCATCCATTCAGATGTATTTGTTATATGTTAAACACTAAAGAGAATCTGGGTAAGTTTGATTCCAAGGCACTGAGGTGTCTGCTATTACGATACTCTGAACACTCTAAAGGATTCAGAATCTATAACACAAAATAGAAATTGTGGAAGAATCAATTCATGTCAGATTTGATGATAAGCTTGACTATGAAAAGTCAAAGTTGTGTGGAAAGCATGCAGATGTGACTATAAGATTCACCAAACCAAAGGAGAATATTAAAGAAGATAAAGAATCAGAAGGACCTCATTATTATGATGTTAATATTACTTTAAATCTAACTCAACCAAAGAAGAACAAAATCACATCCTCTCATCCTGAAGATCTTATTCTTGGAAGTAAAGACGCTCCAATCAGAACAAGATCGGCTCTCAAAACTTCTGATGAAGTGCTTCTAGATTTAGTCTTCTTAATAGAACCTACATCAATTGAGGAAGCTCTTCTAGATAAGGATTGGATTCTTTCCATGGAAGAAGAACTTAACCAATTCTCAAAGAATTACGTATGAGATCATATTCAGAACCTAAAGGTGTCCACGTCATTGGAATCAGATGGGTGTTTAGAAACAAGCTCAATGAGAAGGGTGAATTTGTTAGAAACAAAGATCGACTGGTTGCATAAGGTTATAGTCAACAAGAAGGTATAGACTATACAAAAACTTTTGCACCAGTCGCTAGGTTAGAAGCTATTTGGTTGTTAGTTTTCTTTTTTTGTAAATCTTAACATCATCCTTTAGCAGATGGATGTTAAGAGTGCATTTCTGAATGGTTATATTTTAGAAGAAGTATATGTCAAACAACCTCCTAGCTTTGAAAAATCTGAGAAATCAGACTTTATTTTTAAGCTAAAGAAATCTCTTTATGGCTTGAAACAAGCTCCCAAAGCTTGGTATGACAGATTGAGCAATTTTCAGTTAGAAAATAAGTTTACCAGAGGAAAGGTTGACACTACACTCTTCTACAAAACATTAAAAAATGATATTCTAATTGTTCATATTTATGTCGATGATATTATTTTTGGTTTTGATAATCCTTCTCTCTGCGAGGAATTCTCTAAGCTAATGCAGGCTGAGTTTGAAATGAGCATGATGGGGGAACTGAAGTTCTTTCCGGGAATCCAGATTGATCAAAAACCAGAGGCAACTTACATACATCAAAGTAATTACACCAAATAAATAATGAAGAAATTCAACATGACAGACTGCACTATAGCAAAGACTCTATGATACGGTGGCAGAACCGACTGTTATACTGGTTTTATGTTTGTATTCGCAAATGTTGCGTTAAGCAAGAGTCTCCACCGACTTTTCTTTTATCCAACAAATGAAATGGTGAAAATAATAGAAAAAATACATTTTCGAGAGTTTTCTGAGTAAGGGGGGTAGATTATGGAAAAGGAAGGTGTTAGCACCCTTTCCATCTGTACTTTTCTACGGGCTCTTAGATGCTTAGCTCATTTTAAAAGTACCTTGTGCTTTGTGTGTTTTGAAAAAATGTTTTGAAATGCCTTAGTGCGGCGATTTGCTTTGCGTTAACTCTTGTATCAGTCCTCAAGAGTGTTGACAAAGCAAATGTTTTTTAAAGTTGTTTATGAAATGTGTAAGTGTAAAATTTTTTTTTTGAGCAAGCATCTAACAGCTATCTACTTGTACTCGTAAAGGTTAACTCTTTTCCTCCTAATCTTTAGACAGTGTTATACTACTATTAGTGAGTAGGTAGCCCTATCATTGGATGTATGAGGGAAAATCAAATCGACGTTTTTTATTATCATAAAGGAAACTGGGCGAGAAGCTTTAGTAACTAACCTAAGGTTCTAAGATCATATTTTTACCGGAGCAACGTCGAGCGGGTCATCGAGGGACTTATGATCTTTTTTTGAACCAGAGGGTAGCCACTAAACCCTCTCATGTTTCGAGAGTTGTGACTATTTTTCAAAGGAAACCAAAGTGGGGTACCCTAGAGGTGTATATGTGCAAGTGATTCAATTCAGTTCATTTATCTCTTGTTATTAGGTTTTCTAGCGTTTTCTCATTAGTCTTTCCATACAAGCCTAATTACTAACAGTTAATATTTTGCAGAAATTTAAAGTGCGGGATGTTAGAACATAGTTTGATTCTATAACCCTTACAAGAGTTTTGATGATTACAAACACAAAGAACAATATGCACTCTAAATTTGTGTTTTATGTTGTACAGATGTTCTGGCTGAAACGACATCAGAAGTTAAGCATCAGAAGCACTCAAGCTGAGTAATCAGAATGTTCTGAAGTATGATGATCAGAATCTGCACTAAAGTAAAAGATATCCTGATTCCGAACCTAAGTCTAACGTGCAAACAGATCCTTATGTCTCTTACTTATCAAGATCTGAAGCAAAGCAGCATGCAAGATTCCTAAGTTCGGAAGCGTTACTTTTCCATTAAGGCAGTATCATATGCAACGACTTCATTCAGACAAGAATCTTATAAGTATGGAAAGTGCATTAAGTTTCCATTATCACGTTTCAATTTGGACAGATTTCCACGCCTATATAAACAAGTACAAAGGGTAAATCTTTCACGATTTTTCTCACCACTACTCTCTACATTCTCAAAAAGGGTGAAAATTCATATTCATTCTACATTCAAATTGTGTAATACATCACAGTAGTGATACAGTTTTTGTAATGAAAAACAAATAGTACACAATAAACTTTTCTTTGATTGGGATGATTTTCCTTGAGATAAATCGGGTTGTGGTTACACTCAAGAAGACTTTCGCAGTTGTCAAAGTAGATTTGTAATCTGTTTGAATAGTGAATTAAGTCCTCGTTGGAGAGAGGAGAAATCACATTGGCGGGTGGACTGGAGTAGTTTGAGATCAAGCGAACCAAGATAAAAATCTCGAGTTTATTGCTTTTGATTTTTAAGTTTCAATTCAACCCCCCTTCTTGTGTTTTTCACTTCTTCAATTGGAATCAGAGCGCCTGGTTCTGAGCTCATACACTTAACTGTGTCAGTACAAGACCCAAGCTTTAGAAAAACACTATGGTGGGGCTAAGCCAAAACATTAACAATGACTATCACGATGACAAGGACAGAATCAACGGCAAACCTCCAGTCTTTGATGGAGAAAATTTTGACTATTGGAAAGATAGAATTGAGAGCTTCTTTCTGGATCATGATGCTGATTTATGGGATATGGTAATTGATGGATACATGCATCCAGTGGATGAAAGTGGTCAGAAGATAGATAGAAAAAGAATGTCTGACCAACAAAAGCGTGATTTCGGAAACCATCATAAGGCCAGAACAATTCTTCTCAGTGCCATCTCATACTTAGAGTATGAGAAGATCTCAAACAGAGAGACAGCCAAAAACATGTTTGACTCTCTGAGAATGACGCATGAAGGCAACATATAAATCAAAGAAACCAAGGCCCTTACGCTCATTCATAAATACGAAGCTTTCAAGATGGAAGACAATGAATCCATAAAAGCAATGTTCTCAAGATTCCAAATCCTAGTTGTTGGGCTGAGAGTCCTTGACAAAGGTATTCTACTGCTGATCACGTAAAGAAGATCGTCATAAGTTTACCAAAGCAATAGAGGCCAATGGTCATGGCTCTTAAGTTGGCTAAAGATCTCAAAAAAATATCTCTAGAGGAACTTGTTAGCTCCCTCATAAGCCATGAGATAGAGCTAGAAGATGACGAGCCTCAGAAGCAAGGTAAGCCTTTAGCATTAAAATCAAACAAGAAAATTGACTCTAAGGTTTTGCAGGCTATGGAAGAAACCTCTGATGGATCCTCATCATAAGAAGACGAACCGTCTCTTCTCTCTAGAAGGGTCAATCAGCTGTGAAAGCAGAGGTAAAGAAAATTCAGAAACTTCAAAAGATCAGGGAATCAGAATGAATCCTCCTCCAAATACAGGAAGTCTGACCCCTCCTCTGGACACAGAAGGTCTGAAGCTCCGTCAGGTCATAATAAGTCAAACAACAGAGACATCATCTGCTATGAGTGCAATGTACATGGGCACTACAAAAGTGATTGTCCAAGGCTTCAGAAGGAGAAGCCCAAAAAGAAGTTCTTCAAGGAGAAGAAGAAAATTCTCATGGCAACATGGGATGATTAAGATACTTCTGACACAGACTCAGAATCAGATGATGAAAGAGCCAACATTGCTCTTATGGCTAATGTAACATAAGACAATGAAGCATCTCAGTCAGACTCAATATCATACACAGAAGAGGTATTTCCTGACTTTATTGTTAATTTCACTAAAGCTGAACTAGCAGAAAGCCTGAATGAGATTCTAGAAAGGTATCAACAAATCAGAGTTAAATTCAAGAACCTGAAAAGGGATCTTGTCTCTGACTCTGAAGAAACTGTGAGTCTTAGATTAGAAAATTCTGAGTTAAAAGAAAAGATTTCAAAACTAGAAAATGATTTAAAAAACTCTCAGAAAGAAATAAATTTAGAGGCTCTCAGTAGAGCTGATAAAATCATAAAATAATATGATCATGGCTTTCAGAAGTTTCTGGCTAAAAACATAGATAGAAGCAAGATGGCTTCAATGATTTAAGGAGTTAGCAGAAATGACAGAAAAGGAATAGGATACCAAGGTAAGGTATCTCCACCTAAGAAAGTCATGGACCTAGTAATTAAACGCACACCACTAAAATCTCACTTCATATATGGGCACACACATAATCTGAAATACACTAGTAATGATTATTCTGCCAAACCAAAATTCAAATAGAATCTTGGTAAAACTAACAAACCAGGACCCAAAAAGATATGGGTACCTAAGGACAAAATTATATATGTAGCATATATCTTTAGCAGTAAGGCTAAAACACCAGTCATGGTACCTGGACTCAGGATGCTCTCGACACATGACGGGAAGAAAGCATATGTTCCAAAGCTTAGAACTTAAACCTGGAGGCTACGTGGGCTTTAGAGGCAACCAAAGAGGGAAGATCATTGGCTATGGAACAGTAGGTAATGGTAACCTTCCTTCTATTAATAATGTGTTGTTAGTTGATGGATTGATGCACAACTTGTTATCCATAAGTCAATTAAGTGATAATGGTTATGATATAATCTTTAATCAAAATTCATGCAAAGATGTTAGTCAGAAAGATGGAACTATCCTGTTTAATGGAAAGAGGAAAAACAACATTTATAAGATAAAAATTTCTGAATTAAAAAGTCAGAATGTAAAATGTCTTCTTTTTGTTAACAACGAGCAATGGGTCTGGCACAGAAGATTGGGGCATGTTAGTATGAGAAGAATATCTCAGATTAACAAACTCAATCTGGTCAGAGGACTTCCTAATCTAAAGTTCAGCTCAGATGCTCTGTTTGAAGCATGTCAGAAAGGAAAATTTGCAAAACCTTCTTTTAAAGCTAAAAATGTTGTTTCCACCTTTAGGCCATTAGAACTTCTGAACATAGATTTATTTGGACCAATGAAAACTGCGTCTGTTAGTGGCAAAAAATATGGGTTAGTGATCGTAGATGACTATAGCAGATGGACATGGGTAAAGTTCTTAAGACACAAGGACGAGTCACATTCTGTGTTCGTTGCTTTCTGTAACCAAGTTCAGAATGAAAAGGATCTTAGAATTGTCAAAGTCAGAAGTGATCATGGTGGAGAGTTTGAAAACAAAAAATTTGAAATATTTTTCAATGAAAAAGGCATTTCGCATGACTTCTCTTGTCCTATAACTCCCCAACAAAATGGAGTTGTAGAATGAAAGAACAGAACATTACAAGAAATGTCCAAAACAATGATCAATGAGACTAACATTGCTAAGATCTTCTGGGCAGAAGAAATCAACACAGCGTGTTATATTCAGAATAGAATCTCTATAAGACCTATTCTGGAAAAGACTCCATATGAATTATGGAAGAACAGAAAGCCCAAAATTTCTTATTTCCATCCTTTTGGATGTACATGTTTTATTCTGAATACTAAAGATCATCTGAACAAGTTTGACTCTAAAGCATATAAGTGTATCGTGTTAGGATACTCTGAACGCTCAAGAGGGTACAGAGTATACAATACAAAAACACATATTGTTGAAGAGTCAATCAATGTTAGATTTGATGATAAGCTTGACCCTCAAAAGTCAAAGCAGAATGAATCTTTTATAGATATAGAAGTTGAATTCACAGGTGCTGAAGACAACTCCTCAAAAGTTCCCAACAGAGACGCTCAAATAACTTCATAAGGAAATGTCACAAGCATTACAGTACCTTCTATTGATCAACTCCAGAAAAATTTATTCAGAAGCAGCATAGCTCACCCTGAAGATAAGATTCTGGGAAAGAAGGACGATCCAATCAGAACAAGATCAACATTCAGAAACTCTGAAGAATCCCTCATGGGATTGGTATCTCTGATTAAACCAACAACAATTGATGAAGCTCTTTTGGACAACGACTGGATTCTGGCAATGGAGGAGGAGTTAAACAAATTCACCAGAAATGACGTATGGGATCTGGTTCCCAATCCAAAAGGATTCAACGTCATTGGAACACAATGGGTGTTCAGAAACAAACTGAATGAGCAAGGAGAAGTCATCAGAAACAAGGAACGACTGGTTGCACAAGGTTATAGTCAGCAAGAGGGGATAGATTATACATAAACCTTTTCCCCAGTTGCAAAGTTAGAATCTATCAGACTCTTAATCTCTTTTGCTGTAAATAATGGCATCACTCTGTATCAGATGGATGTCAAAAGTGCATTCTTAAATGGTTACATTGATGAAGAGGTATATGTACACCAACCCCCCGGGTTTGAAAATTCCAAACACCCAAAATATGTTTTCAAACTAAAGAAGTCACTAGGACAAGAAAGATATTCTTCTGCTGGAAAATGCTCCCTAGAAAGAGCACCAACCTTCAGAAGCCACTGAACCAGGTTCTGATAGTCACCCTCTGACTACTACTCCAGAAAAGGAAATTGCAACAAAATAAGTAGTTGAATCAGAAGAGGCTGTAGAATGTTCTGAACAACATGAAACCTTTAAGGATACACCAACTACGTCTCTAGTCATGCAAACTCTGGAAGAGTTGAAGAAGGAGAATGCTTTAATCCATGCAAGGTTGGATAAGCAAGAAGACACAAACAAAGAGATCAGGGATATATTTGATAAGCAAGAAGATACAACAAAAGAAATCAAGGATATTCTGGGAAAGTAGGAAGAATCAAGCACTTAGATTAAGAGCTTTCTGGAAGCGTTGTTCATACGACTTCCCCTTCCATCTTAGATTTTATTTAACTTGTATTCTGTTTTCTTCATCTTATCTTCTTTGTTTCTGAAAAGTGTCATTGCAATTTGTTTTTAATACAAATCATCATCTTTTTTACTCTGATAATTTGTGATTATATTTCTTTTTGATACCTGACAAAAAGGGGGAGAACGCAAGATATTTTCAATAACAGTATACCGGGACAAAGTCTCAAACATTCTGAATATCTTAACTTCTATTTTTTTCTAAAAGCATGAGCAGGAACATATTTTGATAAAGACAGAAGAAGGTGCATCAAATGCTCTGATGAGATGGAACTTTAGGGAAGTAATTAATCTCTATCTGAGTACTAAACTCAAGGGAGACTCTCTTAAGCTTTTCATTCTGTATATTTTTTATTGAAAAATACTAGTTTTTGTCATCATCAAAAAGGGGGAGATTGTTAGAGCATAGTTTGATTCTAAAACCCTTATAAGAGTTTTGATGATAACAAACACAAAGAACAAATATGAACTCTAAATTTGTGTTTTATGTTGTACAAAAGTTCTGACTGAAACGACATCCGAAGTTAAGCATCAGAAGCACTCAAGCTGAGTAATCAGAATGTTCTGAAGTATGATGATCAGAATCTGCGCTAAAGTAAAAGATATCCTGATTCTGAACAAAAGTCTAACGCGCCAACAGATCCTTATGTCTCTGACTTATCAAGATCTGAAGCAAAGCAGCATGCAAGATTCCTAAGTTCTGAAGCGTTACTTTTCCATTAAGGCAATATCATGTGCAACGGATTCATTCAGACAAGAATCTTCTCAGTATGGAAAGTGCCTTAAGTGTCCATTATCACGTTTCAATTTGGACAGATTTCCACGCCTATATAAACAAGTACAAAGGGTAAATCATTCATGATTTTTCTCACCACTGCTCTCTACATTCTCAAAATGGCTGCAAAATTCATATTCATTCTACATTCAAATTGTGTAATACATCACAGTAGTGATACAGTTTTTGTAACGAAAAACAAATAGTACACAATAAACTTTTCTTTGATTGAGATAATTTTCCTTGAGATAAACCGGGTTATGGTTACACTCAAGAAGACTTTGGAAGTTGTCAAAGTAGATTTGTAATCTGTTCGAATAGTGAATTAAGTCCTCGTTGGAGATAGGTGAAATCACATTGGCGGGTGGACTGGAGTAGTTTGAGATCAAGCGAACCAGGATAAAAATCTCGAGTCTATTGCTTTTGATTTTTAAGTTTCAATTCAACCTTCCCTTCTTTTGTTTTTCACTTCTTCACAGGAATCGTAAATCCTACGCTATTACAATGCTTCGGGAAGGGGGTATTTACATGTTCAAATTGGGGAAAAATAAAGAAAGCGATAAAGTCCTATTTTAATCTATCACATACTGCCAGCAGGTACATTATTATAAATAAATGCGAGAACAAAATAATGCGCGCGAAATAGATATGAACATCTAAAATCCTAAGAAAATTTCTAAGTAAACAAGAAAATCTTTTTTTGGTTTTTTTTATTTTAAGAAAATACTTAAACTAAATTAAATGAGAAAAAACTAAATATAAACTTAATTAATTAAATATAAGAAAAATTATTGTTAATTAATAAAACTAATTCTACTATTTTTTGTGTTTTTACTAAGAAAATATTAGAATTAAATAAACCAAAGTCTAGTTGATTTTAAATTGATAAAATGAAGTTAAAATAATTAATTAATTAAATTAATGAAAATTAAATTAATTGGAAAAAACTTAAGTTTATGATTATTATATTTGATTTTATTATTATTAAAAAAAAGTGATTTTTGAAATTAATAAACAAATAAATAAAGTAAATGAAGAAATAAAAAAATGGGCCTGACTGGGAAGCAAATAGGGGGGTGAGGAATAAAAATTCTCTAGGCCCATACTAAGCTGACCCAGAGACTGTATGGATCCAGTGTGAGGATCCCCTGAGTGTCCATGATGGGGATGCATGCTCCAGGGGGATTGGATTTGTTTCCCTTATGATCCATTGGCTGAGGTTTGAAGGTGCATGATAAGCGTTTGGAATACTGTGCATTGGATCTGCAGCAAATTTGTTAGAAAATATAAAAAAATCAAGCCTGTGGATCGAACCCAACCCTTATAGCTTCACAAACCCACGCCTTTCCATTTGAGTTGCCTTATAATTCGTGTATCATAACCAATTCATTATATTATATTTAAAATCAAGTCAAATATGTTTTGAAAAAAATAAAAACGCGCGCGCTGGATTCTGTGGGCCAATGAGATTTTATCATTCTGCCACACAGACTCCAACACCAGAGACGCCGAAGCAAGTCTCCGATCGTCTTCTCTGGCCTCCCAAAAAATCAAAACCTGCGTTAAATTTTAGATCAAAGGAAAAGAAGATCATAGTCCCCCTAATTTGGGGGGCTGCGAATCCATTGGTGCCCTCCGTTTAGCCTAACAATGGCATACTCTTAGTTTTGCATCTATCTTTGCATGTAGCACGTTAAAATAGTTCCAAACAATTATATGAACATGAAAATATGCCTTAAACTTATTTAAATTATATGAATTGAAAGATCCAGATGCGAGAAAATTACCTAACTAGAGTAAATTGGTTCACGCATATGTGATGTATTTATAGTGGAGAGGGAGGAGACAAGGTAAGAAGGAAAGAAATCATCCCATTAAGCCATGGTTTAAACACCAAAATCAAAATTTTAAAAAATTCTAAAAATGGTCATTCTTGCCCATTTTGTTTGGGGGATGAACCTGGACAACCTTGCACGAATTTATGGGCCTAAAATCAATCCAAACCAAAAGCCCAAGATTCATGATCTATCATTCACTATTTTATATAATTTATCTTGTATTTATGTGAATAAAAACAAAATAAATATGAATAAAATAGACAAAAAATGCAAGGCAAGTTAAGAATGAATTTATAGGTCTTCCATAAGGTTATGAAGATGTTTGAAGTCCAAGAAATTAAGCCATTGACTTAAAAGTTTAAGTTTGCTCAATGTACAAGTCTTAAAATTTCCAAAGTTTTCCCAACCTAGGTAAGCCATAACTTGCTCTATTTTTATCTCATGATGCTGATCTTGGAATTTTTGGAAAGCCCAAGATGTCTACTTCAATCCCTTTTTTTGTCAATTTTTCAATTGAATATTTTATCTTGATGTAAAAGGTCTTGGAAAAAAGTGTCTTTTGTTGACTTTCTGAAAATGACCTGTAATGTATGAGCTTGTATCTTTCAAATGGTGCATCTCTTGATCTTGAGGACAAAAGAGAAGTTATAGGGAATTGGATTCTCTTTAAAATTATCTTCAGTTGGGGAAAATGGATGAAGTATGTGAAATTTATGCCTGGTAAAGTTCAGTTGACTTTTCCTATAGAAACCCTAATTTAACAATTCTTGACTTTTGATAGATTAGGAGCATTTTTTGAGGAATCATGATCAACCATTTATCAAATGATGGATATCACTTCAAAATGTTGATGTTGACCTAAAATCTTAAAGTTTGATTGTACATGGGCCACAATTGACTTTTGACCTAGTACAATTGATTTTTAAGCATTTAAGCTGTTGACTGAGCAAACTTGTAGTGTAGGGCATGAAATCTGGCTTGGACAATATTGAAGGAATATTAGGACAATGGAAAACATTTGAGACCTTTGGAGATCACACATCTTGATGAAAAGTTAAACCCTAGTTAGAGGTTCATTGCTTAGGAGGAGAATTTGTCTGGTCAATTCTTGGTCAACCTTGAGCAATTGAGGACCTCAATGAGCATGTATTGAGTAAAAATGGGAGGGAAAATTTTGGGGTACAACAACTGCCCCTGTTCAATATTCTTAAACCTGAGGATTTAGATTGGCTTGTCTGCCTTTCGTGATCTGAAGGTGGAAGATGATTGAACACTAGAGTGCCCAGAAATTTGCACTCGCATGAAGTAACACTGATGGTTGATGATGTCGGGAATAGGCTTACAAATGTCATTTGGAGGAGACGACTGAGAGTCATCAGAGATGGGCTTAAAGATGTCATCCAAAGTAGATGTTAACTTCATAAGAGGTCTCTTTGTGGGGAATTCTTATTCCTACTGTCTAAGGAGGACTCCGCTGGGGAATGTGGGTTTCTGTTGTTCTCCTGCTTAAGGAAACTCTAGGGAATAGAGTATAGGAACTTTAGTTGTCGAAGGCTCTGCTAAAGAGTTATCCATGGAGAGATGAAAGTTTGCTGTTTTCTGATTGAAATCCAAGCTTCACAGTAACTTGCTAGGGATAATGGAATTAACCGTTACCTGAAAATGTATTAGAAAGAGCCCGTGTAGGGCTGTTCCAGGATGAGTCTATGTTAGTCTGCATCCTGAGATGTATGAGAAGGAGCCTGTGTGGGGCAGTTTCAGAATGAGTCCGTGTTAGACTGCATCTGGATGATGAGAAGGAACCCGTGTAAGATTGCTTCGTTTGGTCATGTAAATAGTTTTCCTGTCTTGTTTCAGGTGTTAATCTACAAATTAGTTGTTCGCAGATAGTTGTCCTGTCTGGTTTCAGGTATTAATCTGAAACTTAAAAATCGTCGGTCACTGAGATAGTTGTCCTGGCTTTTTACAGGTATTAATATCTGACTTGAGAAATAAATATAGTTTTCCTGGGTTGTTACAGGTATTAATCTTGAATCTCCTCAGGTAGATAGTTTTCCTGGCTTGTTACATGTATTAATCTACAATCAGTCGTCCACAAATAGTTTTCCTGACTTATTACAGGTATTAATCTGGAACTTGTTTTTGTTGGTCATCAAGATAGTTGTCCTGGCTGGTTTCAGGTATTAATCTCTGACTTGAGAAAGAAAGATAGTTTTCCTGGCTTGTTACATGTATTAATCTTCAATCTCATCATGTAAATAGTTTTCCTGGCTTGTTATAGGTATTGTTGTAATAGCTTAGAATTTAAATTCTCGCACTTTTACGCTTTCAATTATGCCATGATTAGAGAATTAGGGTTTGTATGCAAAATCCAATTAACAAATAGTTTGACCTAATCAAAGACAAAAATGCATGAAAATCAAACACAATGCACACTTGCACCCCTAGGGTTACAATCCACTTGTTGCCTTCAAAAATGGGCCATGATATGCATGTTGGGTACTTTGGCAAAGCAAAAACAAAACAAAAGATCATAGTCCCTCGATGACGCTATCTTGGTTGCCTAAACAAAAATGATCAAGTCCCTTAAGAAAATTGCAAAAAATACTTAGCACAATTGCTATCATGGTCTATACGATGACCCGCGCTTGTCCCGTTTAACATCCTAACACAAGGTTGTTCACCAAATGCAATGGTGAAACAACACTATTAAAAGGGGTAAAAACATAAGAAAGATCTTTGAGTAAAATAGGGTAGATAGCTCTTAGTTACTTGACCAAAAGCTTGCAAAACATCCTTGCTATTTTCAAACACACTTCACAACACAATTTCAAAATCCAAACTTTCAAACATTGAAAACTTTTCAAAAGACAAAAACACCTTTGTATACATTCAAACAAGAATCATTACAAAGGTTGCCACAATGATGGCCTCTTTTCAAAACATCTTTCAAAACCACACACAAAGCACCATTTCAAACAATTGAAAAGCACCATTTCAAACAATTGAAAAGCAAAGCAAGTGATCTACACAAGTAACTAAGAGCCCATGGATAACCATGGATGAAAAGGGTGCTTTCACCTTCCCTTTTCATAATCTACTACCCAAACACAAGAAAACATATCAAAGGTCTTTCCTGTGCTTTTTGACCTTTCCTTAGGATAAAATAAAAAGCCGGTGGCGACTCTTGCTAAACCGAAACATTTGTGAACACAAACGCCAAATCCCAAGTCAATTCTCCCACCGTATCACAGAACTGGCGACTCTGTTGGGGAAATCTAAAGTGGAATAACCTTAGGGTTTAGATCACCCTTGCATGCTTATCTTGATTGCTTTGATTGCTTTACATTTGGTTCTTTTGTTTGGGCTTGAAATCCTCTACCAGGATTTGGGAAACATTCATAAGTAAATAGCAATACGTTGTGGAAACTGTCCGGGGTATACCGACATGGTTGAAGCAATAGCTATATTAGTGCGACATATTTGTGAGTACCGGTAGCCTTTGAGTCAATCAAAGAGAATACGGGGCCGCTGAGTGATGTCATGAAGCATTAATGAACTCTTAGAACCTTACTTGACCATCTTGGCCTTTTTTAGGAGTAGTGAGATGACCAGATTTGGTGCAGTCCGAAGTTGGTAGATACTCAATACTACACTCATTGAGCGTTCTTTTCTTGGAATATTTTGGTCGCCAGTTAAGTGGCTAAACCAAAACAATGAAGATAGAAAATAATCCAGTGATATTGAGCTCCTTAGAACCCGGTCACTATTTATAGGACAGGTTGAGCCAACTAACTTCAAGAGGGTACTTACCTATGAAACCTCATGCAAGCCTGAAACTAGGGTTTTGTGTGACTTGTTTGTACATGTGCTTGTGCATACATCATGAACATCATAAACATCATATGCATCAACTAACCATTTCAAGGGTTTGTATCTTCATCTTTGTTCTTGTTTTGTAGGTCATGGAATCCCTTCGCCGGAAAACAATTCAAGTCAACCTTGTTAGAATCCCTCCTCTACTCAAGAAGCTTACTTCCAAGATTCCAGAGAATTCTCTTTTTAGGGAAAGACGTGGTAGACTTATCAGCTTGGTCAACTCCAACATTGAAGAAGACATGGTGAAAGTTCTCTTCCAGTTCTTTGACCCCCTACACCACTGTTTCACATTCCCTGATTACCAATTAGTACCTACTTTGGAGGAATTTTCTCAACTCCAGAGGATTCCTATTCTTCATCAACTACCCTACAACGGTACGGAAAGAGAACCAAAGCCTGAAGATGTTGCTCAAGCATTACACTTGCAACCATCTGATATCAAAGGTCATTGGGAAACCAGAAGTGGTGTCAAGGGTTTCTTGGAAAAGTTTATGTTTGAGATGGCACAAGACTGCTAGAATTATCTAGATCTACAAGCTTTTGAAGAGATTGTGGCACTCCTCATCTATGGGTTGGTCTTATTCCCAAACCCTGATCAGCTTATAGATGTGAATGTTGTCAAGATTTTCATATCTCGGAATCCTGTGCCTACGTTGCTTGGGGACATCCTACACTCATTTTACACACGAACAATGAGGAAAAGAGGTGTTCTCATGTGTTGTACTCCTCTTCTAGAAAGGTGGTTTATTTCTCACCTTCCTCAATCAGTTTTGAAGAATAAGAAGGGTTTAAGGTGGTCACAACGGTTGATGACCCTCACACATTCTGATGTTCATTGGTGTTCTCGGCCCAGAGAAAATGTCATCATCATTGATCGTTGTGGAGAATTCCCTAATGTCCCTTTACTTGGCATTAGGGGAGGCATCATCTACAACCCCTGTTTAGCTCTAACGCAGTTTGGATATGCCCAGAGAGATGGTCCTCATGATATGCTGATTCCTGACCTAGTTTTTGACTTCGACAACAATGCGCAAGGACTTCGACAAAGGTTCATCCGAGCTTGGAGGATGCCCAACAAAGTGGATAGTAAGACACTGGGGCACAAGAATTCCATCCCCCTGGAGCCTTATCTCAAGTGGGATACGAACCCGCGCCCAGAATCTTATGATGTCGTACCCTCACATTCTCCCCGTGATCAAAGAGCCTGTTGTGGAAGGAGAGGTTCCATACACCCTCCTACATCCAGACATGCCGACATCATTGGAAGAATTTCAAAAGAGTTGGATCCAACTCAAAGAAGGACGAAATACTTTTGAAGCCAGCTTCTATGCCAATGAGAAGAAGCTTTTGGAACTTACCCGCTGACTTCATGAAGAGGAGACTCTCAAAACTTACATCGCGCCAAAGAGGATGCACAATGTCTTTTTACATTAAGAATTTTGTAATATTTTGCCCATGGGGCACTTATGTACTAACAAATTTCTTCTTAATATGACGTGTGTTCTTTTTGTTTGCAACAAATTTGAATTTCTGAATCCTTGAATGCATTACATGAATAACATATCATTCATCATATGCATAAATAGGTCTTCACACCAGGTTTCCTTATCTTTCTGCTGTTTATTTCAGCAAGATGGATTTAGAGCAGACAGTTAAGGATCTGCAAGCACAGAATTCGCAATTCCAGCAACTCCTCATGACCTTAGCAAAGGGTCAAGAGGATCTTAAAGCACTGTTGGAGAAAGATAAAGAGAAAAAGAAGAAAAGGCCTGGTGTGGTCACTATGGGAAGAAGGTTTGAAAACCATGCTAGAAAAGTTCTCGAATTCCCCTCGACGTCTGATGAAGGGGCTGGTAAAGGAAAAGGAACTGCGATGCCTTCTGAATCTGAAGTTGAAGAAGAAGAAGAGGAAGAGGACGAAGATTACTCCGAACAGAAATATCCCCCGGCGGATGATAAGTATAAAAATCTTGAGGATCGGTTGGCAGCCATGGAGTTGCAAAGGGTACCTGGTTTAGATTTTGAGGAACTAGGGTTGGTCGCTGGGATCGTCATTCCTCCCAAGTTCAAAGTTCCTACATTTGCTAAGTATGACGGTATGTCGTGTCCAAAAATGCATCTGAGATCCTACGTCAGAAAGATCCAACCCCACTCATCTGATAAGGATCTTTGGGTCCATTTTTTCCAAGATAGTTTGTCAGGCACACAATTGGAATGGTTCTATCAACTTGAGAGGTCTGAGGTTTATAACTGGGAAGATTTAGCTGCCGCTTTTTACCGACAATACCAATACAACGCTGATTTAGCGCCTACTCGTACTCAACTACAGAGTATGGGTATGGCTTCTAATGAGGGATTTAAAGAGTATGCCCAGAAGTGGTGGGATTTGGCTGGAAGGGTGCAACCACCATTGTCGGATAGAGAGCTAGTTGACATGTTTTTAGGGACCCTGTCTGGCCCTTTCTTCAATCATTTAATCGGGAGTTCCTCTGCAGGATTCACTGAATTAATTCTGACCGGTGAAAGGGTCAAAGCTGGCATTAAAAGTGGTAAGATTCAGAAAGATGCCTCCAATTCCATTGCTATTAAGAAGACTTTCCCAGCTAAGAAGGAAGTTTATGCCGTCCACAACCAGAGAAACCAAGGAAGAACAGAGCGCCGACCAACGGTAGGGGCTGTGATGATCCAAAACTCTTCAACCGACCAACCTCGAAACAATCAATCAAGAGAAAATCAGCAAAGGGTAGAAAGGCCATAACGGCAGTTCACTCGAATCAACATGACACCGGCTCAAGTACTCCCTCATCTGTTAAAGCTGAATCTCACCAATTTGAAAGAAGCACCGAAGAACCCTAATACCTCTTCTCCATATTATCACTCCAATGCAAAGTGTGCATACCACTCTGACAGTGTAGGGCATGATACCAACAACTGTTGGGCTCTTAAAAAAATCCAAGACTTGATAGACGCCAAGGAGGTAGAATTCGATGTGCCCGAAAAGCCGAATGTGATTTCTGACCCAATTCCCAAGCACGGTCATAATGTCCATGTTGTTTTGGAAGACCTTCATGTTACCAATGTTGCTGACCTTTTGACTCTGTTACCGGTGATTAAAGTGAATTTCATAAGAGCCGGGATATTCCCAGGTTGTGGAAAAGACTGCTACTTTTGTTTAAACTTACAAGCTGACTACCCACTGTTGAAATCAGGAATCCAACGCCTGATGGATACCCAAGAGATCCTATTCCAAAAGACTCCTATTGATACTATCACTCCCGTTACTCCTGCTACTTTTGTTACTCCAACCAATGACATTGCTATAATAACCATCTTCGACAATCTTCCCAAGACCTGCAAAAGGCCTGTCAAGATTACGCCTGATCCTAAGTTTGTGCCGTTGAAAATCACGATGTCGGGACCTGTCCCGTATGAATCTAACAAGACAATGCCATGAAACTACGGAGGAGAAATCTTCTACCATGGTGTCAAACAGTTTGAATCAGTCCAAGAGAATTCCTATGATGAAACCCCTGATATAGGGAATATTGCGGGAACAAGCAAGATAACTCGCAGCGGAAGGATCTTCTCTTCGGAGATTGCTCCTCCACGGGAAGTCTTCAGACCCTCGAGAGTTTCTGTACCTGTCAAGCCATCTGTGCAAAGCCCGATAGTTGAAGAAATTGATGTACCTGAAGTTAGACCCTCTGATGTTGCTACCGACAAAGGTAAGGTGATACTAGAAGCGCCTGTCAGGACGAAGGCTCAGACTGTGGAAATCCCCGAGACCACCCAGAAAGAGATGGAAGAAATCTTAAAGATAATCAAGAAGAGTGACTATGACGTCGTGGAGAAGCTAGGGCAAACCCCTTCCAAAATCTCCATGCTGGCTCTCCTACTCTGCTCTGAGGCTCATGCTAAGGCCTTAATCAAATTTCTAAAGATGGCACACGTGCCTCAAGAAACTTCCGTTGACTAGTTTCAAGAGTGCGTGGCTAGCATTACTGCTGATAATGGTCTTGTTTTTTCCGATGCTGATTTGACTCCTAAGGGAAGGAAACACAACGATGCGCTGCATGTCTCAGTAGAGTGCAGGGGAACCACACTTGCCCATGTTCTGGTTGACACCGGTTCATCTTTAAATATGCTACCGAAGAAGGCGTTGGATAGATTGGACTGCGAAAGATTGACCCTCAAGCCCAGTAACATCGTTGTTAGAGCCTTCGACGGTTCTAAGAGGATGGTTCATGGAGAACTGGACATTCCTGTCAAGGTGGGCATAGAAATTTTCAACTCTACCTTTTATGTGATGGACATCCATCCTTCATATTCTTGCTTGTTGGGAAGGCCGTGGATCCATAATGTTGGGACAGTTACCTCCTCTTTACACCAAATGCTAAAGTATCCTATTCAGGGTAAGATCATCACGGTTCATGGTGAGGAAGAGTACATGATAAGTCACCTCAACTCCTTCCGCTATGTTGAGTTGGATGGCGAGTTCATAGAAATGCCTTTCCAACATTTTGAAGAGGTTTCTCCTAAGGTCGTAGTTGCAAAGACAATGACTGAGGTGCCTATCATTTCCAAGCCTGTGCCTAGGATGGCATCCCTCAAAGATGCGGAGGCGGTAATCAAAGAAGGAAGGAGTACAGTATGGGGGCAACTGCCTGATTTTTCTCACAAGATGGACAAGTTCGGACTAGGTTTTACTGCTGCTGGCCAGAAAGCTGTGCGTCGCTCCCGGGCTGGAGGACCACCCGTAAAAATCACTCACCATGGAATTAATGCCTTAGATGATGATGATGAAGAAGACAACTTTGAAGATTGGATCTATCCAACCGTCAAAGGGGGATTAAGCAATTGGGAAGCGAAAGACTTCGTTCCCATCACTTTCATCAACCAGTAATTTATCTTTGAACAATTTCCTATTTTGGTCTGTAATAATTAAACAATTCGTACACTATTTTCACCTTATGCCTTACCCGGGGCATATAGGTCCATTTGTAAGGGCTTGATTTCTTCATTATCATATGCCATGTATAATGAATCATTGGACGTTTTCATCTATAAACTATTGTGTCCATTTTCTTTCCTTTTACATTTTGTTTTGTTTAAGGATGGCTATCCCTTACACACACCCACACTCACAAAATGCAGGTACCCATCCACTCCAGATTCCATGGGTGGCTATTCGACTTTAGCCTTCGGTAACTCTGAAGATTTGATCAATCATGCCGAGTACGAAGGTGATGAAGACTGTGAAGTGCCTGGAGAGCTAGCCAGACTTCTGCAACAAGAGGAAAGGGCTATTCTGCCCCATGAAGAGTTGCTAGAAACCATCAATTTGGGAACATAGGAAGACAAGAAAGAGGTAAAAGTGGGTGCCAACCTAGAACCAAGTGTCAAAGAACGTCTAGTTCAGTTGTTGAATGAATATGTTGAAATCTTCGCCTGGTCCTATGAAGACATGCCGGGACTAGATACAGATATCGTGGTCCACCGTCACCCTACAAGAGAAGACTGTCCACCGATCAGACAAAAGGTTCGTCGAATGAGGCCCGACATGTCTGAAAAGATCAAAGTTGAGGTGATGAAGCAATTTAATGCTGGCTTTCTGGCTGTTACTTCCTATCCACAATGGGTTGCTAACATTGACGGCAAAGTCAGAATGTGTGTTGACTATCGGGATTTAAATAGGGCTAGCCCTAAAGATGATTTTCCACTGCCACACATCGACATCTTGGTTGACAATACAGCTCAACACAAGGTATTTTCCTTCATGGATGGATTCTCGGGATACAACCAGATAAAAATGGCCCCCGAAGACATGGAGAAAACTACTTTTGTAACGCAGTGGGGTACCTTCTACTACAAAGTGATGCCATTCGGACTGAAGAATGCCGGGGCAACCTATCAATGCGCCATGGTAGCTTTGTTTCATGACATGATACATCATGAGATTGAAGTCTACGTAGACGACATGATAGCCCGTTCACATATAGAAGAAGAACACCTTGATCATCTGCAAAAGCTGTTTGTCAGATTGAAGGAATATAAGCTCAGACTGAACCCTAGCAAGTGCACTTTTGGAGTCAGGTTTGGTAAAATTTTGGGATTTATCGTCAGCAACAAAGGCATTGAGGTTGATCCTGCTAAAGTCAAAGCTATACAAGAAATGCAGCCCCTCGCACTAAAAAGGAGGTTAGAGGTTTCTTGGGACGCTTAAACTATATTGCGAGGTTCATCTCTCACCTAACATCTACCTGTGAGCCAATCTTCAAGCTGTTGAAGAAAGATCAGGTAGTCGAATGGAACAATGATTGTCTAGTTGCTTTTGATAAGATCAAGGAGTATTTGCTGGAACCTCATATCTTGATGCCACCCGTCGAAGGAAGGCCGTTAATCATGTATCTGACTGTTTTGGATAACTCAATGGGGTGCGTACTGGGCCAACATGACGAGTCTGGCCGAAAAGAGCATGCCATTTATTACCTTAGCAAAAAGTTTACCGACTGTGAGACTCGCTACTCACTGCTCGAGAAAACTTGCTGCACTTTGGTATGGGCTGCTCGCCGGCTAAGGCAGTATATGTTGACACATACCACCTTGCTGATTTCTAAAATGGATCCGATTAAGTATATCTTCGAGAAGCCTGCTTTATCTGGAAGAATCTCTAGATGGAAAATGATCCTGACAGAGTATGATATTCAGTATACTACCCAAAAAGCTATAAAGGGGAGTGTACTAGCTGACCATCTAGCTCATCAAGCCGTCGAAGATTACCAATCTATGAGATTCGACTTCGCTGACGAGGACATTATGACATTGGACAACATTGAAGGTAACGAACCATATGACCGACCTGAACAAGGATCCCGATGGACCCTGTACTTTGATGGTGCTTCAAATGCACTTGGCAACGGTATCAGTGCGGTACTTATTTCTCCGGAAGGTTGCCATACACCCTTCACTGCCCGACTTTGCTTCAGCTGTACCAACAACATGGCTGAATATGAAGCTTGTATCTTTGGTCTCAAGGCTGCTATTGACTTGGGAATCAAATCTTTGGTCGTATTTGGGGACTCAGCTTTGGTTATCAGTCAAATCAAAGTATAATTAGACACTAGACATCCTAATCTTATCCCATACAAAGAACATGTCTTGACATTGTTGCCTCATTTCGAGCAGATTACCTTTGAGCACTTCCCACGAGAAGAAAACCAGCTAGCAGATGCTCTGGCTACAATGTCTTCCATGTTTAAACTCAACTGGGATAATGAGGCTCCCCAAATCACCATCGAGTGAATGGAAGAACCTGCGCAATGTCATGAGATTAATACCGAAGAAGTAGTGGAACAACCCTGGTTCCATGAAATCAAAAGGTATCTCCAGACTAGAGAATATCCTGAAGGAGCTTCAGTCAATGACAAAAAGTTCTTAAGGAGATTTGCTGCCAAGTTCTTCCTGAGCAATGGCATCTTATATAAGCGCAGCCATGATTGTGTTCTACTTCGTTGTGTGGACAAGGTTGAAGCAGAGTTGATCATGACTGAAATACATAGTGGCACATTTGGCACCCACTTGAGCGGACATACGATGGCTAAGAAGATTCTAAGGGCAGGTTACTATTGGTCTACCATGGAAGTTGATTTCCATCAACATTCCCGTACTTGTCACAAATGCCAAGTCTATGCTGACAAGGTACATATTCCTCCTGTTCCTCTCAATGTTCTAACAGCTCCTTGGCCATTTGCAATGTGGGGAATCGACATGATTGGAGAGATCAAGCCAACGGCATCCAATGGACATCACTTCATCTTAGTGGCTATTGATTACTTCACCAAGTGGGTCAAAGCAGCTTCCTTCGCCTCCGTTACAAAGAATGTGGTTTCCCGCTTCATCAAGCAGAACCTCGTATGCCGGTATGGTATCCCCGACAGGATCATTATGGGCAACGGTACAAATCTGAATAACACTATGATCACCGCTCTGTGCGAGCAGTTCAAGATTTATCATCATAATTCATTTCCCTATCGGCCAAAGATGAACGGTGCTGTTGAAGCTGCGAAAAAGAATATCATTCAAAAGATGACAGTCACCTACAAGGACTGGCATGAGATGTTACCGTTTGCTCTGCACGGATATCGTACCATGGCACGTACTTCAACAGGGGAAACCCCTTTTTCTTTGGTATATGGCATTGAAGCTGTTTTACCTATGGAAGTTCAGATTCCTTCTTTGAGGATCATGAAGGATACTGGTTTGAGTGAAGACGATTGGATTCAGACCCGACTTGATCAGCTTAATTTGATCGACGAGAAGCGACTTACTGCTGTTTGTCATGGTCAGACGTATCAAAAAAGGATGATCAAGGCTTTCAACAAGAAATTCAGACGTTAGGTATATCAAGTCGGAGATCTTGTAATCAAGCGGATCATCTTGCTGCAAAGTGATCCCAGGGGCAAGTGGACTCTTACTTACGAAGGACCATTTGTGATCAAGAACATCTTTTCTGGTGGGGAAATGATTCTGACCACCATGGACGGCGACGACCTGCGGCACCCTGCGAACACAGACATAGTCAAAAGATACTACGCATAAATTGACCTGACAAGTTGAAAACCCGAAAGGGCGACTTGGGCAAAAATGGGCATCCCGGTGAATCGAAAACCCGAAAGGGCGGTTCAGGTAAAAATTAGGGATAAACAAAAGAATCTGTACACCCGACAAGTTGAAAACCCGAAAGGGCGACTTGGGCAAAAAAGGGTTTCCCAGTGGATCGAAAACCCGAAAGGGCGGTCCAGGCAAAAGTTAGGGAATTAAAGCGTATGACTATGTCTCGTCAGATCACTTTAAGGACAATCTCTTCTCCAACAAGCTCCAAGCTTCTGATTAATCCAATCATCCGCGGACAAAGTAACGAATGGACAAGACGTTCAGAGTTGTGAAGGCTATAGCAGAATGGGAATCCCATGGAATTGTTACACATAGCCATCTTTCTTTTGTATAAATTTTTCTCAATTTTATGGCAACATTCTCTTACTAGGATGTTTGTCTCCTTTGTACAAAAATACTTACAAAAGTTAATACAAAAATACTTCAAAGTGCAGAAATTTGCTTGCCTTTCTTTTCTTTTTATACTTATGTTTTATTTGAAAATGTCCAATGGTTTGTTAAATAGGCATACACATTTGAATATAATCATTGCTTACAAATAAAACGAATTGAGAAAGGATGATTACTGGTAGGTCGAAGTGTAGGAAGACGTCTTTGTGCTATTCCAGAAGGAATCCCCTACAGTATGTCATTCAGATCCTCAACAAAACTAAAACCTTGGAGTATGTATCCCCAGCGGAGTTAAATTTCAAGATCCCCAGCGGAGCCAGAGTATTCTAAACTTTATCCCCCAGCGGAGTTAAGTTTCAAAATTCCCATCAGAGTTAAGTCTCCAAACTCCCGGTCTCCAGTGGAGCCCGAAAACCCTGAAATACATATCCCCAGCGGAGCTAGAATACTCTAGACCTTCTTCCCCAACGGAGTCAAATTTCCAACTATCAATCCCCAGCAGGAACCATTCAGCTTTCCCCAAATTCCCCAGTAGATTGGCATACAACCTAAGCTCCTGATTTCCCAAGCCGAGTAAGCACTCTCCCCACAAAGTTATTTTCCAACAGAACAAAGATTCTAAATTCCGGTTTCCCCATTTGAAGCCTCCCAGGTTTTAATTCCCCAGTAAAGTTCGTTAGAGTTTTCCTTATTTCCCAGGAAAGTTATGAAGGATTCTCATTCCCTGCAAAAGTTGTCAAAGCTCTTGTTAAATCCCCACAAGTTACCGAGGATTTTCAAACCCCAGCAGTGGTCCCAGGATTTCTCATTCTCAACAATCAAAGATCTTTAACCCCCAAGCAGTCAGCAAGGATTTCTCATCTTCAACAATCAAAGATTTTTGAATCCTCAGCATCGGTCAGGAATTTACTTTCTCCGGCAGCAGTCAAAGATTTCATTATCTCCAGTTATCAAGGATTCATTTTCCTCAGCAAGATAGCTAATCAGCTTACATGCACATCCCTTACATTCATATATCATAAACATTGATGGAACACATTTCGTTGCATCATACATATCATGCAACATAACTTCGTGTTTTAGCTAACATTTTACACTTTTCAGGATAAGATTAAAAAGCTATTACTCAACAACTATTCAGAGATTTCAGATACAGTATGGATACACCCCAGACACGGCGGTCATTCTATTACTCATTCAAAATTTCAAGCCAAGATACAATGTGGATACACCCTAGACACGACGGTCATTCTATTACTCATTCAGACTTCAGCGATCCGATACAGTCCAGATACGCTCCAGACACGGAAGCCATTCCATCTCTCATTAAGATTCAACTATCAACTTCAAGTTCAGATACACTCCAGACACGGAAGTCATTCTGTCACTTATCCAGATCCCAGTTACAGTACGGATACACTCCAAACACGGAAGCCATTTTACTGCTCATACAGATCTCAATTTCAGATACAGTCCAGATACGCTCCAGACACGGTTGCCATTCTGTCACTCATTCAGAATTTATCCCCAACACGTAGATGCTTCATATACAGATGTTTCTCTGTTACACATTCAGAATACAAATACACTCCAGACGCGGCAGTCATTCTGATATTCATTCAAGAATAAAATACGGTTACAACTCGGATACGCTCTAGACACAGATGCCATTCGCTTGCTCATACAAACCCAATCTCCAGATACAACTCAGATACGTTCCAAATACGGATACCATTCTGATGTTCATTCTACTGTTTTCAACAAACAAATTTAGGATGGCATCTCTAAGCCCATCTCCAGCAAGATTCTACCATCTCCAAATGGCATCTTTAAGCCCATTCCCTCAACAATATTTTGACGAGTGCAAATTTACGGGCACTCTAGTGTCCAATCCTCTTTTACCTTCGAGTCGCGAAAGGCAAACTTGCCAATCTAACTCTTCAGGTTCAAGAAGATTGAACAGGGGAAACTGTTGTACCCCAAAATTTTCCCTCTCATTTTATCAACATTTCTCATCACAAGGCTCTTGGAACTCAAGATCAAGCTAGGGTTTGCTCTGCTCAAGACATCTCCTCGCACTGATGACCTAAATTAGGGTTTGAGTTTGCACAAGGATTTTTGGACTTTCAATGCTCAAATTGACTTTCATACTTCATGTTGTACTCATAAGTTTGCCCATACCAAGTTTCAAGTCTTGAATCAAATTTTTGCCCAGTCAATTGGACAGTTGACCTAGAAATCAGCTATATTGGAGAAAACGTCAACTGTGGCCAATTTACAGTCAAACCTCATAAATTTTGACCCACATCAACATTATGAAATCATATGAACCATTTGATCAAGTTTGGACCACAATTCCACAAGAAATTTGATCAGATCACCAAAAGGGCAAAATGGTCATTTTAGGGTTTTAATTGTACAAAGGCAATTTTTGACTGTTTGACCTAGCCAATGGAAAATCAAGCTCAACTATGGACTCAAGGACTCAATGACATTATCTTGACCTATTCAACAAGTTCAAAAGATCTCAAATGCATGGGATTGACAGATGAATTTTTCAGTCAACAGATCAAAATTTGACTGTACACTGAAGAGTCAAACTTTGACTTTTTGGTCAAAATCAAGTGCCAAGGGTCATTTTTCATCAAGATGTGTCAAATTATGAAACTTTTTCATCAAGAAACCCAAAAGTTGCAAATTAGGGTTTGAAATTGAAAAAATTTCATAACTTAGAATTTTTCTAAGTTATGAAATTTTCTTAATTTTTCCTAACTTTGTCCCACATTTTCACCAAGATAAAAATGGATTCAAATAAAACTTACAACATGAAAGTTGTAGTCCTCCACAAAGTCTACAACTTTGATTCACAAAGTTTTCTCAAAAGAAGCTTGGATATCAAGTTATGATTTTTGGAACAAGGGTCCCTAAAACTTTTAACTTAGAGAAATTTTGCCCTACTTTAGGCAGGATTTTGCCCTATCTTCTTGGCCATTTTTCACATAGTTCCACTTGGATTATCAAGGTGCATTTCAAAGATGGATTATAGATCATATTGCAAGCTTTCCAAATTGTGCAAGAACTCCTCAAACACATTTGTGGTTAGGGAGAATCAAATGCTTGAAGTTGGCAAAAACTCACTTTGTGTCCATGGCCAATTCATGTTCATACAAGTTGCATTTTCAAACCAGCATGCTTTGTACTTATTTACAGGACTCTAAACCAATTCACACTCCTTAATTAAATGCAAATCCACTGAGCTAATGCATTATCTTGGCCATTTGGACATTTCACACAAAACTAATCCTTAATTAGAAAAAGGTACATTTCTATTTTGGAAAAGGTATGCTTTATGTCAAAACATGATCTTTGAAGCATAGGGCCATATCTATGAAGCCAAATCAAATCCACAAATTTCAAGTATCAAGAGGATTGTATGCAGCATAATATATGGCTTGTACAGGCCTGTGATACCAAGTTACACATTCTTACTTCACAAAGAAGAAAACTTGCAAAATCCTCCCAACTTGAGAACCAGCCATTGTTAGCTTAAAAAAACATCACAAACATATTTCACATAAACCTTTGAGCAAGAAACACGAGTGCTAGAGTCTCATAACCTCCCATAGCCAAAAATCACTCTTCTTTGGCAAAACAGGGCAGGTGCTGCAACTTGAGTGCTCCAGCTCATTTGGCTCGTGCGTTTTGCCCCTTTTTGCTTCAAACACATTCCATTCAAATCACTCAAGCTGTCCCAAATCTCCATTGCCAACTGTAACCTCATTTATAGTGTTCACCATTTTCGTTTCAAGCTTATGCAGGTTGAGTTCTAGGAGCTGATTCAGGGACATTCAAGGCAAGCTAGCTATTGGAAAAGATCAAGTGAAGTTCAGGCAAGCTACCAGACACCTCAAAACTTGTTGAGAAGCTCTGCATTGTCCTACTCGAATCCAACTGAAACAGGTTTTTCATCACTTTCTATCTCTCTATTTAGGAACATTTAGCCTTAGGTTTGTGAATGAAAAATGTAGTATTCAATGCCATGAAGTTGTACATATTCTCAGTTTTCATTTATATTAAGTGTGCTAGGAGAATTTCATCCATGAACATGCTGAAAAAGTTAGGTCAGATTTTAGGGCCAGAGAAATTCTCTCTGGTCTTTGAGAGTTAGGATTAATGCTTTATATGATTAGATTCGTATTTAAATTCTCTACAAGTTTGATGTTGTGAGTTTTGGCAAAAGATCACATTTCCAGGATGTTCCAGTTTGAACCAGGCGCGCGCGCATTTGACAAGTCTGGAGGAAGAAGATGAAGACTTGGGTTGGGCCTGGTCTGATTGCTTCTAACACCTCCCTATTTCAGTTTCACACCCCCTGGCCCAATTTCTTATATTTTTATGTTTTTGCATTTTTATTTTCATTTCTGGTTTTGATTATTTATTTCCAAATATAAAAAATGCTTAAAAATATTTTCACATTTTTTTTACATTTATTTGGCATTTTATTCTATTTTTTCTAAAATTAAAACATTTCTAATACTTTTATATTATTTGTTTAAATTTAAAAATAATGTAAATGATACTTTTACTTTTATTTCTTATTTCATTCATACTGAAAATATTATTATAAAATATAATTTATTTTTGTAAATATTTTATTTTATATTATGCATACTTAATATATTTAATATATATATATATATATATATATATATATATATATATATATATATATATATATATATATATATATATATATATATATATATATATATATATATATATATATATATATATATATATATATATATATATATATACTTTTATTTTATTAAATACTTAGAATAAAAATACAAAAATATTACATTTTTATTTTTATTATTATTTATACTAAAAGATACATTTTTTGAGTATATTTCATTTTTCTACATATTAATATATTTTTTGTATATAAATAATATATAATATTTACTTTCTTAAAGAAATTAGGATTTCATCCCTTAAACAATAAAATTAATCTTTTATTTTATTTCTTTATACTTTTTTTCACATTGAAAATATTTTACATACATAAGCAAGTAAAAACTTCTTTTTGCATAATACATTTTATTCAACATTTATTTATTTTGTTTATTTAAATATTGTACATTTAAATATTGTTGCATTGTAAATTCAATTTGGATGTAATAGTAACTAGGGTTTATATTTCTTGTCAAATACCCCCCTATTCAAAAATTGTACCCCCATCCCCATAATCAAGTTGTAATAGCTTAGAATTTAAATTCTCGCACTTTTACGCATTCAATTATGCCATGATTAGAGAATTAGGGTTTGTATGCAAAATCCAATTAACAAATAGTTTGACCTAATCAAAGACAAAAATGCATGAAAATCAAACACAATGCACACTTGCACCCCTAGGGTTACAATCCACTTGTTGCCTTTAAAAATGGGCCATGATATGCATGTTGGGTACTTTGGCAAAGCAAAAACAAAACAAAAGATCATAGTCCCTCGATGACGCTATCTTGGTTGCCTAAACAAAAATGATCAAGTCCCTTAAGAAAATTGCCAAAAATACTTAGCACAATTGCTATCATGGTCTATACGATGACCCACGCCTGTCCCGTTTAACATCCTAACACAAGGTTGTTCACCAAATGCAATGGTGAAACAACACTGTTAAAAGGGTTAAAAACATAAGAAAGATCTTTGAGTAAAATAGGGTAGATAGCTCTTAGTTACTTGACCAAAAGCATGCAAAACATCCTTGCTATTTTCAAACACACTTCACAACACAATTTCAAAATCCAAACTTTCAAACATTGAAAACTTTTCAAAAGATAAAAAAAACACCTTTGTATACATTCAAACAAGAATCATTACAAAGGTTTCCACAATGATGGCCTCTTTTCAAAACATCTTTCAAAACCACACACAAAGCACCATTTCAAACAATTGAAAAGCACCATTTCAAACAATTGAAAAGAAAAGCAAGTGATCTACACAAGTAACTAAGAGCCCATGGATAACCATGGATGAAAAGGGTGCTTGCACCGTCCCTTTTCATAATCTACTCCCCGAACCCAAGAAAACATCTCAAAGGTCTTTCCTGTGCTTTTTGACCTTTCCTTAGGATAAAATAAAAAGTCAGTGGCGACTCTTGCTAAACCAAAACATCTGCAAACACAAATGCAAAATCCCAAGTCAGTTCTCCCACCATATCACAGGTATTAATCTACAGTCAGTCTTCCACTGATAATTCTCCTAGCTTGTTACAGGTATTAATCTGGAACTTGTTTTTGTTGGTCGTCGAGATAGTTGTCCTGGCTGGTTTTGGATATTAATCTCTGACATGAGAAAGAAAGATAGTTTTCCTGGCTTGTTACAAGTATTAATCTTCAATCTCCTCATGTAGATAGTTTTTCTGGCTTGTTACAGGTATTAATGGCTTGTTACAGGTATTAATCTAGAACTTGTTTTTATTGGTCATTGAGATAGTTGTCCTGGCTAGTTTCAGGTATTAATACCTGACTTGAGAAAGAAAGATAGTTTTCCTGGCTTGTTACAGGTATTAATCTTCAATCTCCTCATGTAGATAGTTTTCCTGGCTTGTTATAGGTATTAATCTACAGCCGGTCTTTAACCGATAGTTCTCCTGGCTTGTTACAGGTATTAATCTGGGACTTGGCAATGTTGGGCACATAGATAGTTTCCCCATCTGGTTTCAGGCGTTAATCCTTGGCCTACTGTATTTGTTGGTAAACCCGTCTTGCTTCGGGAATTCATACCACTTGATCGTGTAGATAGCTTCCCCATCTGGTTTCGAGCATTAATCTTTGACCTGTTGCATAAGTTGATAATGTTTGTCTGTCTGCTAATTTAACCTGAAAAGGTAAAATCAATTTCATGCGATGTATGAATTGCATGACGCTCTCAAAAATGAGATTGTGATATATGCATTTGTGTTGCATATGCTATGATGTTTGTAAAATGATGCATGAGTGCAATATATGAATATGTTATTTGTTCTATTGCAGTGTTGTTAAACTCGGGAAAATAAATCCCCGATTGTTGCTGGGGGGAAGAATGTAGGTCTTCAAATTTGTTGAAGTTGAAACGCTGGGAGATGAACTTCCGTTATTAGAGAAATAAAATATGTTGGAGAAGGTAAACTCCGTGAATTGTTTGGGGATTTTGTTGAAATCCTGTTGGGGAATCTTGAGAAGCTTGGCGACTTCACTGGGGGGGATCTTTTGTTGGAGCAGTAATTTGGAGATTCTTGCTCCGCCGGGGATATGAGAACCTGACACCATTAGGTTGCATACTGAGAATATGGTAGTGACCTTGTAGTAAGATGCCTCTGCCTCTGTATCTGCTAGAGAAGGTATCTGCTGGATGAAATATCTGCGGGGATTTTGTGGATGGCCCTTAGATACTGTCCCGCTTCTTAAAGTCATTAGAAACTGTCTTTCTGTTTTTAGGTGTATATTTGTAAGCAGTAATCACATTCAAATGCATATGTTCAAAAATAATCACTGGACGTTTTTGCACACAAAACAGAAAAATAAAAACAGAAGTTTTGCACTTTCAAAGGAATAGTTTTGTATTAACTTGAATAAGCATTTTTGTATAAGGAGGCGGACATCCTAGTAAGAGAATTCCGTCATAATAATGGAAACTATACAAAAATTGTATACAAAGAAAAAAACTATGTACAATAATCCCATTGGGTTCCCATTATGCTATTTCCTTTTATGTCTTTGAGCGTCTTATCTCTTTCGATGCTTGTCCGAAGCTGACTGGATTGATTAGTACCACTTGAGATTGATAGTTGATACTGAAGATTGGCTGTAAGGTGATCCAATGGGACATAGTTATATGCTTTGAATCCCTAACTTTTTTCTGGACCGTCCTTTCGGGTTTTCAGTCCACCGGGATACCCTTTTTTGCCCAAGCCGCCTTTTTAGGTTTTCGACTTGCCGGGTGTAGAGATTTTTTATGTATATCCCTAATTTTTGCCCGAACCCTTTTGGTTCGCCGGGATGCCCTAATTTTTTCCTAGGCCAGTCTACCTAGTGGGTCTTTGTTTATGCGTGGTATCTTTTAACTATTTCCGCGTTTATAGGGTGCGGAAGGTCGTCATCATCCATATTAGTTAAGATCATGGCCCCACCGAAAAATATGTTATTGATTACAAATGGTCCTTCATATGTGGGAGTCCATTTGCCCCTGGGACCACCTTGCGGAAGTATGACGCGCTTGATTACCAGGTCACCAGCCTGATATACCTGACGTCTGACTTTCTTGTTAAAAGCTTTAATCATACGTTTTTGGTACATCTGACCATGGTAGTCAGCCACAAGCCTCTTCTCATCAATCAGGTGTAGTTGGTCAAGTAGAATCTGAACCCATTCGTCTTTGCTCAACCCTACATCTTTCATGATCCTCAAGGAAGGGATCTGGACATCAATGGGCAGGACAACTTCCATGCCGTATACCAAAGATAAAGCAGTTGCCTCTGTTGATGTGCGCATTGTGGTGCGGTAACCATGAAGAGAAAATAGTAACATCTCATGCCCGTCTTTATATGTCACTGTCATCTTCTGTATAATTTTCTTGATATTTTTGTTAGCAGCTTCAACAGCGCCATTCATCTTCGGCCGATAAGGAGAAGAGTTATGATGCTGGATCTTGAAATGCATGCAGAGCTCGGCGATCATAGTGTTATTGAGATTGGTACCATTATTCGTGATGATTCTTTCTAGAATACCGTACCGACAGATAAGGTTACATCTGATGAATCGGGCCACACCATTCTTGGTAACAGAAGCAAATGAAGCTGTCTCGACCCATTTTATAAAGTAATCAATGGCAACCAGGATGAAGCGGTGCCCATTGGAAGTTGTAGGTCTAATCTATCCAATCATATCGATGCCCCACATTGCGAATAGCCAAGGAGCAGTCAGGATGTTTAGAGGAACTGGAGGTGCATGCATCTTATCTGCATAGACTTGGCACTTTTGACAAGTCCGTGAATGCTGATAACAGTCTGCTTCCATAGTGGACCAGTAGTATCCTGCCCATAGGATCTTTTTATCCATCAAGTGCCCACTAGAATGAGTGCCAAAGGTACCTTCATGGAAATCAGCCATAATCTTTTCTGCCTCACTCTTGTCTACACACCGCAATAAGGTAGAGTCGTGGTTGCGCTTGTAGAGGATCCCGTTACTGAGGAAGAACTTGGCAGAGAATCTTCTTAGGAACTTCTTATTGTTGACTGAATGTCCCTCAAGATACTCTTGGGTTTCAAGATATCTTTTGACTTCATGGAACCAAGGTTTGTCCACTACTTCTTCAGTATCAATCTCGTGGCAATATGCATGTTCATCCATTCTTTTAATAGTGATCTGAGGAGCCTCATTATCCCACCTGACTTTGAACATGGAAGAAATCGTAGCTAGCGCATCCGCTAGTTGATTTTCCTCTCGTGGAAAATGCTTAAAGGTAACTTCTTCGAAGTATGGGATTAGCCTCAACACATGCTCTTTGTAAGGGATAGGATTAGGATGCTCCGTGTCCCATTCTCCTTTGATTTGGCTGATTACTAAGGTCGAGTCTCCAAATACACTCAAAAATTTAATCCTCATGTTGATAGCATCTTTGAGACCCATAATACATGCTTCATATTCATCCATATTATTGGTACAAATGAAACACAATCTGGAAGTGAAAGGAGTATGACAACCTTTAGGAGATATAATCACAGCCCCAATGCCATTTCCAAGAGCATTGGAAGCTCTGTCAAAAACATAGTCCATTGGGATCCTTTTTCAGGTCCTTCACTCGGTCCAGGTTCTTCCCAATCAGTCACTAACATGATATTCTCGTCCGGGAACACAAAATTCATGGATTTGTAGTCGTCCATAGCCTGATGATCCAAATGATCATCTAGTACACTTACCTTAATCACTTTCTGGGTTGTGTATTGAATGTCGTATTCGGTCAGGCTCATTTTCCATCTTGCTATTTTTCCGGAGAGAGCGAGCTTCTCAAATATGTACTTGATAGGATCCATTTTAGATATCAACAAGGTAGTGTGAGTCAACATATATTAACTTAGTCGGCGAGCAGCCCATGCCAAAGCGCGACAAGTTTTCTCGAGTAGTGAGTATCTTGTTTCACAGTCGATAACCTTTTTGCTAAGGTAGTATATTGCATGCTCTTTTTGACCAGACTCGTCATGCTTCCCCAGCACACACCCCCATTTAGTTCTCTAACACTATTAAGTACATGATCAGAAGTCTTCCTTCAACTGGCGGCATTAAAATTAGAGGCTCTTGAAGATATTTCTTTATTTTGTCAAAGGCAGCCTGGAAATCATCATTCCACTTCACTGCTTGATCTTTCTTTAGCAATTTGAAGATTGGCTCACAAGTAGCGGTCAGATGTGAAATGAACCTGGCAATGTAGTTCATACATCCCAAGAATCCCCTAATATCCTTCTTAGTGCGAGGAGTCGGCATTTCTTGTATAGCTTTGACCTTTGCATGGTCTACCTCAATACCTTTTCCGCTGACAACAAAGCCTAAGAGCTTACCAGATCTTACTCCAAAGGTGCACTTATTCGGGTTCAGCCTCAGTTTGTACTTCTTCAACCTTTCAAATAGCTTCTATAGGTGATCGATGTGCTCTTCTTCAGTCTGAGACCTGGGTATCATATCATCAGCGTATACCTGTATCTCATGATGGATCATATCATGAAACAAAGCTACCATGGCACACTGATAGGTTGCCTCGGCATTATTTAACCCAAATGGCATAATTTTGGAACAGAAAGTGCCCCACTGTGTGACAAAGGTGGTTTTCTCCATGTCTTCAGGTGCCATTTGATCTGATTATACCCGGAGAAACCATCCATGGGGGAGAATACCTTATGTTGTGCGGTGTTGTCAACCAGAACATCGATATGGGGAAGAGGAAAGTCATCCTTGGGGCTTGCCCTATTTAGGTCTTTGTAATCCACACACATATGTACCTTACCATCCTTCTTAGGTACTGAAACAACATTGGTAACCCATTGTGGATAAGATGTGACAGTTAAGAAACTGGTATTGAACTATTTTATGACTTCAGCCTTGATATTTTTTGACATTTCTGGCCGTATGCTACGAACCTTCTGTTTCACTAGAGGGCAGTCCTCTTTTGTCGGCAGACGATGAAACACGATATCAGTGTCAAGTCCCGGCATGTCTTTGTACGACCAAGCAAAAACCTCAACATAGTCATGCAGTATCTGTATTAACCATTATTTGACACTATGCTCCAAATTAGTATCTATCTTGACTTCTTTCTTGTCCTTTTTAGTACCCAAGTTAACTGTCTCAACTGGATCCTCATGAGGCTGTATTGCCCTTTCTTCCTGTTGTAACAGTCTGGCAAGTTCCCCTGGTACTTCACAATCTTCCTCACCTTCGTCCTCGGCCTGGTAGATCGAATTTTCAAATTCATAACTGGCAATAGCATAACCATTATCAATGGGATCCAAAGTGGATGTGGATCTGCATTTTGATATGTGGGTGTGTGTAAGAGCATAGCTGTATATTTTTGATAAAGTAAAAAGGCAGAAAAGAAAAACAAAGAGCGTAAAATTTGTATGTGAAACGTCTAGTGTTTTATTGATTACATATGAAAATGAAGTAATGACCCTCACAAATAGACCATTGTTCCTTGGGTAAGACACAAGGATTTAATGTTTCAATTGTTCAAACATTACATTTCCTCAAAAACAAAAACAAAAAAAGACAAATTACTCTTGAATAAAAGTAATGGGCACAAAGTCTTTAGCTTCCCAATTGTTGAGTCCATCGCTGATGGTTGGGAAGATCCACTTGTCCAGGTCGGAGTCACTATCACTGTCCTCCAAGGCATTGAATCCAAGGTTGATGATCCGCAAAGGTGGTCCCCCGGTGCGAGCACGACAGACAGCTCTCTGGGCTCCTGAAGTAAAACCCAAACCAAATTTGTCATATTTGTAGGGAATATCTGGAAGTTGGCCCCAAATTCTACACCCACCTTCTTCGACTACTGCCTTGGCATCCTTCAGAGAAGCCATCTTTAGCGGAGGCCTAGTAGTCTTAGGAACACTGGCAGTGGTCTTGGTTGCAGCAACAATATGTGGAACCTCCTCAAAGTTTTGGCAAGGAGTATCAATGAAC
This sequence comes from Vicia faba, assembly GCA_948472305.1. NCBI lineage: Eukaryota > Viridiplantae > Streptophyta > Magnoliopsida > Fabales > Fabaceae > Vicia > Vicia faba. The sequence continues at coordinate 135,608,758 of OX451737.1, read as the reverse complement.
TCGCTGTCCATTTCGACGTACCTGAAAGAGTTCAGGTAGCTCACCATGTGTTCCTCTTCCCCATGGACTGTGATAATTTTCCCATTGACTGGATAATTCAGCATCTGATGTAGGGTGGAAGTCACAGCACCAGCCCCATGGATCTAGGGTCGACCCAATAAAAAAGAACAAGACGGGCGGATATCCATCACATAGAAGGTGGAATTAAAGGTTTGGGTACCAACTTTGATAGGGATGTCCACTTCCCCATGCACCATTCTTTTAGAACCATCGAACACCCTCACCACAATGTTACTGGGCTTTAGTGTAAGCCCTTTGCAATCCAAACTATCTAGAGCATTCTTGGGTAAGACATTCAGTGATGAACCTGTATCCACGAGAACATGGGCTAATGTCGTGCCCCTGCACTCAATGGAGACATGCAGGGCATCATTGTGTTTCCTTCCCTTGGGAGTTAAATCTGCATCATAGAATCCCAGGCAATTATCAGCTGTCAACCTAGCCACGCAATTCTCGAATTGATCAGCGGAGGTCTCTTGAGGCACGTGGGCAGACTTCAGGAATTTTACTAAAGCCTTAGCATGAGCTTCAGGGCACAGTAGTAGGGACAACATTGAGATTTTTGAAGGGGTCTTCCCCAATTTCTCTACGACATTATAATCACTTTTCTTGGTTACCTTTATAATCTCTTCCATATCCTTTTTAGAAGCCTCGAGAATGACTTTTGGATGCGCCTTCATTCGGACATGATCAATCAATACCTCTTTGCCCCGAGTCTCGACCGACTCCGTATCAGAGATAACAACGGGACTAACAGTAGGAGTAGCAATGAGAATACTGACAGGAGTAGCAGTAGGAATAATCATAGGAGTAGTAATGGGAGTACTAGCAGGAATAATCACAGGGGTAGCAACAGTTTTCGAAGAGATCTCGGGAGAGAAAACTCTCCCGCTTCTCGTTATTTTACTGGTCCCAACAATATTATCGACGTCAAGATCAGTAGCTTCAGCAACTTTTTCTTCAATAGATAACAGGCCTTCCTTGACGCCATGGTAATAGACGCCAGCCCCATGATTCTAGGGAACAACTTTTTTAGAGGAATATGGTATTGGCCCCGGCATGGTGATGATCAGGGGGAAAACTTTAGAACAGATGTAATCCTGACGGGTCTTTTGGTGGAGACCCTGAGAGGATTATCGGAAATTATGATTATTGAAACATCTTCACATGAACATCTGGCAAGAGGAACTTTCTCAAACATGATTTCTTTGTTAACCATCAGGCGCTGGACGCCCATCTTCAACAACAAACAGCCATATGGTAGAGAAATACATGAGTGGCAACCTTCACCATGGCCCAGAAATAAATCGGCTTGCAATAGATTCTCTTTGACAGTAAAAATAGGAGTAGTTAATTCATCCACGGAAGAAACAAAACGGTCATCATCAATAGCATTGACACCTTAGCCATGTTTGGGCATTGCCACTGTTATTACATTAGGTGTCTCGGGAAGGTCAAACTCAATCTCCTCTGCCTCAATGAGATCTTGTACCTTATTCTTTAAAGCTTAACAGTCATTTGTATTATGCCCCGGAGTCTCTGAATGGTAGGCACATCGAGCATTCAGATTGTAGCGGGGAGAGGCAATATTAGGATTCTTCGGGGCTTCCTTCACAGTTACCAAATTAGACTTCAGCACGTGTGGCAAAACCTGGGATAGGGTCATGTTGATCCGAGTAAAATGTCTTCTAGGCGCATCTGGTCTACGCTGATTGTTTTGTTGCTGGTTTGAGGCAGGGTTGGAAATCATAACAGCCCCTACCGTCGGACGATGCTCAGTTTTATTGTGATTTCTTTGGCCCTAAGCAGCACTGACCTCCTTCTTCCCAGTGAAAGGTTTCTTAGCAATACTGGAGGATGCATCTCTCTGTATTTTTTCACTTTTGATGCCAGCTTCTACCCATTCACCAGTCAAGATCAATTCAGTAAACCTAGCAGAAGAACTTCCAATCAAGTGGTTAAAGAACGGCCCGGATAATGTGCCTAAGAACATGTCCACCAGTTCCCTATAAGACAACAGAGGCTGGACTCTTCCCGCAAGGTCTCTCCATTTTTGGGCGTAATCTTTAAAACCTTCACAGGAGCCCATGGATATACTTTGCAACTGTGTACGAGTTGGGGCGAGGTCAGCATTATATTGATACTGCTTGTAAAAAGCAGCAGCCAAATCTTACCAATTGCGAAAGTTGGTTCTCTCTAATTGATAGAACCGTTCCAGCTGAGTCCCTGACAAAATTTCCTAGAAGAAATGGACCCACAGATCCGTGTCAGTAGTGTGGGGTTGAATCTTTCTAACATATGACCTTAAATGCATCTTAGGACATGAGACACCGTCGTACTTTGCAAATGTAGGGACCTTAAATTTTTGTGGGATGACCACCCCTGAAATTAGTCCTAGCTCCTCAAATCCAGCTCGGGTATCCTCTGGATTTTTATAGCATTGAGTCGATCCTCTAGCTGTTTGTATTTATCATCAGGAGGAGGATGCTGCTCCTCAGAATGGTCAGGTTCATCTTCCTCAAACCTTGGATTATTGTTTTCTTCCACTTGCTTCTATTCTTGATTGTCCCCCTCATTTGACGGTGTCGCGAAATCTATATCTCCCTTAACCGGTCCTCTGATCCTTCTTCCCAGATTCAATACACAAGTTGGTTTCTTTGGTTTCTTGGTCTTCTCTTTGATGATAAGAGCTTTCAGATCTTCCTGTCTCTGGGCCAGAGTCAAGAACATTTGCTGAAACTGAGTGTTCTGAGCTTGGAGGTCCTTCACTGTCTTTTCGAGAGCCATTTCTTTTGCTGAAATAAACACCAAAAAGAATAAGAAACCTGTTTTGACAACCTGTTTATGCGATGATATGCATGATATGCTTATGCAATGTTTTCAAGGGCCTTATAGGATTCAAACTCTTTTAACCAAAATAGAAACAAAGACTTTTTATTAGTAAGTTCATATGAAATCAAAGTTTACAAAGGAATAACAAATAAGAAACTTCTAAAATTCCTAAGTCTCCCAAGGATGCTTCCTTTTGGTGCTAATGTAGGCATTGAGATTCTGCTCTTTGTGAAGCCGCGTTGTCAGTTCCAAAACCTTTTTCTCATGTGCATAGAATTGGGACTCAAAGGTATCTCGTTCTTCTTTGAGTTGTATCCAAGATTTTTGCAATTCTTCGAAGTTTGTTGGCATATCAGGATGTAGAATAACCCGAGACTCGACCCCTTGAACAATAGGCTCTGAAATCACTGGTTGGATAGCAGCATATGGCCTCTTAATATTTTGAGCACGAGCTCGCACCCATTTGAGGTATGGATCCAAAGGGATGGAGTTCTTGTGCCCTAGAGTCCTGCTATCAATCTTCTTAACCATTCCCAAAGTGCGGATGAACTTCTAATGATAACCTTGCAGAACATTTGAATAGTAGCACACAATACCTTAAATGAGCATATCATGAGGACCATCCCTCCGAGTGTAACCGAACTAACGTAAAGCTAAAGAGGGGTTGTAGGTGATGCCTCCTTTAAGGCCAAGGAGTGGCACATTGGAAAATTCTCCGCAGTGATCAATAAAAGAGATGTCTTCTTGGGAGCAAGGGCAACAATAGATGCCACAGTGAGAAAGAGGCATTAATCTTTGGTTCCATCTTAAACCTAAATCATTCTTCATTACTGACCGAGGAAGGTGCGAAATAAACCACCTATAGAGTAGAGGTATACAATACATAAGAGTCCATGGCTTCTTTATGGTACGAGTATGGAGTGGATGCAGAATATCCTCGAGTAATGTAGGCACTGGATTATGAGCAAGGAAAATGTTAATGGCACTGACATCTACAAACTGGTCTGAATTGGGGAACAGAATTAACCCGTAGATCAAAAGAGCTAAAACATCTTCAAAGGCATGGTAACTCATAGCGTCTAGGAATACCTGGGCTTTCTTCATCAGAAAACTTGTGAGGAGGCCCTTAACACCACTCCTTCTTTCCCAATTGGACTCAATGTCAGATGGCTTCAAGTGCAAAGCTATGGCGACATCTTCAGCAGCTGGATCTTATTCTAAACCGGTAAAGGGTATCTTCTCCAATATAGGCAAATCGAGTTGTAACACGGTGGGAGAACTAACTTGGTTGTTTTGCGTTTGATCGCAAATATTGCGGATAGCAAGATTCGCCACCGACTTATCTTTTATCCAAAAGGGAAGGTGGAAAAGAACAGGAAAGACCTTTGAGATGTTTTCTTGAGTTTAGGGGGTGGATTATGAAAAGGGAAGGTATTAGCACCCTTTTCATCTGTAGTTATCTACAGGCTCTTAGTTACTTTCTAAATCAATTGCTATTTGTTCCAAAAATGTGCTTTATGTGGGTTTTAAAAATATTTTGAAAAGGCGCAATCGTTTAGGCAAACTTTGTAATGATTCTCGTTTGTAAGAATGTATACAAAGTGTTGATCTTTTGAAAATGTTTCAAGTTTGAAAGATATTTTTGAAAGTGTTGGTGTTTGTTTTGAAAATAGCAAGGATGCTTTGGTTTGAAAATGAGCAAGTAACTAGGAACATTCTACTTACTCAAAAGTCTTTCTTGTTTATTTCCTCTTTTCTATGACATTGTTATTTTACCATGGATTGGTAAGAAACCCTATCTTTGGATGTAAAAAGCAACGGGCATGGGTCATCGTATAACCATGATTAGCAACATTGTAAGATATCTTAGTATTTCCTTTAAGGGACTAAGATCATTTTTGAAAGGAAACTTTGATAGCGTCATCGATGGACTATGATCTTGTATTTTTGATTATTTTTGCTAACATACCCCACATGCATAATATGGCCATTTTCATAAGGCAACAAGTGGATTTACCCTAAGGGTGTAAGTGTGCAAGTGTATTAATTTACATGCATTGTTTTGTCTTTGAATTAGGGTTTTCTAAACATTGATTTTATCTTTCCATACAAATCCTAATTTATTAACATTTATATATAAAGCATTAAATTATGGAAAATAAAAATACTAAGCTATTACATCAATAGGGGAGGGTTGTACAAATTTACAAATAGGGAAATTGCAAGAAAATTAAATCTAAATAATTATTACAACCATATTGAATATTGTACAAAATTAAAAATAAAAATGCAAGAATGTAAATGAAAAAAAAAGAAATGATTTTGTTTGTTTTTTTTATGAAAGGGTTTACTCTTGACCTAATTAAAAATAATTAAGGAAAATTAAATAAAATTAACTTAAACTAAATAAGAAAATAAATTAACTAAAAAAGGGATTTTTTAGGGTTTTATTTATGAAAAGGTTAAAAATAAAATGGATATTAATTAATTAAAAGAAACATAAATTCTAAATTAATTTTAATTACAAGAAAATAGTATAATAGTTAAACCTAAACCTAAATATTAATTATTAAAAAAGAAATTAATTTATTAAGAAAAACTTTTAATTCTTTTAGTTTTATAAAACAAATAAACTAAATAAGTGTAGAAATAATAAATAAAATATTTTTTGGATTTTTACTAATAACAATAAAAATAATATTAATAATAATAATAATAATAATAATAATAAAGGAAAAAGAATAAAATAAAATAAGAAAAATGAAAATAATAATGAAATTGGGCCAGGGGGTGCTGAAGTAAGTCAGGGGAGAAAGTTAGCAAAAAATGAAGAAGGCCCAATGCTGGGCCCAGGCACTGCAAAGAAAGACACCAAAAAAGTGTAAAAATGTGAAAAAGAACAAAAGGCAGCGCGCTGGGTGTTGAACTCACACCCTCTTGGTTACCAGCGCGCTGCCTTACCATTGGGGTGGTTATACATTCGTTCATTTATATCAAACCATAAATATATATTATAAATCAAGTCCATGGCTTGAACTTCATCTTCAACCTCACGCCCAGCCAGAGTACCTGTAACTTCTTCATATCTCAACAAAAATGGAAAGTACAAACATGGAAGTTATGGTATTTCTTCCCACGAATCCAACCATATAAATAACTAAAGCTAAAAGTCAAAGATGATTGAGAATTTTTCTGGCCCTAAATTAAAACCTAAAAATTTCAGAAACTTCAACTCTAAAATTCTCTAAGCTCAGGCCATATAAATGCAAACTATGGATATGTACAACTTCGTGGCAATGGTATCTACATTTTATCTTCACAAATCAGAATCAAATGATGCTTGTATGAAGAGATAGAAGTTTGAAAACTTACCTCTTGCAGCTGGATTCGTGTATAGAGTTTGAGCAAGCTTTGAGGTTTCCCAATGATCTATTTTGCTGGCCTGGACCTCCTTGAGTGTATTACAACTCCTACTTTGCTTTGAGGATGGCTGAAACTCCCAACTCAAGTCAAGTTGCAAGCTTCAGTTTTGAAAATGGTGGATAGTGATGAAGGAGTTACAGTTAGGAAATAAGGGTCTGGATTACTTTGATATGATGTATGGAAGGTGTTTGGATGATTAGTTTTCAAAATGCACGAGTGGAAATGAAGATGGTGAGTTTTTGCTCAAAATTGTCAAGTTTGGGCAGTGCTGTGTAGCAAGGTGCTTGGGAGGTTTTGAGGGTGCTTGAACTCGTGTCTTTTTTATGCAAACAACTTGTGCATATGTAAGGAAAAGGTTCTGAGGCTTGAGAGGGTCAGAATCATACAAGTACAAGTATGGCTATTGTTGCACCCCAAAATTTGCCCTCCCATATTCTCCAAGAAATTTCCAAGGCAGGTCACCAAATTCCCCAAGGGTTATGCAGTTCAACTGTCTCCTATACAGTCAAAACTAGGGTTTGGGTTCTGATCAAGAAAATGAAGTTTTCAAAGGCCCAATCAAGTCTCACATGCCTACAAATGTGGTCAAGTATCTTCATATCAAGTTTCAAGGCATTCAGCTCAAAATTGCACAGTCAAAACCCTAAATTGCACTACAGTCAACTGTAGGGGCAAAATGGTCATTTGGCAGTCAAAAGTTCAAATTTTTGGTCAACATATCATTTTGAAGCCACAAACATCATTTGATCAATGCTTGATCATGATTCTCAAAATTTGGCTCAGAAATCATCAAAGATGCAAAAGTTACTATATTTGGACAGTTGAAAAAGTCAACTGAAATTGACCAGAGCATAACTTTCACATGGATTATCAGAAAAATTCCATTCAAAGCTCATTTTGAAGAGAAAGACATTTCCTACAATTCATCTTCATATTCCAAGTCCAAGAAATTCTCTCACAAAAAGTTATCAATTTCAACATTATAGGTCATTTTCAAAAGTCAACAAAAAGGGACTTTAAGTCAAAGGCCATAACTTGAGATTGGTAAATCAAAATGACATGGGACCAAAGGCATTGGTTAGAGGACTCAAAGACCTTTCCAAAATGTCCAAGAACATGTGCAAAGCTTAAAAATTGAGCAAGTTATGCCTTGTGGAAGTTGGGAAATTTTTGGGAATTTTGGAAAGTCAACATTGATGCAAATGATCCAAAAATGCTAATGGGCCCATTTTTCTTCCAAGTTTCTTCATGCCAAGCCTATGCACGACCATTAAGCCCAAGGGGAAGTATTTTCTCATTTTTTAATTATTTATTTGAATTTATATTAATATTAATTCATTTAAATTATTTAAATATGTAGAAAATATAAACTTGACCTAAAAAAATCTTTTTGTGCACATTCTACTCTCAATATTTCGTGCTTGTTCAATTATGGAAAGAATTGGTGTGATTGGAGCTAATTGACACAAAGAACCATGTGAAAAAGATTCAAAAAGATTTTATAAAATCAAATATGCAAATCATTGAATTCATGAGATTTTGTTCAATTTTATTGACCTAAAAGCTTCACTATATGATCAGGAATCAACCCTAATGGCCATTACACTAAAAAGCTGCGCAAGAAACCTCATTGCAACATTGGAAAATTGCCAAAAAACTCAAAACTGATTTCAAGGTTACAGGTGGATTCAAGGCGTAATATTGATCCCATTAGCTTCCTTGGGTGACATAGAACACATTCCAATCAAGATCAACGACCAAAGCTTCAGGAATTGGTAGTTTGAACTCACACTGCATCAAGAAAAACTCTTAATCGCACATACTGATTCATGCATTTTCTATAAGTTTTGATATGTATTTTGCATTCCTGATGAAGTTTACAAGCTAACCACTATGTTTAATTGCATTATTTCGCTGTGTATGAGATTCCACCATTGACAGATTCTAGGGTTCCAAGGTTCCAAAATTGGGGCTTTGTGCAAGGCGTAAAATTAGATCACCAAACTGGTACAGGCAAATTCGTCACGTCAAGACGAAGCAAACTCAAGCCTCGCGATTAATTTATGACCCACATAGCGCTAATCGCTATTTTTCCAAAGGGCCTCTAAAACAACGCTCAAAAACCGTTGCCTTCGTTCTTCATGTTTCAGGAAAACGAAAGAGACGATGTGTTGTCAGCCAGTGATTCGCTAGTTTAAATTGCGCGCGTTTTTAGCCATTACGCGTGGGTTTTGCTTTTTGTTATTTATTTGATATAATATATTAAATGAAACTTAGTGGCTCAGCTGGCCGGTATACATGCTTGTGACTCTCATGACCTGGGTTCAAGTCCCAGGTCTGGCAAATTGCAATATTATTTTTCAATGTAAATTCTTATGCAGCGCGCCTATTGTGGTTCACCATGTTCCATCCTCATCCAGACATACACGCGTCCAGTTCCATCAATCAAAAGGCCAAGATTCAAGGAACACCATGTACCATAGTCAGACGTGTCATAGGCTTGCACAAAAGTCAACGAATTCAAGGTTAATTGGGCCAGAATTCTAAGGCCTGTACCTCCTAAATTGGGACTACACCCCACTCTGGTTTGCAACTTCTTTCAATTTTGTACTTATTTTTATTTTATTGTTAATCATTATGTTATTTATTTTATTGCTTTAATTTAATTAAATGTTTTTTTTACAATACATAAAAAAATACAGAAAAATCAGAAAAAAATATAAAATATAATAAATTATTTTATTTAATTATTTTTGTAAATAAATTAACATGTAAATATTTAGTTTAATTAGGTTATAATTTTAATCCTTTTAATAACTAAAAATCCAAAAAATAGAATTAGGTTTAATTTTTAATTTCCTCTTTTACAATAACATTGCTTATTTTATCTATTTTTATAATTAAATGTACATAAATAAATTAGGGTTTAATTTAGGTTTCGATTTAATATTTTATTAATAACTTAAAAACACTAGAATTAGGTTTAGCATTGCATTTTAATCTTAATTAATTTTTCTTTTTCTCCTTAAATCTTAAAAAACATAAAATACCAAAAACATTTAATTTTAATTTTAATTCTTCATTAGCTTTAAATATTCTGCAAAAGGGTCCAACGCCCATGTTCATAATTTATTTAATTTCGCGTATTTATCTTATATCGTTTAAATAATTATGTACATGTCCCAAAGCCTTGTAACAATTTTATTTCTCGCACTTTTATTGCTCTTATTTATTTTTTCAGTCAAATCGGGTCCGGTTTAATTTTTGGCGATGTGGACCCGCGCCTTTGTAATAGCCTTAGATTTATTTTCCCGCAAACTTTATAACTGTTAAATAAGCATGAAAGAATGTATGGATCAAAATAAAATCAAGCGTAGATCACAAATAAACATGACAAGACAAATAACTGAAACATGACACACAATTCGCACACACCACCCCTAGGGTGCGCCTCACTGTTGCCTTTCGAAAGGTGATCGTCGAGTAGAGGACGTCTTAGTAAGTCCTCATGATCCGGGAACCTGGCATGAGGGTAGCTTCTAAGGTGTCTTCCCATTGCTCTGGTGATCACCATGTCCCTAAAACTCGAATTGACCCGAACACCTCCAACGGTGGTGCTACCTACCTCTCAATGGTGGGATGGCACTACTTTTAAGGACATCTACACAGACGAATTCCTTAGGGTAGGTAGGTTCTCAAGGATACTTGCTCTAATCTCAAAACAAACTCAAAAAGACTTTTCACACTGACACTTTTCAAAAGCTTTCAAAGCAAACTTTTCAAACACTCTGACGTACGAGTCGAACTGAAATTTTTCAAAAGAAACTTTTTTAAACCCACATTGAAAAGCAAGCAAACCTTTTGAAAACACATTGAGCAAGTATCTAAGAGCCCATGGATAACCATGGATAGAAAGGGTGCTAACACCTTCCCTTTCTATAACCTACCTCCCGAACCGAGAGCAATCTCTTTAAGGAATTTTTCTGTGCTTTTGTCCTTTCCTATTGGAGAAAATAAAAGACGGTGGCGACTCTTGCTTCCGCGACATTTCGCGAACCAGCGTTAAACAGTCAGTTCCAGATCCACCGATCGCCAGAACTGGCGACTCTGCTGGGGACACTTTATAAAGTGAGGTGTACCTTAGGGTTAGTTCATAACTGTGTTTTCAATTGTTTTCCTTGTGTGCTTTAAATTGTGGGTTTCTTGGGAGTTCTATAGATCCTAACCCGGATCTGGGGGATACCTTCTTAGAAAGTAGCAACAAGGCTGTGAGGGAACTGTGCGGGGTATACCGACATGGTTGAAACAGTCTGCTACGTTGATGTGGCACTTTGGTGTGTACCGGTAACCCTTGAGTTCAGTCAAGGAGAGTACGGGGCCTCCGCGTGGTGTCATGAAGCATCAACAGACCTTAGGAACCTTAATTGAACTATCTTGGCCTCTTTAGGGTAGTGAGATAACTGACTTTGGTGCAGTCCGAGGTTGGTTGATACTCGATACTACACTCAATTGAGGGTTGCTTTCCTGGAATATTTCGGTCGCCAGTTCAGTGGCTAAATCGAAACGATGAACAATGAAAGCAATCCCGTGATATTGGGACCCTTAGAACCCAGTTACTTTGATTAGGACAGGTTGAACCCACCAACTTCAAGAGGGTAATACCCAGACCTCATGCTGGCCTTAAACTTTAGGGGCTCCTCTTGTGTGACTTGTGTGCCTTCGTACTTGACTATTTGCATGCTTGTTATCTAACACAGGAATTACTTGCAGGGCTTGCCTATAGTCCTTAATGGGGACTCATAGCAGGGTTTGCTAAGTTTTTGCAGGTTTTGTCCATAGTCCTTAATTAGGACTCATGACAGGTTTACTGAGTTTGCTTGCAGGTGTTGTTTACAGTCCTTAATTAGGACTCATAACAAGGTCTACTGAATTTTCTGCAGGTTTATAGTCCTTAATAAGGACTCATAACAGGGTACTAAGTTTCTTGCAGGTCTTGTTTATAGTCCTTAACTAGGACTCATGACAGGGTTTACCAAACTTCCTGCAGGTGTTGTTTATAGTCCTTAACTGGGACTCATAACAAGGTCTACCAAATTTCTTGCAGGTTTTGTTTATAGTCCTTAATAGGGACTCATAACAAAGTATACTGAATTTCTTGCAGGGTCTGTTTATAGTCCTTAATTGGGACTCATAACAGGGTTTACCTACTTCACCCCATGCATAGCATGACATCATACCATTGCATACCATTGCATACATCCTAACCCATTTCAAGGATCTCAAGGGCTTGTGATGCAGGTCATGATAAATCAAACATCTAGCAAGGGGCAAAGAGGATTTATTTTCCTCTAGCCAAGGTTGTCAGGGGCTATGACCCACTGGATATGGTGAGCCTTTGACCCTTGAAGAAGAATTCTCAACAACATGGGTTTCCTTCAATCAAGCTATAAATTCCGATGCTAACAATTTTCTTGTTTATCCTGTGAGGTCCTTGAAAACATTGCATGCATATCATACACATCATTGCATTACAGGTATCCCTTTTGCAGGTCACTTACCTTTCTCGCTGTTTATTTCAGCAATGGCCTCACAACAAGATAACCAGGACCTTCACGCTCAAGAGTCTCAGTTCAGGGAAATCTTCTTAGGTCTATCCAAGGGGAAGGAAGAGTTGAGGGCACTCCTCATGGGGAATCTGATCAGAAAAAGTCCTGAAGATGACAAGGACGAACAGCTGAAACGTCTACAAGCTGAGGTAGACACATTGAAAACTCAGATGCTGGGGCAAAGGGCCCTCATTCAAGGTTTAGCTCAGGAGCAAGGAGAGCTGAGAGCCATGGTCAGTCAGCTTCCTCAAGGCATGAAGCAACCAGCCCAAATCAGGGACCAGGTCATGGAACAGCTCCCAAGAGGGCAAAGGTCGGGTCCAGTGAATAGACCTCTCCGAGTTGCTACTACTTCACAGGCTCAACAACGACCTCGCCAGAAACAGCGGGTTGATCAGAACAGGCCGGACGAGCCTAAGAGACAATTCACCAATATCAACATGCCATGGTCACGAGCCTTGCAACACATGTTAAGGATGAATCTGATTGCGGTGATCAACCCTCCTGCAAATCCAAAGACCTCCTCTCCAAGCTACAACCCAGAAGCAAGGTGCGCTTACCATTCTGGTATCCCGGGGCACGATACTGAGGATTGTTGGGAGCTGAAGTACAAGATTCAAGGCATGATCGATGCTGGAGAGATTCAGTTTGAAGTACCCGAGACTCCCAACGTGATCACTGCTCCCATGCCAAAACATGGCTAGGATAGAAAGCACTTTTTGTTCATTCGAATTCAAGTTGTGATTTTCTTTTGTTTAAACATTTATTCATGTTAAAACATTGTTATTCCATTAATGCATCGCTTATGTCTATTTTTGAATCAATATATTCGCATTCACTATATGCAAACTGTTTTCATATTTTTTCTGATGTCAACTCTTGATCTTAAATAATTCTAAGCCTCTTGAGGGAGGATGACAAAAATGATACCACAATCATTACAGTATGCTTTTGAACAGACCCCGCTGATGAGGTACAGGCATTGTTTCAATCCCTAAACACTGGAGTTATAAGGATGATAATCCCTCGTCAACCCCTCTGAGCCAAAGAAGTAGGAGTTTTCATTTTCGAAATTTAAAACCCTTAATCATAACCTGGGGCAGGGTAGTTCTCTCAGTTGATCCAAGTGCATAACGAATGGCACCGAAAAGATCTTTACAAAACGAACAAAGACAGTGATGGTTCAGAACAATCAAAAGGACAGGCAGTCAGTATCAAAAAAATTTTTCATAAATGAAAAGCCCAAAAAGTCTAAACCTACAAAGGGGACTTATGAAACTGGGGCATCCCGCTGACTGTAATTCCAAAAAAGGAAACAGTTCAGGCAAAAAAGAAAGGGATAACAAAATCAGGAAAGAGGTCTCACAAACCCTCAACCAAAACAAAGATGACTGCCCATTCAAAATAAGTTATCAACATCTGAACCATTATTGGAACATCAAAGCAAAGACTCAAGCTAGGTCTAACGCACGGTCAACTGAGTTTAGGTTTGGAGAACATCACGAAGAGCGGGTGGGTACAAATACTTTGAGCCTTTATCCTTCGTTTCTTAAACCGTGAACCAGGCCACGTTATAACCCTCAAAAGTCCTAGCTGAAGCATGGGTTAGCTCGAAAGCATACTGTCACGAAAGGTATCCTGACTCCTTAAGGCCTACGGTAAATACGGAGTTGACATCACGTTTTACAAACATTCACTTGTTTTATGAAAAAAGAATGCATTTTCAAAATTTTCAAGACAGACATGGGCTTTGCATTTTTAACGTAACTTTGTTTGCATATGACTTTTTGTTTGAACAGCAGGAAAATTCGCACGATGAATACCTAGTGAACAAAAGCACTTCCAATCAAGGGGCATGGCATGAGCATGGTCCATCATCTGGGGCAATCCAATCAAGATTCGGAGAATCTCTCAAAAGGCCAACCAGCCTGGGGCAAATCTCCACCTGAGTCACTTCGGGGCATTTCAACAACAAATCTCGCCTGATCAAACATCTTCTGGTGACAAAACACTTCTAAACAGGGGCAACTCCCTACTTTCCGAGAACGGACATAGTCGGAAAAATACTACGCACAATCAAAGACCCGCTAGGCTGACATGCCTAGGCAAAAATTAGGGCTTCCCGGCGAACCAAAAGGGTTCGGGCAAAATGAGGGATGAAATGAAGAAATCTGTACACCCGGCAAGTCGAAAACCTGAAAAGGCGGCTTGGGCAAAAATGGGTATCCCGGTGGACCGAAAACCCGAAAGGGCAGTCCAGGAAAAAGTTAGGGATTAAAGCGTACGACTATGTCCTGCCATCTGCCTACCAGAAGAAGGTTTGTCCATCAACGACTATCAGCACCCCACAAGTGCCTCCCCCATAGAAACATGGGCAATAAAGAATGGTCTAAGCAATCTGATTGTTCTGTCCTCCAAGGTATCAGGGTAAGCTCCGTTGAAGAACATAGCCAACGCAGTTCAAAACTTCCCCAGGAGAGTCCAATCCAGTCCCCCAAGAAGGTTGGAATCTATCTCCCCAAGCAATAAACATATCCCCAAGCAATAAGCTCATCCCCTCGCAGAGCACGAACGCGTCGCCCGGCTTTATTTAAAGAGTTATTTCCTTAACAGGATATAACTGGGTTATCCTCAGCCAAAAGCCACGGAAAGAGCGTCGTCGACAAAGCCTTCCTATCCCCAGCAAAGTCTATCAACACTTCCAACAGCAAGGATATCCTCAGCAAACTACTGTCAACATTCAGCAAGGCATCCCTCTTCCCACAGAGTATTGCTTCTCAGCATGGTCGCTAGAATATCTTTTCTCCCCACCAGAGTCTTCCATTTGCCAAGTCTATTCCGCAACGGAGTCATCTTCTCCTACCGGTATTCTTGCAGTTATCATCCCCAGCGGAAGCAAAATCTATTCTTCCACATCAGCCCAGGATACGACTTCCCGGCACCCGTCAAGGATTTACTTTCCTAGACGAAAAACACATTCATAAAACGTCACATACATCATTATAGCATGCATAGACGCATCATATCACCCCAATCTCATTTATTTTCGAGAACATCTGAAAATCATGCAATTCACGCATTATGACATTGCATACAACTAATTCGTTACTTTTTCAGGAAAGAATGATCAACAGATAAAAATCTTTTCCCGTTGAGGTAGTAATCGTCCCAGATTCCTTCATCATCCTGCTGAGGTAGCAATCGTCTCAGATTCCTTCATCACCCCGTTGAGGTAGTAATCGTCCCAGATTCCTTCATCACCCTGTTGAGGTAGTAATCGTCCCAGATTCCTTCATCACCCCGCTGAGGTAGTAATCGTCCCAGGTTCCTTCATCACCCGTTGAGGTAGTAATCATCCCAGATTCCTTCATCATCCCGCTGAGGTAGTAATCGTCCCAGGTTCCTTCATCACCCGTTGAGGTAGTAATCATCCCAGATTCCTTCATCATCCCGCTGAGGTAGTAATCGTCCCAGGTTCCTTCATCACCCGTTGAGGTAGTAATCGTCCCAGATTCCTTCATCATCCCGCTGAGGTAGTAATCGTCCCAGATTCCTTCATCACCCGTTGAGGTAGTAATCGTCCCAGATTCCTTCATCATCCCGCTGAGGTAGTAATCGTCCCAGATTCCTTCATCATCCTGCTGAGGTAGCAATCGTCTCAGGTTCCTTCATCACCCTGTTGAGGTAGTAATCGTCCCAGATTCCTTCATCACCCCGCTGAGGTAGTAATCGTCCCAGGTTCCTTCATCACCCGTTGAGGTAGTAATCATCCCAGATTCCTTCATCATCCCGCTGAGGTAGTAATCGTCCCAGGTTCCTTCATCACCCGTTGAGGTAGTAATCATCCCAGATTCCTTCATCATCCCGCTGAGGTAGTAATCGTCCCAGGTTCCTTCATCACCCGTTGAGGTAGTAATCGTCCCAGATTCCTTCATCATCCCGCTGAGGTAGTAATCGTCCCAGATTCCTTCATCACCCGTTGAGGTAGTAATCGTCCCAGATTCCTTCATCATCCCGCTGAGGTAGTAATCGTCCCAGATTCCTTCATCATCCTGCTGAGGTAGCAATCGTCTCAGGTTCCTTCATCATCCTGCTGAGGTAGTAATCGTCCCAGATTCCTTCATCATATATTTGGAGTAGCAATCGTCCCAGATTCCTTCATCATTCTGCTGAGGTAGTAATCGTCCCAGATTCCTTCATCGTATATTTGGAGTAGCAATCGTCCCAGATTCCTTCATCATCCCGCTGAGGTAGTAATCGTCCCAGATTCCTTCATCGTATATTTGGAGTAGCAATCGTCCCAGATTCCTTCATCATCCCGCTGAGGTAGTAATCGTCCCAGATTCCTTCATCATATGTTTGGAGTAGCAATCGTCCCAGATTCCTTCATCATTCTTCTGAGGTAGTAATCGTCCCAGATTCCTTCATCGTCCTGCTGAGGTAGTAATCGTCCCAGATTCCTTCATCATATGTTTGGAGTAGCAATCGTCCCAGATTCCTTCATCATTATTCTGAGGTAGTAATCGTCCCAGATTCCTTCATCGTCCTGCTGAGGTAGTAATCGTCCCAGATTCCTTCGTCATATATTTGGAGTAGCAATCGTCTCAGATTCCTTCAATCACATCCTTGTCAAAAGCCTTCTCTAGTCCAGCTAAATCGGCTCCCAACAGATTTTTCTGATAAAGACTCAGTAGTCTCCTATGGTTCCCTCCCCGACGGTGTGTGAGGTGGTAAGTCCTTTTCAGATGTTTCCCTCTCCGACGGTGTGTGAGGTAGTAATCCCTTTTTCAGATGTTTCCCTCTCCGACGATGAGTGTGAGGTGATCATTCCTTTCAGATTATAATTGCCTATGGTTCTCGGCCCAATACTGCGAAGATAATAATTCCCATCAAGATTTTTCTCAACGAGCGTTGTTGAGATTAAAGTCATCCAAGGTTCTCTTATCATTCATGCTAAGGCAGTAAACATCCCTGGTTCATTCATCAGCGTTTGAAGCTCCAGACTCAGCTCATGTAACCAGTCAGGACATATCTATACCAAGCATCTAAAATCAGCTCCTGCAACGTGTCAGGTACTCGTTTTCTCTTTTGCAGGTATGCAGGTTCTTGCTAAGGAATCTCCTACGCGATCAACGTCCAGATGGCATCTATAAGCCCATCAGCCTATCCAGCAATCACCAAATGGCATCTGTAAGCCCATTCCCCCATCACTGTTACTATGTGAGCGCAAATTTCTGGGCGCTCTAGTGTCCAATCATCTTTTACCATCGGATTACGAAAGGCACGTCAGCCAATCTGCATCCTCAGGTCTAAGAAGATTGAACAGGGGCAACTGTTGGACCCCAAAATTTGCCCTCCCATATTCTCCAAGAAATTTCCAAGGCAGGTCACCAAATTCCCCAAGGGTTATGCAGTTCAACTGTCTCCTATACAGTCAAAACTAGGGTTTGGGTTCTGATCAAGAAAATGAAGTTTTCAAAGGCCCAATCAAGTCTCACATGCCTACAAATGTGGTCAAGTATCTTCATATCAAGTTTCAAGGCATTCAGCTCAAAATTGCACAGTCAAAACCCTAAATTGCACTACAGTCAACTGTAGGGGCAAAATGGTCATTTGGCAGTCAAAAGTTCAAATTTTTGGTCAACATATCATTTTGAAGCCACAAACATCATTTGATCAATGCTTGATCATGATTCTCAAAATTTGGCTCAGAAATCATCAAAGATGCAAAAGTTACTATATTTGGACAGCTGAAAAAGTCAACTGAAATTGACCAGAGCATAACTTTCACATGGATTATCATAAAAATTCCATTCAAAGCTCATTTTTAAGAGAAAGACATTTCCTACAATTAATCTTCATATTCCAAGTCCAAGAAATGCTCTCACAAAAAGTTATCAATTTCAACATTATAGGTCATTTTCAAAAGTCAACAAAAAGGGACTTTAAGTCAAAGGCCATAACTTGAGATTGGTAAATCAAAATGACATGGGACCAAAGGCATTGGTTATAGGACTCAAAGAACTTTCCAAAATGTCCACGAACATGTGAAAAGCTTAAAAATTGAGCAAGTTAGGCCTTGTGGAAGTTGGGAAATTTTTGGGAATTTTGGAAAGTCAACATTGATGCAAATGATCCAAAAATGCTAATGGGCCCATTTTTCTTCCAAGTTTCTTCATGCCAAGCCTATGCACGACCATTAAGCCCAAGGGGAAGTATTTTCTCATTTTTTAATTATTTATTTGAATTTATATTAATATTAATTCATTTAAATTATTTAAATATGTAGAAAATATAAACTTGGCCTAAAAAAATCTTTTTGTGCACATTCTACTCTCAATATTTCGTGCTTGTTCAATTATGGAAAGAATTGGTGTGATTGGAGCTAATTGACACAAAGAACCATGTGAAAAAGATTCAAAAAGATTTTACAAAATCAAATATGCAAATCATTGAATTCATGAGATTTTGTTCAATTTTATTGACCTAAAAGCTTCACTATATGATCAGGAATCAACCCTAATGGCCATTACACTAAAAAGATGCGCAAGAAACCTCATTGCAACATTGGAAAATTGCCAAAAAACTCAAAACTGATTTCAAGGTTACAGGTGGATTCAAGGCGTAATATTGATCCCATTAGCTTCCTTGGGTGACATAGAACACATTCCAATCAAGATCAACGACCAAAGCTTCAGGAATTGGTAGTTTGAACTCACACTGCATCAAGAAAAACTCTTAATCGCACATACCGATTCATGCATTTTCTATAAGTTTTGATATGTATTTTGCATTCCTGATGAAGTTTACAAGCTAACCACTATGTTTAATTGCATTATTTCGCTGTGTATGAGATTCCACCATTGACAGATTCTAGGGTTCCAAGGTTCCAAAATTGGGGCTTTGTGCAAGGCGTAAAATTAGATCACCAAACTGGTACAGGAAAATTCGTCACGTCAAGACGAAGCAAACTCAAGCCTCGCGATTAATTTATGACCCACATAGCGCTAATCGCTATTTTTCCAAAGGGCCTCTAAAACAACGCTCAAAAACCGTTGCCTTCGTTCTTCATGTTTCAGGAAAACGAAAGAGACGATGTGTTGTCAGCCAGTGATTCGCTAGTTTAAATTGCGCGCGTTTTTAGCCATTACGCGTGGGTTTTGCTTTTTGTTATTTATTTGATATAATATATTAAATGAAACTTAGTGGCTCAGCTGGCCGGTATACATGCTTGTGACTCTCATGACCTGGGTTCAAGTCCCAGGTCTGGCAAATTGCAATATTATTTTTCAATGTAAATTCTTATGCAGCGCGCCTATTGTGGTTCACCATGTTCCATCCTCATCCAGACATACACGCGTCCAGTTCCATCAATCAAAAGGCCAAGATTCAAGGAACACCATGTACCATAGTCAGACGTGTCATAGGCTTGCACAAAAGTCAACGAATTCAAGGTTAATTGGGCCAGAATTCTAAGGCCTGTACCTCCTAAATTGGGACTACACCCCACTCTGGTTTGCAACTTCTTTCAATTTTGTACTTATTTTTATTTTATTGTTAATCATTATGTTATTTATTTTATTGCTTTAATTTAATTAAATGTTTTTTTTACAATACATAAAAAAATACAGAAAAATCAGAAAAAAATATAAAATATAATAAATTATTTTATTTAATTATTTTTGTAAATAAATTAACATGTAAATATTTAGTTTAATTAGGTTATAATTTTAATCCTTTTAATAACTAAAAATCCAAAAAATAGAATTAGGTTTAATTTTTAATTTCCTCTTTTACAATAACATTGCTTATTTTATCTATTTTTATAATTAAATGTACATAAATAAATTAGGGTTTAATTTAGGTTTCGATTTAATATTTTCTTAATAACTTAAAAACACTAGAATTAGGTTTAGCATTGCATTTTAATCTTAATTAATTTTTCTTTTTCTCCTTAAATCTTAAAAAACATAAAATACCAAAAACATTTAATTTTAATTTTAATTCTTCATTAGCTTTAAATATTCTGCAAAAGGGTCCAACGCCCATGTTCATAATTTATTTAATTTCGCGCATTTATCTTATATCGTTTAAATAATTATGTACATGTCCCAAAGCCTTGTAACAATTTTATTTCTCGCACTTTTATTGCTCTTATTTATTTTTTCAGTCAAATCGGGTCCGGTTTAATTTTTGGCGATGTGGACCCGCGCCTTTGTAATAGCCTTAGATTTATTTTCCCGCAAACTTTATAACTGTTAAATAAGCATGAAAGAATGTATGGATCAAAATAAAATCAAGCGTAGATCACAAATAAACATGACAAGACAAATAACTGAAACATGACACACAATTCGCACACACCACCCCTAGGGTGCGCCTCACTGTTGCCTTTCGAAAGGTGATCGTCGAGTAGAGGACGTCTTAGTAAGTCCTCATGATCCGGGAACCTGGCATGAGGGTAGCTTCTAAGGTGTCTTCCCATTGCTCTGGTGATCACCATGTCCCTAAAACTCGAATTGACCCGAACACCTCCAACGGTGGTGCTACCTACCTCTCAATGGTGGGATGGCACTACTTTTAAGGACATCTACACAGACGAATTCCTTAGGGTAGGTAGGTTCTCAAGGATACTTGCTCTAATCTCAAAACAAACTCAAAAAGACTTTTCACACTGACACTTTTCAAAAGCTTTCAAAGCAAACTTTTCAAACACTCTGACGTACGAGTCGAACTGAAATTTTTCAAAAGAAACTTTTTTAAACCCACATTGAAAAGCAAGCAAACCTTTTGAAAACACATTGAGCAAGTATCTAAGAGCCCATGGATAACCATGGATAGAAAGGGTGCTAACACCTTCCCTTTCTATAACCTACCTCCCGAACCGAGAGCAATCTCTTTAAGGAATTTTTCTGTGCTTTTGTCCTTTCCTATTGGAGAAAATAAAAGACGGTGGCGACTCTTGCTTCCGCGACATTTCGCGAACCAGCGTTAAACAGTCAGTTCCAGATCCACCGATCGCCAGAACTGGCGACTCTGCTGGGGACACTTTATAAAGTGAGGTGTACCTTAGGGTTAGTTCATAACTGTGTTTTCAATTGTTTTCCTTGTGTGCTTTAAATTGTGGGTTGCTTGGGAGTTCTATAGATCCTAACCCGGATCTGGGGGATACCTTCTTAGAAAGTAGCAACAAGGCTGTGAGGGAACTGTGCGGGGTATACCGACATGGTTGAAACAGTCTGCTACGTTGATGTGGCACTTTGGTGTGTACCGGTAACCCTTGAGTTCAGTCAAGGAGAGTACGGGGCCTCCGCGTGGTGTCATGAAGCATCAACAGACCTTAGGAACCTTAATTGAACTATCTTGGCCTCTTTAGGGTAGTGAGATAACTGACTTTGGTGCAGTCCGAGGTTGGTTGATACTCGATACTACACTCAATTGAGGGTTGCTTTCCTGGAATATTTCGGTCGCCAGTTCAGTGGCTAAATCGAAACGATGAACAATGAAAGCAATCCCGTGATATTGGGACCCTTAGAACCCAGTTACTATGATTAGGACAGGTTGAACCCACCAACTTCAAGAGGGTAATACCCAGACCTCATGCTGGCCTTAAACTTTAGGGGCTCCTCTTGTGTGACTTGTGTGCCTTCGTACTTGACTATTTGCATGCTTGTTATCTAACACAGGAATTACTTGCAGGGCTTGCCTATAGTCCTTAATGGGGACTCATAGCAGGGTTTGCTAAGTTTTTGCAGGTTTTGTCCATAGTCCTTAATTAGGACTCATGACAGGTTTACTGAGTTTGCTTGCAGGTGTTGTTTACAGTCCTTAATTAGGACTCATAACAAGGTCTACTGAATTTTCTGCAGGTTTATAGTCCTTAATAAGGACTCATAACAGGGTACTAAGTTTCTTGCAGGTCTTGTTTATAGTCCTTAACTAGGACTCATGACAGGGTTTACCAAACTTCCTGCAGGTGTTGTTTATAGTCCTTAATTGGGACTCATAACAAGGTCTACCAAATTTCTTGCAGGTTTTGTTTATAGTCCTTAATAGGGACTCATAACAAAGTATACTGAATTTCTTGCAGGGTCTGTTTATAGTCCTTAATTGGGACTCATAACAGGGTTTACCTACTTCACCCCATGCATAGCATGACATCATACCATTGCATACCATTGCATACATCCTAACCCATTTCAAGGATCTCAAGGGCTTGTGATGCAGGTCATGATAAATCAAACATCTAGCAAGGGGCAAAGAGGATTTATTTTCCTCTAGCCAAGGTTGTCAGGGGCTATGACCCACTGGATATGGTGAGCCTTTGACCCTTGAAGAAGAATTCTCAACAACATGGGTTTCCTTCAATCAAGCTATAAATTCCGATGCTAACAATTTTCTTGTTTATCCTGTGAGGTCCTTGAAAACATTGCATGCATATCATACACATCATTGCATTACAGGTATCCCTTTTGCAGGTCACTTACCTTTCTCGCTGTTTATTTCAGCAATGGCCTCACAACAAGATAACCAGGACCTTCACGCTCAAGAGTCTCAGTTCAGGGAAATCTTCTTAGGTCTATCCAAGGGGAAGGAAGAGTTGAGGGCACTCCTCATGGGGAATCTGATCAGAAAAAGTCCTGAAGATGACAAGGACGAACAGCTGAAACGTCTACAAGCTGAGGTAGACACATTGAAAACTCAGATGCTGGGGCAAAGGGACCTCATTCAAGGTTTAGCTCAGGAGCAAGGAGAGCTGAGAGCCATGGTCAGTCAGCTTCCTCAAGGCATGAAGCAACCAGCCCAAATCAGGGACCAGGTCATGGAACAGCTCCCAAGAGGGCAAAGGTCGGGTCCAGTGAATAGACCTCTCCGAGTTGCTACTACTTCACAGGCTCAACAACGACCTCGCCAGAAACAGCGGGTTGATCAGAACAGGCCGGACGAGCCTAAGAGACAATTCACCAATATCAACATGCCATGGTCACGAGCCTTGCAACACATGTTAAGGATGAATCTGATTGCGGTGATCAACCCTCCTGCAAATCCAAAGACCTCCTCTCCAAGCTACAACCCAGAAGCAAGGTGCGCTTACCATTCTGGTATCCCGGGGCACGATACTGAGGATTGTTGGGAGCTGAAGTACAAGATTCAAGGCATGATCGATGCTGGAGAGATTCAGTTTGAAGTACCCGAGACTCCCAACGTGATCACTGCTCCCATGCCAAAACATGGCTAGGATAGAAAGCACTTTTTGTTCATTCGAATTCAAGTTGTGATTTTCTTTTGTTTAAACATTTATTCATGTTAAAACATTGTTATTCCATTAATGCATCGCTTATGTCTATTTTTGAATCAATATATTCGCATTCACTATATGCAAACTGTTTTCATATTTTTTCTGATGTCAACTCTTGATCTTAAATAATTCTAAGCCTCTTGAGGGAGGATGACAAAAATGATACCACAATCATTACAGTATGCTTTTGAACAGACCCCGCTGATGAGGTACAGGCATTGTTTCAATCCCTAAACACTGGAGTTATAAGGATGATAATCCCTCGTCAACCCCTCTGAGCCAAAGAAGTAGGAGTTTTCATTTTCGAAATTTAAAACCCTTAATCATAACCTGGGGCAGGGTAGTTCTCTCAGTTGATCCAAGTGCATAACGAATGGCACCGAAAAGATCTTTACAAAACGAACAAAGACAGTGATGGTTCAGAACAATCAAAAGGACAGGCAGTCAGTATCAAAAAAAATTTTCATAAATGAAAAGCCCAAAAAGTCTAAACCTACAAAGGGGACTTATGAAACTGGGGCATCCCGCTGACTGTAATTCCAAAAAAGGAAACAGTTCAGGCAAAAAAGAAAGGGATAACAAAATCAGGAAAGAGGTCTCACAAACCCTCAACCAAAACAAAGATGACTGCCCATTCAAAATAAGTTATCAACATCTGAACCATTATTGGAACATCAAAGCAAAGACTCAAGCTAGGTCTAACGCACGGTCAACTGAGTTTAGGTTTGGAGAACATCACGAAGAGCGGGTGGGTACAAATACTTTGAGCCTTTATCCTTCGTTTCTTAAACCGTGAACCAGGCCACGTTATAACCCTCAAAAGTCCTAGATGAAGCATGGGTTAGCTCGAAAGCATACTGTCACGAAAGGTATCCTGACTCCTTAAGGCCTACGGTAAATACGGAGTTGACATCACGTTTTACAAACATTCACTTGTTTTATGAAAAAAGAATGCATTTTCAAAATTTTCAAGACAGACATGGGCTTTGCATTTTTAACGTAACTTTGTTTGCATATGACTTTTTGTTTGAACAGCAGGAAAATTCGCACGATGAATACCTAGTGAACAAAAGCACTTCCAATCAAGGGGCATGGCATGAGCATGGTCCATCATCTGGGGCAATCCAATCAAGATTCGGAGAATCTCTCAAAAGGCCAACCAGCCTGGGGCAAATCTCCACCTGAGTCACTTCGGGGCATTTCAACAACAAATCTCGCCTGATCAAACATCTTCTGGTGACAAAACACTTCTAAACAGGGGCAACTCCCTACTTTCCGAGAACGGACATAGTCGGAAAAATACTACGCACAATCAAAGACCCGCTAGGCTGACATGCCTAGGCAAAAATTAGGGCTTCCCGGCGAACCAAAAGGGTTCGGGCAAAATGAGGGATGAAATGAAGAAATCTGTACACCCGGCAAGTCGAAAACCTGAAAAGGCGGCTTGGGCAAAAATGGGTATCCCGATGGACCGAAAACCCGAAAGGGCAGTCCAGGAAAAAGTTAGGGATTAAAGCGTACGACTATGTCCTGCCATCTGCCTACCAGAAGAAGGTTTGTCCATCAACGACTATCAGCACCCCACAAGTGCCTCCCCCATAGAAACAGGGGCAATAAAGAATGGTCTAAGCAATCTGATTGTTCTGTCCTCTAAGGTATCAGGGTAAGCTCCGTTGAAGAACATAGCCAACGCAGTTCAAAACTTCCCCAGGAGAGTCCAATCCAGTCCCCCAAGAAGGTTGGAATCTATCTCCCCAAGCAATAAACATATCCCCAAGCAATAAGCTCATCCCCTCGCAGAGCACGAACGCGTCGCCCGGCTTTATTTAAAGAGTTATTTCCTTAACAGGATATAACTGGGTTATCCTCAGCCAAAAGCCACGGAAAGAGCGTCGTCGACAAAGCCTTCCTATCCCCAGCAAAGTCTATCAACACTTCCAACAGCAAGGATATCCTCAGCAAACTACTGTCAACATTCAGCAAGGCATCCCTCTTCCCACAGAGTATTGCTTCTCAGCATGGTCGCTAGAATATCTTTTCTCCCCACCAGAGTCTTCCATTTGCCAAGTCTATTCCGCAACGGAGTCATCTTCTCCTACCGGTATTCTTGCAGTTATCATCCCCAGCGGAAGCAAAATCTATTCTTCCACATCAGCCCAGGATACGACTTCCCGGCACCCGTCAAGGATTTACTTTCCTAGACGAAAAACACATTCATAAAACGTCACATACATCATTATAGCATGCATAGACGCATCATATCACCCCAATCTCATTTATTTTCGAGAACATCTGAAAATCATGCAATTCACGCATTATGACATTGCATACAACTAATTCGTTACTTTTTCAGGAAAGAATGATCAACAGATAAAAATCTTTTCCCGTTGAGGTAGTAATCGTCCCAGATTCCTTCATCATCCTGCTGAGGTAGCAATCGTCTCAGATTCCTTCATCACCCCGTTGAGGTAGTAATCGTCCCAGATTCCTTCATCACCCTGTTGAGGTAGTAATCGTCCCAGATTCCTTCATCACCCCGCTGAGGTAGTAATCGTCCCAGGTTCCTTCATCACCCGTTGAGGTAGTAATCATCCCAGATTCCTTCATCATCCCGCTGAGGTAGTAATCGTCCCAGGTTCCTTCATCACCCGTTGAGGTAGTAATCATCCCAGATTCCTTCATCATCCCGCTGAGGTAGTAATCGTCCCAGGTTCCTTCATCACCCGTTGAGGTAGTAATCGTCCCAGATTCCTTCATCATCCCGCTGAGGTAGTAATCGTCCCAGATTCCTTCATCACCCGTTGAGGTAGTAATCGTCCCAGATTCCTTCATCATCCCGCTGAGGTAGTAATCGTCCCAGATTCCTTCATCATCCTGCTGAGGTAGCAATCGTCTCAGGTTCCTTCATCACCCTGTTGAGGTAGTAATCGTCCCAGATTCCTTCATCACCCCGCTGAGGTAGTAATCGTCCCAGGTTCCTTCATCACCCGTTGAGGTAGTAATCATCCCAGATTCCTTCATCATCCCGCTGAGGTAGTAATCGTCCCAGGTTCCTTCATCACCCGTTGAGGTAGTAATCATCCCAGATTCCTTCATCATCCCGCTGAGGTAGTAATCGTCCCAGGTTCCTTCATCACCCGTTGAGGTAGTAATCGTCCCAGATTCCTTCATCATCCCGCTGAGGTAGTAATCGTCCCAGATTCCTTCATCACCCGTTGAGGTAGTAATCGTCCCAGATTCCTTCATCATCCCGCTGAGGTAGTAATCGTCCCAGATTCCTTCATCATCCTGCTGAGGTAGCAATCATCTCAGGTTCCTTCATCATCCTGCTGAGGTAGTAATCGTCCCAGATTCCTTCATCATATATTTGGAGTAGCAATCGTCCCAGATTCCTTCATCATTCTGCTGAGGTAGTTTTGAGACATTCCATTAGGTCAAAATGATGCAATTGAGTCCTTGAGATCATGTTTCTAACCAATCAACCATTTTCTAGGTCAAAAATCAGAAATTGCCTTCTCTCAGTCAAAACCCTAATTTTAACCATTTTGCCCTTTTGATGATCTGATCAAATATATTTAGGAATTATGGTCAAAACTTGGTCAAATGACATATAGGAGTTCACAATATTGATATGGATCAAAAATTATAAAGTATGACAGTAAATTGACCACAATTGACTTTTTCCCTAATACAATTGATTTTTAGGTCAACTGATCAATTAACTGAGCAAAAATGTGATCCAAGACTTGAAACTTGACATGAGCAATCTTGAGGGTCCATAATGATCCATGAAAGTCATATGAGGCACTAAAAGTTCAATTATCCTTGTGCAATATCAAACCCTAATTTCAGTCATCGGTGCTTAAGGAGGTGTCTTGAGCTGATCAACCCTTGTGCAGTCTTGAACCAAAGGAGATCTTGTGAGAAAATACTTGATAAATGAGAGAGCAAATTTTGGGGTACAACAACTGCACCTGTTCAATCTTGTTAAACCTGAAGAGTTAGATTGGCGAATCTGCCATTCGTGACTTGAAGGTGGAAGATGATTGAACACTAGAGTGCCCAGGAAATTTGCACTCGAAGATGAATTGTGAATGGGCTTATAGATTCCATTTGGAGGAATGATGGAGATTTGCCATTAATTGGCTTGTAGATGCCATCCAAAGGTGATTGTTGATAGAAAGTGGACTAAGTCTGAACTTAATTTCAAATGGAAAAGAATCAGAACCAATCTTTGGAGCGATTTATCTAAACCAGAAGAAGTCTTGTATGTTGTTTGACTTGGAAGAATCAAAATAAATCTTGGAGCGATTTATCTGAACCAGAAATGTTCATTTGGAAAGTATAAGGATAATCCGTTGAGAGGTTTAAAATGAACCAAAAGAGGTCTTGAATATTCTTTAACTGGAGAGAATCAGGGTAAATCTTTGAGCGATTTATCTGAACCAGGGAAAGTTCCTACTAGGAAAGAATCAGAATAAATCATTGAGAGATTTATCTGAACCAGCAGGGATCTGGAGAAGAATCAGAACAAATCATTGAGAGATTTATCTGAACCAGAGAAAGTGTTTTGCAAGGAAGAATCAGAATAAACTGTTGAGATATTTATCTGAACCAGCAGGGATCTGGAGAAGAATCAGAACAAATCATTGAGAGATTTATCTGAGCCATAGAAAACGTCTGCGGGAAAGAATCAGAATAAACCGTTGAGATATTTAAATTGAACAGGAAGGGATCTGGAGAAGAATCAAAATAAATTGTTTGAGAGATTTATCTGAACCAGAGAAAATGTCTGCGGGAAAGAATCAGAATAAACCGTTGAGAGATTTAAATTGAACCGACAGGGATCTGGAGAAGAATCAAGATAAATCGGTGAGAGATTTATCTAAACCAGAAGATATCTGCGGGAAAGAATCAGAATAAACCGTTGAGAGATTTAAACTGAACCGGAAGGGGTTTGAAGGAAATATCTGTTATGTAGATGGTTGACCAGTCCTTTCTTGGGAATTGATCTGTAATTGACTTGTTGAAAATTTGACGATAACTTTCTGTTGATTGATCTTTCCTGAAAAGATGAAAGGTTAGTTGCATGCAATATCATGATGTATGAAATGCATGGTATAATAATGTTTATCAAAATAAATGAGATCGTGTTGTATGCATTTGTGTTGTCAATGCTATGATGTATGGATGTAATGTATGGACACGTTAATCGTTATGCTGTAATGTTGCTGGAGTCGAGGAAAATAAATCCCTGAGTACTGCTGGGTATGAGGAGTGTAAGTCTTCGTATTTTGAAGTTGAAGTGTTTATGGATGAGTTTCCATTTATTAGAGAAATAAACTCTGTTGTGGAAGGGAAGCGTCGTGCATTTCTTGTGGACCTCGTGAAATCCTGTTGGGGAATCCTGAGAAACTGGGCGACTTTCACTATGGAACCTTTGAAGCGGTAACTGGAAGTTTTGTTCCGTCGAGGATGTGAGATAACCTGGATGTGAGAGAACTTGATACCATTAGGTTGCATACTGGAGATATGATAGCGATCTTATAGTGGGATGTCCCTTTTTCCACTATTGCTGGAAAAAATACTTGCGGGGGATTTTATGGAATAGTCTAAAGATATTATCCTATTTCTTAAAGCCATTAGTCATTGTCTTTCTATTTTCTGTTCCCCTTTTTTGCTCATTTGTAAACAGTTGTCATGTTCAAATGCATATGTTCAAAAATAATCATTGGACGTTTTTGCAAACAAAACATAGAAATAAAAGAAAAATAGATAGTTTTGCACTTTCAAAGGAATATCTTTGTATTAACTTGAATAAGAATTTTTTGTACAACGAGACGAACATTCTAGTAAGAGAATGTCGTCGTAGAAAATGAGAATTGATACAAAGAAAAGATAGCTACGTGAAATAATCCC
Source organism: Vicia faba (assembly GCA_948472305.1). Lineage (NCBI taxonomy): Eukaryota > Viridiplantae > Streptophyta > Magnoliopsida > Fabales > Fabaceae > Vicia > Vicia faba. The sequence continues at coordinate 135,579,619 of OX451737.1, read as the reverse complement.
ATGGGGTTCCCATTCTGCTATAGCCTTCATGTCTCTGAGTGTCTCATCCACCTGCTGCCTTGTCCAAAGTTGATTGGATTGACTAGACCCGTTTGAGTTTGTCAGTTGATGCTAAAGGTTGTCTGTAAGGTGATCCAATGGGACATAGTCATACGCTTTAATTCCCTAACTTTTTCCTGGACCTCCCTTTCGGATTTTCAGTCCACCGGAATACCCTTTTTTGCCCAAGCCACCCTTTCGGGTTTTCAGCTTGCCGGGTGTACATATTTTTTTTTGTATTTTATCCCTAATTTTTGCCCCGAACCTTTATGGTTCGCCGAGATGCCCTAATTTTTTCCTAGGCCAGTCGACCTAGCGGATCTTTATTTATGCGTAGTATCTTTTGACTATGTCCACGTTTACAGGGTGCGGAAGGTCGTCACCATCCATAGTGGTTAAGATCACTGCTCCACCAAAGAATATGCTTTTGATCATAAATTGTCCTTCGTATGTAGGAGTCCATTTGCCCCTGGGATCACCTTGTCACCAACCTGATATACCTGATGTCTGACCTTCTTGTTAAAAGCTTTTATCATACGTTTTTGGTACATCTGACCATGACAGACAGTCGTAAGCCTCTTATCATTAATCAAATTCAATTGGTCAAGTCGAGTTTGAATCCATTCATCTTCGTTCAACCCTGCATCCTTTATGATTCTCAGAGAAGGTATTTGGACTTCAATTGGTAGGACGGCTTCCATACCGAGCACCAAAGAGAAAGGAGTTTCCCCTGTTGACGTGTGCGCCATGGTATGTTAACCATGGAGAGAAAATGGTAACATCTCATGCCAGTCCTTGTAGGTCACTGTTATTTTTTGTATGATCTTCTTGATATTTTTATTTACGTCCTCGACAACTCCATTCATCTTTGGTCGGTAAGAAGAAAAATTATGGTGTTGGATCTTGAATTGAGCGCATAATGCAATGATCATAGTATTGTTGATATTCGTACCATTTTCTGTGATGATCCTCTCTGGCATGTCGTACCGACAAATGAGATTTTGTTTAATGAATCGGGCCACAACGTTCTTGGTAACAGAAGCGAAAGAATCTGCCTCAACCCACTTCGTGAAGTAGTCAATGGCCACTGAGATGAAGCGGTGTCCATTAGAAGCTGTAGGTTTGACTTCTCCAATCATATTGATGCCCCACATCGCGAATGGCCAGGGAGCAGTCAAGATGTTTAGAGGTACTGGAGGCACAAGTACTTTGTCAGCATAGATCTGACACTTGTGACATGCTCGTGAATGCTGATGGCAATCGGCTTCCATGGTAGACCAGTAGTACCCCGCCCGTAGGGTCTTTTTAGCCATCGTGTGCCCACTAGGATGGGTGCCAAAAGTTCCTTCATGTAGATTAGCCATGATCTTGTCTGCCTCAACCTTGTCTATGCAACAAAGCAAAATAGAGTCATGGTTGTGCTTGTAGAAAATTCCATTACTAATGAAGAACTTAGTAGAGAATCTTCTAAAGAACTTCTTATCATTGACTGAAGCTCCCTCCAGATACTCTTGGTCCTCGAGATACCTCTTAACTTCATGGAACCAAGGCTTGTCCACTATCTCTTCAATATTGATCTCGTGATAGTAAGATAGTTCATCCATTCGTTCAATGGTGATCTAGGGAGCCTCGTTATCCCACTTGAGTTTAAACATGGATGACATAGTGGCTAGCGCGTCCGCTAGTTGATTTTCTTCTCGTGGAAAATGCTCAAAGGTAATTTCCTCGAAATGTGGGATTAATGTCAACACATGTTCTTTGTAGGGGATGAGATTAGGGTGCTTTGTGTCCCATTCTCCTTTGATCTGACTGATGACTAAGGCTGAATCTCCAAATACACTTAAGGATTTGATTCCCAAATCTATGGAAGCTTTGAGACCAAAAATACATGCCTCATATTCTTCAATATTATTGGTGCAGTTGAAACAAAGTCTTGCAGTGAAGGGAGTATGACATCCTTCACGGGATATGATTACAGCACCTATGCCATTGCCGAGTGCGTTGGAAGCTCCGTCAAAAACCAAGGTCCATCGGGATCCTTGTTCAGGTCTATCATATGATCTGGATTCTTCACCATCGTTTACCATCATGATGTCTTCATCTGGGACCTTGAATTTCATGGACTGGTAGTCATCCACGGCCTGATGAGCAAGGTGATCGGCTAGCACACTGCCCTTTATTGCTTTTTGGGTAGTGTACTGAATGTCGTATTCAGTCAGAATCATCTTCCATCTTTCTATTCTCCCGGAGAGGGCAGGCTTCTCGAATATGTATTTAATTGGATCCATCTTGGATATTAATAAGGTAGTATAGGTCAACATATATTGTCTTAGCCGATGAGCAGCGCATGCCAGAGCGCAGCAAGTTTTCTCGAGCAGTGAATATTTGGTTTCACAGTCGGTAAACTTTTTGCTCAGGTATTATATAGCATGCTCTTTTCGGCCAGACTCGTCATGCTGCCCCAGCACACACCCCATATAATTTTCCAAGACAATTAGATACATGACCAAAGGTCTTCCCTCGACTGGAGGTATCAAAACAGGAGGATCTTGAAGGTATTCTTTGATCTTGTCGAAGGTAGATTGGCATTCATCATTCCATTTGACTACTTGATCTTTCTTCAGTAATTTGAAGATTGGTTCACAAGTAGCGGTTAGGTGAGAAATGAATCTGGAGATATAATTTATCCATCCTAAGAATCCTCTGACTTCTTTCTCGTTGAGAGGAGTAGGAATTTCTTGTATTACTTTTACCTTTGTAGGTTCCACTACGATACCTTTATCGCTGACGATGAAGCCTAGGAGTTTACCGGACCTCACTCCAAATGTGCATTTATTCGGGTTCAACCTTATCTTGTATTTCTTTAGCCTTTCAAACAGTTTCTGCAAATGGTCAAGATGTTCCTCTTCAGTTTGAGATCTAGATATCATGTCATCCACATAGACCTCTATTTCGTGATGGATCATATCATGAAATAGAGCTACCATGGCGCGCTGATAAGTTGCCCCAGCGTATTTCAACCCGAATGGCATAACCTTGTAACAGAACGTGCCCCACTGATGAAGGTCGTTTTCTCCATCTCCTCAGGTGCCATTTTGATTTGATTATAGCTTGAGAAACTATCCATAAATGAGAATACTTTATGATATGCGGTATTGTCAACCAGAATATCGATATGGGGAAGCGGGAAATCGTCCTTCGGGCTTGCCCTATTCAAATATCTGTAATCCACACACATGCGTACTTTACCGTCCTTTTTAGGCATTGGAACAACATTGGCGACCCATTGTGGATAGGAGGTGACGACTAAGAATCTGGCGTTGAATTGTTTCATGACTTCAGTCTTGATCTTCTCTTACATGTCTAGCCGCATGCGACGAACTTTCTGTTTTACCGGAGGGAAGTCTTCTTTTGTCGGTAGACGATGGACCACGATATCACCATCAAGTCCTGGCATATCTTCATATGACCAAGAAAATACCTCAACATAGTCATGTAGTAACTGAGTTAAACGCTTCTTGACACTGGGTTCCAGATTGGCTCCTACCTTGACTTCTTTCTTGTCCTCTTCGGTACCTAAGTTAATTGTGTCAACCAGTTTTTCGTGGGGCTGTATGGTCCTTTCTTCCTGTTTTAGTAACCTGGCTAGTTTCCCTGGTACTTCACAATCTTCCTCACCTTCGTCTTTGGCTTGGTAGATCATATTTTCAAAGTCACAATAGGCCATAGCAGAATCGTTACCCATGGGATCCTGAGTGGATGTGGATCTACATTTTGATATGTGAGTGTGTGTAAGAGCATAGCTATCATTGAAAAAATAAATATGTAGAAAAAGAAAAAAAAATACCGTAAAGTTTGCATGCAAAAACGTCCATGATTCATTGATGACATATGAAAATGTAGTCGCAACCCTTATAAATGGACCGTCGTGCCTCGGGTAAGACATAAGGTTTTCAAAGTCTCAATAGTTTAATTATTACAAGTCCGACAAAAATTTAAGACAATTACTATTGGATAAAAGTAATTGGGACAAAATCTTTGGCTTCCCAGTTATTGAGTCCTCCGCTGATAGTTGGGAAAATCCATTCTTCCAGGTCACAGCCGCCATCACTATCCTCTATTGCGTTGACTCCATGGTTGCTGATCCGCAAGGGTGGTTCCCCGGCATGAGCACGACAAACAACTTTCTGGGATCCTGAAGTAAAACCCAAACCAAATTTGTCAGACTTGTAGGGGTTATTTGGGAGTTGGACCCAAATAGTACACCCACCTTCTTCGACTACTGCCTTGGCATCTTTCAGAGAAGCCATCTTTAGCGGAGGTCTGGTAATCTTCGGGACTTAGGAAACAGTCTTGGTTGCTGCCATTGTTTGTGGGACTTCCTCGAAATAATGACACGAAGTTTCAATGAATTCACCATCCATTTCCACATATCTGAAGGAGTTCAGGTGACTGGCCATATATTCCTCCTCTCCATGGAAATGATGATTTTTCCCTTGATTGGGTACTTCAACATCTGGTGTAATGTAAACGTGACGACACCAGCGTTATGAATCCAAGGTCAGCCCAATAAACAGGAATAGGAAGGACGAATATCTATTATATAGAAAGTTGAATCAAAGGTTTGAGTTCCAACTTTAATGGGGATGTCCATCTCCCCGTGCACCATTCTCTTCGAACCTTCAAAGGCCCTTACCACTATGTTGTTGGGTTTTAAGGTCAAACTTTTACAGTCTATTCTATCCAAATCCTTCTTAGGCAACACATTAAAAGATGAACCAGTATCAACCAGGACATGGGCCAAAGTAGTGCCCCTGCATTCGACAGAGACATGCAATGCCTCATTGTGTTTCCTCCCTCTAGATGTCAGGTCAGCATCAGAAAAGCCCAAACCGTTATCAGCGGTCAAATTGGCCACATAATCTTTGAATTGGTCAGCAGAGGTTTCCTGTGGCACATGGGCAGTTTTAAGAAATTTCACCAAGGCCTTCGCATGAGCCTTGAACCACAATAGTAAAGCTAGCATAGAAATCTTTGAAGGGGTCTGCCCTAGCTACTCGACTATATTGTAGTCGCTTCTCTTTATAATTTTCAAAATTTCTTCCATCTCCTTCTTGGGGGCCTCAGGGATAGATACTGGTTGCGCCTTCATCCGGACAGGTTCAACCAAAATTCCTTTGCCCCGAGTCTCGGTCGACTTAGCGATAGGGGTGTCAGTAGGGGTAACCATAGGAACTGTAGTAGTAGTGTTAATAGGAACAAAAGCATGGATGATCACTGGAACGGTAATAGATTTCGGAGAAGCAATCTCAAGAGAGAATACTCTCCCACTTCGGGTTATTTTTCTGGTTCCCATAATTGCCGATGTCGGGGTCAGCCTTCTCAAAAATCGAGTCTTCATCAGCCAGCCAATCTTGCTTGACATCGTGGTAGTAGACGTCACCCCCATAGTTCCAGGGGATATTTTTATCTGAGGAGTACGAGATTGGTCCTGGCATAGTAATTATCAGTGGAGTCACCTTCGGAACAAATGTAATCCTAATGGGTCTTTTGGTGGAGACCCTTGAAGGATTGGCGGAAATGGTTACTATTGAAACATCCTTGTAAGAAATGGTTGGAACGAGAGTCTTTTCAAACAAAATCTCTTTGTCATCCATCAGGCGCTGGACACCTGCTTTCAATAAATGATAACCAGTTGGTAGGGATAAACAGAGTTGACAGCCTTCGCCATAGCCCGAAAATAAACTAGCCTTCAACAGGTTCCTCTTGACGGTCAGGAGTGGAGTAACAAGCTCATCGACAACAGTAACAAACACACCATCTTCAACAGCGTTAACATTACGGCCGTGCTTGGGCATAGGAGCGGTGATAACATTTGGGATCTCAGGAGCGTCAAATTCAATTTCTTTTGCCTCGAGAAGGTCTCGCACCTTGTTTTTCAAAACCCAGCAGTCGTTTGTATCATGACTTGGACTTTCTGAATGGCAAGCAAAACGGGCGTTTGGGTTGTAACGGGGAGAGGCAGTGTTGGGATTCTTCGGAGCTTCTCGCAAGGTTACCAGATTAGATCTCAACAAATGTGGCAAGACTTGAGACAGTGTTATATTTATCCGAGTAAATTGTCTTACCGGTCTTTCTGTTCTAGGATGGTTGTTCCTTTGTTGAGTAGGTGTAGGCTTAGGGATCATGATTGCCCCTATCGTTGGATGGTGTTCAGTTCTGTCCTGATTCCTTTGGGGGTACACAACACCAACCTCTTTCTTCCTAATGAATGGTTTTCTCATGGCACTGGAGGATGCGTCCTTTTGGATCTTCCCACTCTTAATCCCAGCTTCCACTCTCTCCCCGGTCAAGATTAATTCAGTGAAGCCTACTGAGGAGCTTCCAATTAGATGATTAAAGAAAGGATCGGACAGGGTACCCAAAAACATGTCCACTAGCTCCCTGTCAAACAGGGGAGGCTGGACTCTTCCTGCTAAGTCCCTCCACTTCTGAGCATAGTCTTTGAAACCCTCGCTCGAACCCATAGCCAGACTTTAGAGTTGAGTACGGGTGGGAGCAAGGTCTACATTGTACTGATACTGTTTATAAAAAGCAGCGGCCAGGTCTTCCCAATTATGGATATTGGCCTTCTCTAGTTGATAGAACCAATCTAGATGAGTCCCGGATAGACTATCCTGAAATAAGTGGACCCACAAATCTCTGTCAGCGGTGTGAAGCTGTATCTTATTCACATAAGATCGGAGGTGCATCTTGGGACACGAAACCCCATCGTACTTAGCAAACACTGGTGCCTTGAACTTTGGTGTAATAACAATCCTAGACACCAAACCTAACTCTTCAAAGTCCAGCCCGGGCACTTTCTGAATCTCCATTGCACTTTGACGCTTTTCCAGATGTTTGTACTTCTCATCAGCTGGAGGATATTGCTCTTTAGAGTAAACATCCTCTTCTTCCTCTTCAGATTCTAGATGGTCATTCACTTCCTTGTTTTTCCCTTCTTGATTACCCTTTTCACCTGATGATGTTGCAAAGTCTAGGGTCTGTCTGGCTGGCCCTGGGAACCTTCTTCCCAGATTCAAAACACCGGTTGATTTCTTTGCTTTCTTCTTCTTTTGTTTGATCATCAAAGTTTTCAAATCCTCTTGTCCTTTTGCCAGAGTCAAGAACATTTGTTGAAACTGAGCATTCTGCGCCTGGAGATCTTTTACTGTCTGTTCAAGATCCATCTCACTGAAATAAATAGTAGAAAGATAAGAAGAACTATTGTAAGAAACTTGTTTGTGTTATGATGAATGAAGATGCATATGCAATGATTTCAAGGAAATTAGAGATTTAAATTTGCTTTATACAAAAAGGAACACACGTTATATTAATAAATCAAAGTTTGATTACATCATGCATCTTTGGGCTTACAAAGAAATAAAAATACAAAATTTTAAGACAAAAAAGTTGAACGCATCCTCTTTGGTGCGATGTAGGCGTTCAGACTCCACTCTTCATGAAGCTGCCTAGTGAGTTCCATAACCTTCTTCTCGCTGGCGTAGAATTGGGCTTCAAAAGTGTCTCACTCTTCCTTAAGTTGTATCCAATCCATTTGCAAGTCTTTGAGAGAGGTGGACATGTTAAGATAAAGGATAGTGTACGGGACCTCTCCTTCCACAACAGGCTCTATGATAACTGGGAGAATGGATGGGTAAGACATCATAAGACTTTGAGCACGGGCTCGTACCCATTTGAGATAAGGCTCAAGAGGGATGGAATTCTTGTGCCCCAGTGTCTTGATATCCACCTTGTTTACCATCCTCCAAGCTTGCATAAACCTCTGACGGTAGCCTTGCTCATCGCTTTCGTAGTCGAACACCAAACCTTGGATGAGCATCTCATGAGGATCATCTCTCTAGGCATACCCAAACTGACGTAAGGCTAAGCAAGGGTTGTAAATGATACCTCCCCTGACTCCAAGTAGAGGGACGTTAGGGAATTCCCCATAACGGTCAATGATAGAAGTATCATCCGAGGATTTTGAACACCAATGAATATCAGGGTGGGTGAGGGACATCATTCTTTGAGACCATGTCAATCTCTGCTCGTTCTTCAATGTTGATCGAGGTAGGTGTGAAATGAACCACTTGGCGAGTAGGGGAATACAATACACAAGGGTACCTCTTTTCTTCATGGTGTGGGTATGGATGCAATGTAGGATGTCTCCCAACAAGGTAGGTATAGGATTACGGGAGAGAAAGACTTTGATGGAATTTACATCTATGAATTGGTCCGAGTTGGGGAAAAGAACCAAACCATAGATGAGAAGGGCTAGGACATCTTCAAAGGCTTTAAAATCCATATCTTCCCAGAATGAAAGAGCTTTCTATAATAGAAATTTGGCTAGGAACCCTTTGACTCCGCTTCTAGTCTCCCAATTTTCTATGATGTCGGCTCTCTTTAGATGCAGAGATTCGGCCATGACCTAAGGTTTTGGGATCCCTTCTAGATCAGTGAACGGTATCTGATCAAGCACGGGCACTCCTAATAGTAGAGAGAACTCTTCTAGTGTAGGTACCAACTGATAGTCATGAAAGGCGAAGCAATGATGTATGTGATCAAAGAATTGGAAGAGCACACACATCATTTCTTCTTGGAAATTGAAGGTAGCCAAACTGAGGAGTCGTCCATATTTCTTGGTAAAAGGAGAATCTCCAGGAACCCTTGATGCTAACTCTTGGAGCTGAGGATGTGCTTTCACGAAGCTGATTCGGATGGTGTTTCTTCGGACGGAGTTCATGGCCTACAAAACAAAAACAAAGATAAATTCCTAAATCCTTTAAATGGTTAGTAATATTGCGTATGATGTTATGATGTTCATGATGTTATGTACAAGTAAGCATATACACACAAGGAAAAAACAAGTCCTTAGGCTTAGGCTTGCATGGAGTTTGTAAGTAAGTATCCTCTTGAAGTTTAGTTAGCTCAAACCTGTCCTAGTTAATAGTAATCTGGTTCTAAGGGATCTCAATATCACTGACCTTTCTTTTAGGCATTGTCCCAGCATAATCAATATTTTCTTGTGGCCGGGATATCCCAAAAGTCTAGTCTCAATGAGTGTAGTATCGAGTATCAACCAATTTTCAGCTTTCCATCGAAATCGGTTATCTCACTACGTCCTAAATGGCCAAGTTTGTTCAATTAAGGTTCTAAAGTCAGTTAGTGCTTCATGACGCCACTCAGCGGCCCTGTATTCTCCTCGATTCAACACAAGGGATACTTATACCTACAAATGCGTCACACTAATATAGCCATTGTTTCAACCATATCAGTCTATGTCGTACAGTTTCCACAATCTATTGCTACTTACCTAACAAGGTGTCCCAGATCCGGGTGGAGGATCAAAGCAAGCCCAAACAAGGAACCATGATATAAAGCATGCAAGTCAAACAAAGAAAGAAAGTAAATGTGAGCTAGCCCTAAGGTAACCCCACTTTTAAAATATTCCCGAGCAGAGTCGCCAGTTTTGTAACGCGGTGGGAGAACTGACTTGGTTGTTTTGCGATTGATCGTAAATGTTGCGAATAGCAAGAGTCGCCACCGACTTTTCTTTTATCCAAAAGGAAAGGTGGAAAAGAACAGGAAAGACCTTTGAGATGTTTTCTTGAGTTCAGGGGGTAGATTACGAAAAGGGAAGGTATTAGCACCCTTTTCATCCGTAGTTATCTATGGGCTCTTAGTTACTTGCTAAATCACTTGATTTTTGTTCGAAAAATGTGCTTTGTGTGGTTTTTGAAAGTATTTTGAAAAGGCGCCATCATTTAGGCAAACTTTATAATGATTCTCGTTCGTAAGAATGTATACAAAGTGTTTATCTTTTGAAAATGTTTCAAGTTTGAAAGATGTTTTTGAAAGTGTTAATGTTTGTTTTGAAAATAGCAAGGATGCTTCGGTTTGAAAATGAGCAAGTAACTAGGAACATTCTACCTACTCAAAATTATTTCTTGTTTATTTCCTCTTTCCTTTGACATTGTTATTTTACCATGGATTGGTAAGAAACCCTATCTTTGGATGTAAAAAGGGACGGGCATGGGTTATCGTATAGCCATGATTAGCAACGTTGTAAGATATCTTAGCATTTCCTTTAAGGGACTAAGATCATTTTTGAAAGGCAACTTTGATAGCGTCATCGAGGGACTATGATCTTGTATTTTTGATTGCTTTTGCTAAGATACCCACATGCATAATATGACCATTTTCATAAGGCAACAAGTGGATTTACCCTAAGGGTGTAAGTGTGCAAGTGTATTAATTTACATGCATTGTTTTGTCTTTGAATTAGGGTTTTCTAAACATTGATTTTATCTTTTCATACAAACCCTAATTTAGTAGCATTTATATATAAAGTATTAAATTGTGGAAAATAAAAATACTAAGCTATTACATCAATAAGGGAGGAGGTGTACAAATTTACAAATGGGTAAATTGCAAGAAAATTAAATCTAAATAATTATTACAACTATATTGAATATTATACAAAATTAAAAATAAAAATGCAAGAATGTAAATGAAAAAAAAAAGATTATGTTTGTTTTTTTATGAAAGGGTTTAGTCTTGACCTAATTAAAAAATGATTAAGGAAAATTAAATAAAATAAACTTAAACTAAATAAGAAAAGAAATTAACTAAAAAAGGGATTTTTTAGGGTTTTATTTATGAAAAAGTTAAAAATAAAATAGATATTAATTAATTAAAAGAAACCTAAATTCTAAATTAAATTTAATTACAAGAAAATAATATAATAGTTAAACCTAAACCTAAATATTAATTATTAAGAAAGAAATTAATTTATTAAGAAAATGTTTTTGTTCTTTTAGTTTTATAAATCAAATAAACTAAATAAGTGTAGAAATAATAAATAAAATATTTTTTGGATTTTTACTAGTAGTAATAATAATAATAATAATAATAATAATAATAATAATAATAATAATAATAATAATAATAATAATAATAATAATAATAATAATAATAATAATAATAATAATAATAATAAAGGAAAAAGAATAAAATAAAATAAGAAAAATGAAAATAATAATGAAATTGGGCCAAGGGGTGCTGAAGTAAGTCAGGGGGGAAAGTTAGAAAAAAATGAAGAAGGCCCAATGTTGGGCCCAGACACTGCAAAGAAAGACACCAAAAAAGTGTAAAAATGTGAAAAAGAACAAAAGGCAGTGCGCTGGGTGTTAAACCCACGCCCTCTTGGTTACTAGCGTGTTGCCTTACCACTGGGGTGACTATACATCCGTTCATTTATATCAAACCATAAATATATATTACAAATCAAGTCCATGGCCTGAACTTCATCCTCAACCTCACGCCCAACTAGAGTACTTGTAACTTCTTCATCTCTCAACAAAAATGGAAAGTACAAACATGAAAGTTGTGGTATTTCTTCCCATGAATCCAACCATATAAATAACTAAAGCTAAAAGTCAAAGATGAGTGAGAATTTTTATGGACCTAAATTAAAACCTAAAAATTTCAGTAACTTCAACTCTAAAATTCTCTAAGCTCAGGCCATATAAATGCAAACTATGGATATGTACAACTTCGTGGCAATGGTATCTACATTTTATCTTCACAAATCAGAATTAAATGATGCTTGTATGAAGAGATAGAATTTTGAAAACTTACCTCTTGCAGCTGGATTCGTGTATGAAGTTTGAGAAAGCTTTGAGGTTTCCCAATGATCTGTTTAGCTGGCCTAGACCTCCTTGAGTGTATTCCAACTCCTACTTTGCTTTGAGGATGGCTGAAACTCCCAACTCAAGTCAAGTTGCAAGCTTCAGTTTTGAAAATGGTGGATGGTGATGGAGGAGTTATAGTTAGTAAATAAGGGCCTGGATTACTTTGATATAATGTATGGAAGGTGTTTGGATGATTAGTTTTCAAAATGCACGAGTGGAAATGAAGATGGGGAGTTTTTGCTCAAAATTGTCAAGTTTGGGCAGTGTTGTGCAGTAAGGTGCTTGGGAGGTTTTGAGGGTGCTTGAACTCGTGTCTTTTTTATGCAAACATCTTGTGCATAAGTAAGGAAAAGGTTCTGAGGCTTGAGAGGGTCAGAATCATACAAGTACAAGTTATGGCTATGTTACTTGATTTTGAAGAAAAGTGAAAACATGGTTTCAAGGCAAAATACAAGCATGAGATGAGTTGTTCATAGGCTTTAGACAAGTTTCTTTTGGGTTATAGATTATGTATGATCAGAAGAAAACAAGTGCAAACTCAAGAACTGATTTTGTGTATAAAGCTACTTTTCTAAAATGGCAATGTGCACTTTCTTCCCAAAATGGCATTAAGCATGGGCAATGCATTGAATGCTTAAGTTGAAGCCTCTAACAAATGTGCAAAACATTAATTGTGGAGTGCCAAGAAACTTTGAGGCCTGCAAAGCAAAGATTGTGCAGCCTAGCATGGATTTGAATTCTTGTTCATCATGAAAATGACATATAATTCAAGAATGAAATGCCAACTTCATGCCTTCGATTCTCCTTGCTCAAATGTGATCTCAAGGAGTTCTTTGAAATTTTAGAAAGCTTGTAATGTGTTATACAACCCATCTTTGAATCACTTTTGAAAATTCCCCTTGGAACTATATGAAAAATTGCCATGAAGTTAGGTCAAAATCCTGCCTAAACTAGGGCAAAATTTCACTATGTTTCCAAGTTTCATGAACATGTATTCACAAAATCATAACTTGAAATTAATGAATTTCTAGGAGAAGTTATCTAAAGCAATATTTTAGATCTTATTGAGATCTACAACTTTCATGATGAAAGTTTCTTTTGAATCATCTTGCATTATGGCGAAAACTTGACTCAAAGTTATGAAAAAATATGAAGTTTTCAACACTTAGAAAAATTTCTAAGTTTGGAAACTTTGACTTTTCAAAATGAAATCTTGAATTTTTTATTTCTTGATGAAAAAGTTTTATATTTTGACATGTTTTGATGAATTGTGATCTTTGACACTTAATTTTGACCAAAAAGTCAAAGTTTGACTTTTTAGTGTACAGTTGACTTTTTATCAGTTGACTGAAAATCAACTATCAATCAATTGATCTTGAGGGAAGTTTTGAGACATGCCATTAGGTTAAAATGTTGCAATTGAATCCTTTAGATCATGTTCCTAACCAATCAACCATTTGCTAGGTTAAAAATCAGAAATTGTCTTCTCTCAGTCAAAACCCTAATTTTGACCATTTTGCCCTTTTGATGACCTGATCAAATTTCTTGAGGAATTATGGTCCAAACTTGATAAAATGACATATAGGAGTTCACAATGTTGATATGGATAAAAAATTATAAAGTTTTAATGTAAATTGACCACAGTTGACTTTTTCCCCAATACAACTGATTTTTAGGTCAACTGATTAATTGACTGAGCAAAAATGTGATCCAAGACTTGAAACTTGACATGAGAAATCTTGAGGGTCCATAATGATCCATGAAAGTCATATGAGGCACTAAAAGTTTAATTATCCTTGTGCAATCTCAAACCCTAATTTCAGTCATCAGTGCTTAAGGAGGTGTCTTGAGCTGATCAACCCTTGTGCAGTCTTGAACCAAAGGAGATCTTGTGAGAAAATACTTGATAAATGAGAGGGCAAATTTTTGGGTACAACGAGTATTTTGGAGAATTCTGTTAGAACAATGTTTGAATCTACTACCCTATATTTGAGTTTTGATGATAACAAAGTGAAAAGATATAGTATTTATAAGTTTCATGAATGAACTATATGCTGCCTAAAATTATTATGTTCTGACTTGCAGATACTCTGATGGACATAAGCAAGATCACGTTCATTCAGCATCAGAATTTGATTTGATACACCAGCATCAGAAATTGCTACATCAGAACGTCAAGATCAGATGATCAACTCACGTACATGCTGAAGCTTGATGAACAGAACTGCGCGTAAACACTCTGATACAGAAACACAATAGTTCATCAGCAGCGAAGCAGAATCAGAATGAGCCAAGCCAGAACGTGCATTGAAGATGCAACGGTACTGTGCATTGAACGCTAATTAATTCCAACGGCTTCATTCCAGACAAGATCTGCTCAAAAAGGAAAGCTTGTTATTAGCATTGAATCAAGAATATTGCATTCAACGTTCATCTTATCAAGTGCTATATAAACAAGGCTTCGAAGATTATAATGGCTAATGCTCTCCAAATCTCTACACGCACAAAGCTGAACAATAATCTTCATCTACCAGTTTTGCTAAACCACAAACTCTGATACTTCATTATTGTTTAGCAATCTAGTTTCTAAGCTTAATTTGTGTATACATCACAGTTGTGATAAAGTTTTGTAGAAAACATTCACACACATTGTTTTATACCTTTGTAAGAAAGTGTTGCCTTGACAAACCGGATTGTGGTTTGAATCAAGAAGGCTTTAGCAGTTGTTAAAGCAGTCTGTAATATTCAGTTGAATATAGTGAATTAAGACCTCGTTGGAGAGAGGCGAAATCACCTTGACGGGTGGACTGGAGTAGTTTGAGATCAAACGAACCAGGATAAAAATATCTTGTCAATTGCTTTAGATTTCAGTTTTACAATTCAACCCCCCCTTCTTGTGTTTTTCACCCCTTCAATTGGCATCAGAGCGCCTGGTTCTGAGCTAAAACACTTAACCGTGTCAGTACAAGATCCAGCGTCAGAAAAACACAATGGCAGGAAACAATTCTCACTTCAGCAATGACAATAATGAGGACAGAGACAGATTCAGTGGCAAACCTCCAGTCTTTGATGGAGAAAACTTTGATTACTGGAAAGACAGAATTGAAAGCTTCTTTCTAGCACATGATGCTGATCTGTGGGATATGGTGACAGATGGATACACGCACCCTGTGAATGCAACTGGTCAGAAGATTGATAGAAAATCAATGACTGATCAACAAAAGCGTGACTTCAAGAATCACCATAAGGCCAGAACCATCCTCCTCAGTGCCATCTCCTATACTGAGTATGAAAAGATCTCCAACAGAGACACAGCAAAGAATATCTTTGATTCTCTCAGAATGACGCATGAGGGCAACGTTCAAGTCAAAGAAACAAAAGCTCTGGCGCTCATTCAGAAGTATGAGGCGTTCAAAATGGAAGAATCTGAATCCATTGAAACTATGTTCTCTAGATTCCAGATTCTGGTAGCTGGTCTCAAAGTTCTGGACAAAGGATACTCTACTGCTGACCATGTCAAAAAGATAATCAGAAGTTTACCCAAGCAGTGGAGGCCTATGGTTACTGCTCTGAAGCTAGCTAAAGATCTCAACAAGATCACTCTGGAGGAACTTATAAGCTCCCTCAGAAGTCATGAGATAGAGCTAGAAGCTGACGATCCTCAGAAACAAGGTAAGCCTTTAGCTTTAAAATCTAACAGAAAATCTGAGTCTAAAGTTTTGCAGGCAGTTGAAGAAACATCTGATGGATCCTCATCAAAAGAAGACGAACTTTCTCTTCTCTCCAGAAGAGTAAATCAACTGTGGAAGCAAAGACAAAGGAAGTTCAGGAATCCCAGAAGATCTGATCAGAACGAGTCTTCTTCCAGATTCAGAAGGACAGATTCTTCCTCTGGATACAGAAGATCTGAAGGCTCCTCCAGTAGCAAGAAGCCAAACACCAAAGACATCATCTGCTACGAGTGCAATGAGCAAGGACACTACAAGAGTGACTGCCCAAAGCTTTAGAGGGAAAAGCCCAAAAAGAAGTTTGGAAGAGAGAAGAAGAAAAGTCTCATGGCCACATGGGATGACTCTGACTCGTCTGAAGCTGACTCAGAATCAGATGATGAAAGGGCAAACATAGCGCTCATGGCTAACATTCCAGATGATAGTGAAGCTTCTGAATCAGACTCAGAATCAGACACAGAAGAGGTATTCCCTAACTTCGCTGTTAATTTTACAAAGGCTGAACTTGCTGAAAGCCTTAATGAGATTCTGGAACGTTATCAGCAGATTAGAGCTAAATTCAGAGACCTGAAAAGGAATCTTGAATCTGACTCTAATAAGTCTGAGAGTCTCAAATTGGAAAACTCTGAGCTGAGAGATAAAATTTCAAAATTAGAAAACTCTTTACAAAACTCTCAGAAGGAACCAATTTCTGAAACTCCCAGCAACGCTGATGAGATCATCAAGGAGTATGATCATAGTTTCCAGAAGTTCTTAGCTAAAAGCATAGATAGAAGCAAAATGGCTTCAATGATCTATGGAGTTAGCAGAAACGGCAGGAAAGGAATAGGATACCTAGGTAAGGTTCCTACACCTAAGAATGTCATGGATTTGACCATTAAACACACTCCTCTAAATTCACACTTTGTGTATGGTCACACACATGATATCAAATATACTAGCAGTAAGCACTCTGTGAAACCAAAATTCAACCAGAGTTTTGGTAAAACTAACAAATCAGGACCCAAGAAGATCTGGGTACCTAAGGATAAAATAATACATGTTGCAGATATCTTTAGCAGCAAGTCAGAAACACCAGTCATGGTACCTGGACTCTGGCTGCTCACGACACATGACGGGAAGAAGGCATATGTTCCAAAGCCTGGAACTTAAGCCTGGAGGCCACGTTGGCTTTGGAGGCAATCAGAGGGGAAAGATAATTGGCTCTGGAACTGTAGGTAATGGAAATCTTCCCTCTATTAATAATGTTCTGCTAGTAGATGGATTGATGCATAATCTGTTATCCATAAGTCAATTAAGTGATAACGGTTATGATATAATCTTTAATCAAAAATCATGTAAAGCTGTTAGTCAGAAAGATGGGACTATCCTGTTTAATGGTAAGAGGAAAAACAACATTTACAAAATCAAACTTTCTGAACTAAAGAGTCAGAATGTAAAATGTCTTCTGTCTGTTAACAATGAGCAGTGGATCTGGCACAGAAGATTGGGGCATGTTAGTATGAGAAGAATATCTCAGATTAACAAACTCAATCTGGTCAGAGGACTTCCTAATTTGAAGTTCAATTCAGATGCTCTGTGTGAAGCATGTCAGAAAGGCAAATTTGCAAAACCCTCTTTTAAATCCAAAAATGTTGTTTCCACCTCTAAGCCATTAGAACTTCTGCACATTGACTTATTTGGACCAGTTAAAACTGCTTCAGTCAGTGGTAAGAAGTATGGGTTAGTAATCGTAGATGACTATAGCAGATGGACATGGGTAAAGTTCTTAAGACACAAGGACGAGTCACACTCTGTGTTTGTTACCTTCTGTAACCAAGTTCAGAATGAAAAAGATCTTAGAATCGTTAAAGTCAGAAGTGATCATGGTGGAGAATTTGAAAATAAAGATTTTGAGTCATTCTTTAATGACAAAGGCATTCTGCATGATTTCTCTTGTCCTAGAACTCCCCAACAAAATGGAGTTGTAGAACGAAAGAACAGAACATTGCAAGAAATGGCCAGAACCATGATCAATGAGACAAACGTTGCTAAGACTTTCTGGGCAGAGGCAATAAACACAGCGTGCTACATTCAGAATAGAATCTCAATAAGACCTATTCTTGAAAAGACTCTATATGAATTGTGGAAGAACAGAAAGCCCAACATTTCGTATTTTCATCCATTTGGATGTACTTGCTTTATGTTAAATACAAAGAATTATTTGAACAAGTTTGACTCTAAGGCACAGAAGTGTATTATGTTAGGATACTCTGAACGCTCAAGAGGGTACAGAGTATACAATACAGAAACACAGATTGTGGAAGAATCAATCAGTGTTCGTTTTGATGATAAGCTTGACTCTGAAAAGTCAAAGCAGAATGAAACTTTTGCAGGTATAGAAATTGAATTTGCAGGTTCTGAAGACAAGTCATCAGAAGCTCTCAACACAGACATTCCTTCAACGTCTGAAAGGAGCACTGCTAGAAATCCTCCAACAGCTGCTGATCAACCTCAGAAGAGATTGCCCAGAAGCAGTTTGGATCACCCAGAAGAGACTATCCTAGGAAGAAAGGAAGATTCAATCAGAACAAGAGCAAGCTTCAGAAACTCTGAAGAAACTCTTATGGGACTTGTGTCTCTGATTGAACCTTCTTCTATTGATGAAGCACTTCTGGATAATGACTGGATTCTGGCAATGCAAGAAGAGCTGAATCAATTCACCAGAAACGACGTATGGGATCTCGTTCCCAGACCAAAAGGATTCAACGTCATTGGAACAAGATGGGTGTTCAGAAACAAGCTAAATGAACAAGGTGAAGTCATCAGAAACAAGGCACGACTGGTTGCACAAGGTTATAGTCAGCAAGAGGGGATAGACTATACAGAAACCTTTGCCCCAGTCGCCAGGTTAGAATCTATCAGACTTTTAATCTCATTTGTTGTTAATAGAGGCATCACTCTGTATCAGATGGATGTCAAAAGTGCATTCTTAAATGGTTATATAGAAGAAGAAGTTTATGTTCACCAACCCCCAGGTTTTGAAAATACAAAACATCCAGAACATGTTTTCAAACTAAAGAAGTCACTGTATGGTCTGAAACAAGCTCCCAGAGCTTGGTATGAAAGGCTAAGTAACTTTCTGCTTGAAAATGAATTCACCAGAGGGAAAGTGGACACTACTCTATTCTGTAAAACAGTTAAGAGTGACATTTTAGTCTGTCAAATTTATGTTGATGATATCATTTTTGGTTCTACTAATCCTTCTCTTGGAAGAAAATTTGCTAAGTGTATGCAGGCAGAATTTGAGATGAGCCTCATGGGGGAACTGAAATTCTTTCTAGGAATTCAGATCAATCAAACTCCAGAAGGAACTTACATTCATCAGAGCAAATACATCAGAGATCTTCTGAAGAAATTTGACCTCTCAGAATGTAAGCCATCAAAGATTCCAATGCATCCCACGTGCATTCTGGAAAGAGAAGAGGTAAGCAAAAGTGTAGAACAGAAAGTCTACAGAGGTATGATTGGTTCTCTCCTCTATCTGACTGCTTCAAGACCTGATATCTTATTCAGCGTATGTATTTGTGCTAGATTCCAATCAGATCCTAGAGAATCTCACTTAACAGCTGTTAAGCGAATTTTCAAGTATCTGAAAGGTACTACTAATCTGGGTTTGTTTTATAGAAAATCTAGTGATTACAGCTTAGTAGGCTACTGCGATGCTGATTTTGCTGGAGACAGAGTGGAACGTAAAAGTACTTCTGGAAGCTGCCAGTTTCTGGGAGAAAATCTGATCTCTTGGTCCAGCAAAAGGCAATCAACAATTGCTCTGTCAACAGCAGAAGCTGAGTACATAGCAGCAGCAGGATGTAGCACACAAATGCTCTGGATGAAAAGTCAGCTTGAAGACTTCCAGATTTTTGAGAGTAACATTCCTATACTTTGTGATAATACTTCTGCTATTTGCTTAAGTAAGAATCCTATTTTACATTCTAGAGCTAAGCATATAGAAATAAAGCACCATTTCATTAGGGACTATATTCAGAAAGGTATTTTGAACTTAAAATTTATAGATACAGACCATCAATGGGCTGATATCTTCACTAAACCCCTTTCAGAAGATAGGTTTAATTTCATTCTGAAACATCTCAGCATGAAAGTATGCCCAGAATGAAAATGTTTTAATTCCATATATTTATCTTCAGAATGTAATTATATTACTGTGAACTTCTGATCAATCTCCTTTCAGAAAGATAGAACATGCAGATTGTATCAGATGCAAGTCTAAAGATCTGAGAGTCTAATCTCAAAGACAGACGTGCTGATCACTACATCAAACAAGTGTCATCCAATCATCAGCAAATCTCTGAAGCAGAACGCGTGCACGCTTCTGAGAAGGCAAAGCGCTGATTGGGTGCATTGAGACACATGTCTGGTAACCGTTTTTAAGTATCTTTCTCAAATCCCCCAAAATCAGCAAGCATTTAATGAAAAGTAATCACGCATGTTAAATGGCAATCATTATTTTTTTTCTCTCTCTTAAAAACGTTTATCTTTTCAAAATAATCTTGAAAACTCTATTTAAGCACATTAATCCTTCATTCTTATTCTTTACGCTTTTTCATTAACACTCAAGCTTTTTCTGCATATTTCTGAGTTTATCTCCTACAAACTTTTTTCTCTCAAATCACTCTCAAAGCTTTTTTAGTGTGAACAATGGCATCCTCCAGCATTTCTGCAGGCAATCAGAAGAAAGCAACCTCTGAACAATATCAGGTGCCTATCAGAACTCTTCTCACTCCGGTAAAGAACCTTGAAGTGCTTTCTGAGTTAATCATTGACTTCGAAAGTTTGAAGGAAAATGGATTTGACCTAACTGAAGAAATTAGGGCTCAACAGTGGGAGAGGTACTTCGATAGGTTGGTTGGACCAACATTCCCAGCGCTAGTCAAGGAATTTTGGATTCACGCCAAAGTTGCAAAACATCTAGTCATTTCTTCTGTTATGGGAAAGAAGATAGTGATTTATGAAGATCTCATTGCAAAGCTAATTGGTCAAAGTGGTGGTGGAGTCCGTTGTGTGGACATGGCTGAAAGATGCCCTGATGTAGGTGTGGTAGCCAACAGAATTTTCACCCTTGGAATGCCCAGCAGCAAAATTAAGGATCTGAAGGACCACTGCAGAGTATGGGCTAAGATTGTTCTGGGATGCTTCAACCACAGGAAACCAACAAGTTCTCCTGATTATATAAACGTGGATCAGCAGTTTCTGATCTACTTTATTGATCAGAGGGTAAAGATCAATCTGGCACACTTCTTGTTCAACCATCTCAAGACCAGTGTCAAAGAGACAAGAGAAGAAGAAAGGACCAAGAGGGACTGGATACCTTTTGGAAGGCTTATATCAGATATTCTGACAGAGAATAGACTGATTGAACATCTGATTGAAGCTCAGGAACTGAGCACTATTGAACCAACTATTGGGAAACCGCTGAACGCTAAGAATCTGAAAAAGATGAAGTTGATAGAAAATATTCAGAAGGAACCCAGAGCAACTTCAACTGCTGATATCTCCAGCAGAAGAGTGCCTCTGAGTGATTTTCCAATATTTTCTGAAATGGAATCCAAACCAGAGATGTTTCTCAGGTACCCAGATGCGTACAAGGCAGAAGATACAGGTTCAAAGCTGAAGATCAAAGATCTGAGTCAAGTCCAACCAGAAGTGACTCAGAAGAAGACAAAGAAGAGGAAAGCGCCAGCAGAAGGATCATCTCATCAGACTCCAAAGAAAAGAGGTATTTCATCTGCTGCCCCTATCTCAAAATCCTTTACTATTCCAACATCTGCTGCCCCTTCCCAAACCTCTCACAGAATATCCATTCCAATCCCTACCATTGATGAAACCATACCAGAAGACCCTTCTGAGGCATTACTACTCAGAAGACCCAGAACCAAAATTCCCAAACAACCAACAGTTTCAACAACACCAGCACTTGACCAAGTGCTAGCTGATATTGAGCGTGAACATACTTCTGCTCAACCAAATTCTGAACCACCAAATATTCCTCCTCCACAACCAGAACAACAACCAGAACCAGAACCACAACAACAACAACCACTCTCAGAAGAACCTCTGATCCCTGAGCAATCAGAGATTCCACCTCCATCTCCTCAACCAGAAAATAATCCACCTTCACCACAAACAGAGTTTCACCATTCCAAAACCCCTTCTCCTCATCATTCTGACCCTCACTCACCTCAACCATCACCGTTGGCAATCCAGTTGCCATGTGGAACCACTGTTTTCAGGCCCCAGTTGCCATCCTCATTAGAATAACCACCTCCAAAAACTCCAACCACTCCAATAGAAATATCTGACTCTGATTCTGATACCCTTCCTCCAAAACAAACAGCCTCTCAGCAAACCTCTGAAAACCCCAGCAGAACTTTCATTGACTTAACCAGTCTTGAACGTCTTGCTGATTTAAGACACAAAATTGCCATTCCCAAACCAAAGCAACCAGATGTTGGCTCTGGTATTTTGAATTTTGAAACAGGTGTGCTGCAATGGATTGCTTCTTTGAAGCAAGTCTGTCCTGGGATGATTGACCCAGCTGCTTCTGATCAGCTCTGGTCACAGTTCAGACTATGGGTACGTGCTGAAGCCCTCAAGTTGCAGGATGTCAACTATGAGCAGGCTCAACAGAACTTCAGCAAGCTGCTGAAGGAAGTTGAAAGTCAGCTGCCTCAGGAAGTTGTGCTCCCTCTGGACAGTGAATCTTGGTCTGAGAAAGAGCAAGTTGCAAAGGTGCAACCATCAGAAGAAGACAAGACCATTCAGGCTGAAGAAAATCCAGCAGAAGATGTCGCTGAAAGTTCTGAGAAGCTTCCTCCTTCTGATGCTTCTCAAGCTGCCTTGGACAGGCAGACTCTGGAAGAATTAAGGCTGAATGACTTGCGTCTACAGCAGCGGATGGAAGAGAATGATCAGAAGATGAAAGCACGAATGGATGTGCAGGACAGCAAAATTGACACTGTGGTCAACATGGTTCAGAAGCAGAATGAAAC
Organism: Vicia faba; assembly: GCA_948472305.1. NCBI lineage: Eukaryota > Viridiplantae > Streptophyta > Magnoliopsida > Fabales > Fabaceae > Vicia > Vicia faba. The sequence goes on along the minus strand of OX451737.1, from coordinate 135,557,068 downwards.
TTCTGAAAAGATTCAAGCAATGCTGGAGAGCCTGTTCTCACGCATGCCTCCTCAACCTTAAATTTTTTTCCATGCATAACCTTTTTCATGTTTTCTTGATTTTCTGATGTACTGTTTTGATTATGTTTGTGTAATATTTTTCTTGCTCTGATTCTGAACTATCTTAATATGATTAGTTTTTCTGATCAAATTGTTTTAGCACATCACCAACACTTTTTGATTGCTGACAAAAAGGGGGAGAACAAGAATGATATTTAAATCAATAACGGGCTAACGAGACAGAAACTCTCAAACATTCTAACTCTATTACTTGAAATGTTTTTCTGTTTTGTTTAAAGTCTACAGGCACAAGGAAGCTCCTGGACACTCTGAAGACTAGAAGCTCTAATCAAAATGTAGAAGCTCTGATCAATGTTGCTCTGATCAATATGAAGTTCTGATCGACCTAATACTCTGATCCAAAGCAAAGCTCTGACAGGAAAAGCTCTGAAGCTCTGCTCTCTGATAAGTCAAAGACTCTTATAATCTGATGTTCAAAGAAAGAAAAAGATCTGATACTGAAGAACACGTATATCAAAGGGAAGTAACAAACTCAGGGGGAGTATCTCTTAACTCTGATTTCTCCTTACTTCTTAACTCTGAAACATTTCCCAGATAACTTTTCACGTTATTTTTCATTTAAAATATCTAGTTTTTGTCATCATCAAAAAGGGGGAGATTGTTAGAACAATGTTTGAATCTACTACCCTATATTTGAGTTTTGATGATAACAAAGTGAAAAGATATAGTATTTATAAGTTTCATGAATGAACTATATGCTGCCTAAAATTATTATGTTCTGACTTGCAGATACTCTAATGGACATAAGCAAGATCACGTTCATTCAGCATCAGAATTTGATTTGATACACCAGCATCAGAAATTGCTACATCAGAACGTCAAGATCAGATGATCAACTCACGTACATGCTGAAGCTTGATGAACAGAACTGCGCGTAAACACTCTGATACAGAAACACAATAGTTCATCAGCAGCGAAGCAGAATCAGAATGAGCCAAGCCAGAATGTGCATTGAAGAAGCAACGGTACTGTGCATTGAACGCTAATTAATTCCAACGGCTTCATTCCAGACAAGATCTGCTCAAAAAGGAAAGCTTGTTATTAGCATTGAATCAAGAATATTGCATTCAACGTTCATCTTATCAAGTGCTATATAAACAAGGCTTCGAAGATTATAATGGCTAATGCTCTCCAAATCTCTACACGCACAAAGCTGAACAATAATCTTCATCTACCAGTTTTGCTAAACCACAAACTCTGATACTTCATTATTGTTTAGCAATCTAGTTTCTAAGCTTAATTTGTGTATACATCACAGTTGTGATAAAGTTTTGTAGAAAACATTCACACACATTGTTTTATACCTTTGTAAGAAAGTGTTGCCTTGACAAACCGGATTGTGGTTTGAATCAAGAAGGCTTTAGCAGTTGTTAAAGCAGTCTGTAATATTCAGTTGAATATAGTGAATTAAGACCTCGTTGGAGAGAGGCGAAATCACCTTGACGGGTGGACTGGAGTAGTTTGAGATCAAACGAACCAGGATAAAAATATCTTGTCAATTGCTTTAGATTTCAGTTTTACAATTCAACCCCCCCTTCTTGTGTTTTTCACCCCTTCAAATTCTTCCAGCGTAGGCACCAACTGATAGTCTGGAAATGTGAAGCAGTGGTGCTTAGGGTCGAAGAACTGGAATAAGACACTCATCAAACCCTCGTTAAAACCGGTAGTAACCAAATTAGGCAAGTGGCCATATCTTTGTTGAATGATGAACTCTTAGGAACTTTTGAAACCATTTCTTTGAGTTTGGGAGGGATCTCTACAAAATTGATTTAGATGGGTTTTCTGCGAGTTGAATCCATGACCTACAAAATAGAGAAGAGATAAATCTACAGGCCCTTGAAATGATTAGTGTACATCACATGTTATGATGTTTATGATGTTATGAGTATGCTTTGAAATCACAAGCATATCAAACACAAACAAGTCACACAAAGACCTTAGGTTTAAAGGCTTGCATGAGTTTTTAAAGGTAAGTACCGTCTTGACGTTTCAGTTGGCTCAACTTGTCCTATTAATAGTAACTGGGTTCTAAGGAGTCTCATATCACCGACCTTTCTTTTAGGCATTGTTCTAGCTCAAGCACCAAAGTATTGCAGCTAGAATATCCCAAAAGTCCAATCTCAATGAGTGTAGCATCGAGTATCAACCAATCTTCGGTCGGAACCAAAGTCGGCCATCTCACTACTTTCTAATGGCTTAGGATGAGTCAATTAAAGGTTCTAAAGGTCAGTTAGTGCTTAATGACACTAAGGAAGCCTAATGTTATCCTTGACTGACTCAAGGAACATTAGTACAAACCAGAGTATCACGCTAACGTAGCTATCACTTCGTCCATATCGGTTTACGCCATACAACCTCCATGATTTATTTATACTTACCTAATAAGGTGCCCCTGATCCGGGTGTAGGATCCTTAACAATAACCCAAGAAACCCTTTAAAAATAAAGCAAGCAAAGCATACAAGTAATTTTAAAGTCATAAACTACACTCTAAGGTAACCCCACTTTATAAGTCTCCCCAACAGAGTCGCCAGTTCTGTGATATGGTGACAGAACCGACTGTTATACTGGTTTTGCGTTTGTATTCACAAATGTTGCGGTAAGAAAGAATCGCCACCGACTTTTCTTTTATAAAACAAAGGAAAGGGTGAAAAGAACATAAAAAAGACCTTTTCAAGAGTTTTCTGAGTTAGGGGGTAGATTATGGAAAGGGAAGGTGTTAGAACCCTTTCCATCCGTAGTTTTCTACGGGCTCTTAGATGCTTAGCTCATTTTAAAAGAACCTTGTGCTTTGTGTGTTTTGAAAATATGTTTTGAAATGCCTTAGTTCGGCGATTTACTTTGCGTTAACTCTTGTATCAATCCTCAAGAGTGTTGACAAAGCAAATGTTTTTGAAAGTTATTTTTGCAATGTGTAAGTGTAAAAGTTTATTTTCTCTGAGCAGGCATCTAAAAGCTACCAACTTGTACTCGAAAAGTTTTGTTCTTTTCCTCCTAATCTTTAGACAGTGTTATCCTACTATTAGTGAGTAGGCAGCCCTATCATTGGATGTATGAGGGACAATAGAAGGGATGTTTTTTATAGTCACAAAGGCAACTGGGCGAGAAGATTTAGTAACTAACCTAAGGTTCTAAGATCATATTTTTACAGGGGCAATGTCGAGCGGGTCATCGAGGGACTTATGATCTTTTTTTGAACCAAAGGGTAGCCACTAAAACCTCTCATGTTTTGAGAGTTGTGACTATTTTCCGAAGGAAACCAAAGTAGGGTACCCTAGAGGTGTATATGTGCAAGTGATTCAATTCAGTTCATTTATCTCTTGTTATTAGGTTTGCTAGAGTTTTGTTATTAGTCTTTCCATACAAGCCTAATTACTAACAGTTAATATTTTGCAGAAATTTAAAGTTTGGGAATCGTAAATCCTATGCTATTACAATGCTTCGGGGATGGGGTATTTACATGTTCAAATTGGGAAAAATAAAGAAAGCGATAAAGTCTTATTTTAATCTATTACACACTGTCAGCAGGTACATTATTATAAAAAAAAATGCGAGAACAAAATAATGCACGCGAAATAGAGACGAACGTCTAAAACCCTAAGAAAATTTCTATGTAAACAAGAAAGTCTTTTTCTGGTTTTGTTTATTTTAAGAAAATACTTAAACTAAATTAAATGAGAAAAAACTAAATATAAACTTAATTAATTAAGTAAAAGAAAAATGATTGTTAATTAATAAAACTAATTCTACTTTTTTTGTGTTTTTATTAAGAAAATCTTTGAATTAAATAAACCTAAGTCTAGTTGATTTTAAATTGATAAAATGAACTTAAAATAATTAATTAATTAAATTAATGAAAATTAAATTAATTGGAAAAATCTTATGTCTATGATTATTATTTTTGATTTTTTTATTATTAAAAAAAGTGATTTTTGAAATTAATAAACAAATAAATAAAATAAATGAAGAAATAAAAAAATGGGCCTGATTAGGAAGCAAATAAGGGGTGAGGATTGAAAATTTGCTAGGCCCAAACTAAGCTGGCCCAAAGACTGTATGGATCCAGTGTGAGGATCCCCTAAGTGTCTATGAAGGGGATGCATGCTCCAGGGGGGATTTGATCAGTTTCCCTTATGATCCATTGGATGAGGTCTGGAGGCGCATGATAAGCATTTGAAATGTTGTGCATTGGATCTACAGTAAATTTGTTAGAAAATATAAAAACATCAAGCCTGGGGATTGAACCCAACCCTTTTAGCATCACAAACCCACGCCTTGTCATCTGAGTTGCCTTACAATTCGTGTATCATAACCAATTCATTATATTATATACAAAATCAAGTAAAATATGTTTTGAAAAAAATAAAAACACACACGCTGGATTCTGTGGGCCAATGTGATTGTATCAGTTTTCCACGCAGACTCCAACACCAGAGACACTGGAGCAATTCTCCGATCGTCTTCTCCGGCCTCCCAAAAAATCAAAACCTACATAAAACGTTAGATCAAAGGAAAAGAAAATCATAGTCCCCTTAATTTAGGGGCTGCGAATCCATTGGTTCCCTCCGTTTGGCCTGAAAAGGTCTATATATAATGAACCAACGCTCAACCGTAATCATGCCCTAACAATGAAATACTCTTAGTTCTGCATCTATCTTTGCATGTAGCATGTTAAAACAGTTCCAAACAATGATATGAACATGAAAATATGCCTCAAACTTATTTAAATTATATGAATTGAAAGATCCAAATGCGAGAAAATTACCTAACCGGAGTAAATTGGTTCACGCATTCTAGGACGTTTCAGGTGTTGAGAATGATTGGTATGCACTCATGGATATCTCAGGGACACATTGTGATGCTTGGATTGGATGAATATGGGCAGGGAATGGATTTTCGAGTTTTACAACTTTTGGAGATTTTTTGTGATTTTATGTGCCTCTCTTAGGCAATGGTGTGCGTGAGTTTGGCTTGCATATGTGATGTATTTATAGTGGAGAGGGAGGAGACAAGGTAAGAAGGAAAGAAATCATCCCATTAAGCCATGGTTTAAACACCAAAATCAAAATTTGAAAAAATTCTAAAAATTTCCATTCTTGCTCATTTTGTTTGGGGGGTGAACCTAGACAACCTTGCACGAATTTATGGGCCTAAAATCAATCCAAACCAAAAGCCTAAGTGTCACGATCTATCATTCACTATTTTATATAATTTATCTTGTATTTATGTGAATAAAAACAAAATAAATATGAATAAAATAGACAAAAAATGCAAGGCAAGGTAATAATGAATTTATAGGTCTTCCATAAGGTTATGAAGATGTTTGAAGTCCAAGAAATTAAGCCATTGACTTAAAAGTTTAAGTTTTCTCAATGCACAAATCTTAAAATTTCCAAAATTTTCCCAACTTGAGCAAGCCATAACTTGCTCAATTGTTATCTCATGATGATGATCTGGGACTTTTTGGAAAGCCCGGGATGTCTATTTCAATCCCTATTTTGATCAAATTTTCATTTGAAGAGTTTACATTGATGTAAAAGTATTGGCAAAAAGTGTCTTTTGTTGACTTTCTGAAAATGACCTATAATGCATGAGCTTGTGTCTTTCAAATGGTGCATCTCTTGATGTTGAGGACAAAAGAGGAGTTGTAGGGAATTGGATTCTCTTCAAAATGAGCTTTGGTTGGGGAAAATGGATGAAGTGTGTGAATGTTATGTCTGGTCAAAGTTCAGTTGACTTTTCCTATAGAAACCCTAATTTAGCAATTCTTGACTTTTGATAGATTATGAGCATTTATTAAGGAATCATAATCAACCCTTGATCAAATTATGGATATCATTCAAAATGTCGACGTTGACCAAAAATCTTGAAGTTTGACTATACACGGGCCACAATTGACTTTTGACCTAGTACAATTGATTTTCAAGCATTTGAGCAGTTGAATGAGAAAACTTGTAGTGTAGGGCATGAAATATGGCATGGACAATCTTGAAGGCGTATTCGGACAATGGAAAACATTTTAGACCTTTGGAGCTTACACATCTTGATTAAAAGTGAAACCCTAGTTAGAGGTTCATTGCTTAGGAGGAGAATTTGTCTGGTCAATTCTTGGTCAACCTTGAGCAATTGAGGACCTCAATGAGCATGTCTTGAGTAAAAATGGGAGGGCAAATTTTAGGGTACAACAGACTCCAATGAATCCTACATGTATTTTGGAGAAAGAAGAGGTAAGTGAAAAGGTTTATTAAAAGCTCTATCGTGGTATGATATGCTCTCTTTTGTATCTGACTCCATCTAGACCTAATATTTTATTCAGTGTACAGCTTTGCACTATATTTTAATCTAATCATAAGGAATATCACTTAAATGTTGTTAAAAGGACTCTAAGGTATCTAAAACGAACCCATAACCTTGGCTTGATGTATGAGAAAACATCAGAGTATTCTCTTTCTGGCTTTTGTGATGTAGACTACACTGGAGATCGATTAGAGAGATAAAGCACTTCTGGAAATTGTCACTTTCTAGGAAAGAATTTAATCTCATGGTCAAGCAAGAGGAAATCAACGATTTCTCTTTCAACAGCAGAAGCATAGTACCTCTCGGAAGCACTATACAACACTCATATGCTAGGGATGAAGAATCAGCTGGAAGATTATCATATATATGAAAGTAACACCCCTATCTTCTGCGATAACACTGCCTCTATCTGCTTAAGTAAGAATCCTATTCTACACTCTAGGGCTAAACACATAGAAATCAAACATCATTTTATTAGAGATTATGTTCAGAAAGGGATTCTATCTTTAAAATTTATAGATACAGATCATCAAGGGGATGATATTTTTACAAAACCCTTGGCTGAAGATAGATTTATATTCATTCTAAAGAATCTGAAAATGGATTTTTATCCATAGTAAGATGTCATTAGAAATAACTGTGTTTTAGTCGTAGTATGAAGGAATTCGATTCTAACTTAATTAAAAGACATCTAATCTATTTATCTCAATCATTAGAAGATGTTTTAGTCAGAAATATCCCTAATCAGATGGAAACCTTTTGCTTCTCCAGACTTTAAGAATATCAAATGAATTACCTAAATAGACTTAGTGTCTTTCACACTATACCTAGGTCATGCACGAGCAGTTATTTTTCAGTTGATTAATCATGATTACATTTATTTAACTAATCCTCTGGAGCAGTCATTTCATGTCATACCTCTATGTCTATGTTTGATATTCCATGTCATGATTAAATGTTTTCGTGCTCTCTCATCTTAACATTTGATCTACTTCTCTCTTCATTTCCTTCTTTTAGTAGTCTGAGACGTCACTTGAGTTTTTCAATTGTCTTAATTTGTGAACTGCTTGACTGGCTATTTATATCTCCTTTCATCTATAGTCATCCATCAAGTCACTATCCTTGTATCTTCTTCAATCGTCTCTTCTTTTCAAACCTGTCTACATATCATGGCTATTAGAACTTTTCAAGGAGATGAAAATATTCTTGAAGTAATCAAAGAGAAAAGACCCAATTATGTGTCTGGTGATGGTTTCATCAACAGGGTCATTTAAAATCAAGGATGGTTTGGGTATGCAACAACGCTGAGAGGTCTTGTTTATCCTAACCTTTTAAAGAATTTCTGGCTCCATGCTTTTGTTAGTCCTGATGGAAACACCATTCTTTCTCACATATTTGGTGTTCTGATTACCATCACTCACTCCTCAATTGATGAAGTCATTTAGAGTCCACCTTTACCCAACTCCTGCATGAAAGTTGACATGTTTCCAAATGTTCCTAACTCTTCATTTAGATATGAGCCTGTTGTACCCCAAAATTTGCCCTCCCTTTTCTTCAAGAGATTCTCTTAGGGTTTTCAACTACTCAAGGCTACCAAGGCTTCTCAGGCTTCTAGGTATGTCAACTGATTTTTTATTTCATCAAGGGTTCAGGGTTGCAAGTGTTTCAAAAAGTGAATCATGTTTCTCCCATCTATTGGTTCTTGTGCTAGGGTTGTTGATTATTGAATCTGTGACGACTTTCTTGGCAAAATCTCGGAAGCATTATCATCAAGAGTATTACCTTAGTACACCTTTAATCATTAACTGAGGTTCACTAGAGGTTTTATTCATTGATTCCATTCTTATCTTTTTCAAAGATTCTTCAAAGGCAATATATCATTCTTTAGCTCAGTGATTAAGGAGAGATTATATGTGGATTTTCATTAGAAGGATTCTATCTGGTTTCTAAATATCAAATGGATTTTTGGTTATTTGTTGGTTCATTTTTTGAGTTCAAATGGTGAAGTTATGATGCAAGTTCAAGTGAAGAGATCTTTTGGGCTTATCAAGGGAGTTCAACCTTTGGTTTATATGTCCATAAAGTTCAATTTCAAGTGTCATTCATCATTATTCAACTCCATTTAATTCAAGTTTATAAGGCACTTTTTTGTTTTCAATTTGTTTTGCCTATAATGCAAGTGTTCACATGGAAAGTAATCTTTCAAATTCTTAATGTGAAAAGTTACTCAATCATGGAATTCAAATTCACTCCAAGTCTATTCAATTACATTCATGGTTATAAGTTTTTTTCATTAAAAGACTTAAAACAAAAAAGGTTGAGAGTTACAAATCCAAGTGGTAAAAAGATACATTCATTCATCATTATTCAAGTTTAAACTTCTAAGTTCATAACAATTACAATATCAAGTCTTTCTTTTACAAGACCAAACCAAAGAGAATTCTAAAGCCTAATCTATCATATAAGATTCTAAGGAAAGACTTTAAAAGGCTCCACACTTCAAAGTTTCCTTCTCCAAGCTTTATGCCAAGCTGCGGATCCCTTCTTCTTTCCTTTCCATAGCTTCTTCATCTTTTTCTCAGCACCATTGTACATGAAACATGAGAACAAGAAAATGGTTAGTACGATCATCAAAAACATTGAACAAGAGTAAAAAAAAAGCTTTCACACAAATTTTTCTCAGCTCATCATTATGGTTTTTTTCAAGGAACCAGAAAAAGGATTGTTTCTCAATCATGTTTAAGCGTACATTAAAGCCTCATAAAATCAGAATTTCAAGGTTTAATCATGGGAAGTAATTCATCTATTGCAAATCATAAATAAATATTAGTTTACAAGAGACAAATTGAGAAGAGAAAAAGATTAAACTCAGAATTCCATCACAGTTCCAGCCCAATAGCAAAGTACAGAATATCACATTTTTGAGCCCAACAAGCATATCAGAAAAGATAACAAAATTATCATAGCAAGTACATATCAGAACTTCAGCCCCAAAACAAGCATAGCAGAAATCACAAGTCCAACCCAACAAAAGCCTCATATTGCATTTGTCTCACAACATAAAAAATCAGTAGTACATCTCATCATGGGCCTAAATTCCATTTTACTACAAATCACAAAAGATAAGTTTGGTTCACAGTAAAGACAGTAAAAGAAGTTTCACATCTCAGTTCAATAAAAAATGACTACAGTAAAGTTCAAAAGAATCAACAATAACAGAATCGCAAATCCAACCTAATAGAAAAGTACAGATTATCACATTCACAAAACCAGCAAAGCATCTAAGAAAATATAACAAAATAAAAAGTTAGAAGCCCAATACAGGAATGAAATTCTGACAGGCCTGCCATCCCAATCATTGAGTCCATCAATAGAAAAACCCTTGAGTAATTTCACAGTATATAAACATTCATTTGCACAGAGACCAAGGAATATTGTTCATATCAGAAAAGTTGCACAAGCATCCAACAGGTAAACCCCAAAAAGTTCGTCACCTCCCTTATCTCAAAAACCCTTCAAAAAAATTGTTCACAGAAAAAATAAAAAGAGATAGTCATTCATACACAGCCAAGAACAACAAAGAACAAACCTTAAAATTGTTCATCACTTTCCCCAATCATAAACCCTTCAGAAACCGAAAAAGAGAAGAAGAAGGACAAAGACTTCGAGTCATAGAGCTTAAACACAAAAAGCCAGAAAAGATTAGAAAGATCTCACCAAAAGGTTGCAACATCGCGAATCTAAATCTCACAGCCCCTGTCTCTCTCTTTTCTTTTCATTTTCATTTCTATTTAACATTTCTGCATCATAATCATCATTTATTGACACATCTGAGCATTTAGGATTTCAAAACCCCTTTCTAAATTTCGCCTCTATTTTGGATTTTCTGCAGAAACAAGTTCAAGATTAGTGACCAGAGAAGAGAGTCGAAGCTGAATATCTAAAAATTAGAGATCAGAGAAGTTTGCCGCGGCGGCTCCGCGATATTCATCTCCGCTGTCGTGGAGTTCATGATCTCCGTCGTGGAAATTCATGTGAGCCACCACGTGTTCATGCTCAACCACCGCTCCAGATTTCTCATGATTTCTTTTTCTGTGTTTTAATTTGTTTATTGTTGAATGAAGATAGAGAGAGCGAGAGAGTGTTAAGAGAAGAGAGAGAATTATTTTTCTGATAAATGAATTAAGTTTGTTTATTTTTTTGTTTTATTTGTTAACAATGTTTAATTAAGCCTAATCTGGTGGTGACACCTGTCACCATCCCTAATCCTCCTCTGCGTGATCGGGTACAATGCGTCCCTACCATGCACCATCGCTCCTCATCCTTTTGATCACTACCATTCAGTATTAATGCTCAAGACTGATCGTCCATGATGCACCAACCCTGAAGCCAACACGCATAACCTCAGGACACCCCTTTATTTGGGCCTGGATTTCTCCTGCTATTCAGCAGCCCCAAATTGCTTTAATCAGGCCCATTTCTAACTTTTCTCTTATATTTTCATTTGTTTATATTTATTTAGCTTTAATTTATATTTTATTATTTAATATAAAATTGTAAAAAAGATTAATATTTTTTTAAATAATTATTAGTTTTTTAAAATAATTTTTATTTGACATTATTAATTAAATTATTAATTAATTTTATCAAATGAAAGAATTTTAACTCAAATAATTATGTAATAGTTTGGACTTGTATTGTATGATTAAATATTTGCTCAGGTGTTTATTTCGTATTTCATCCCTATTCATAAATCTGTACCCCCCATTCCCGTAGCGTTGTAATAGCGTAGAACTTTATTTTCCGCACTTTACCGCTTTTACTTATCATTGTATAGTAATTAGGCGTGTATGGAAAGATTTAAAATCAACCGCTAGATAACCCTAATCAAGACAAATTAATTGAAATCAAAACACTATTAACACACACACCTCTAGGGTGACCTCGCTTGTTGCCTTCAGATAAAATAGTCATGTCCCTCGAATGTGGGACGCTTTCGCAAAGACCCTCGATTAAAAAAGATTGTAGTCCATCGATGACCCTTCGATGTTGCCTTCGGTAAATGATCTAAGTCCCTTACGAAAATTGCTAAAGCGTCCTACAAGTTGCCTTCTATGACTGTACGATGACCCGCGCATGTCCCTCACATCCAACAATAGGGTTTCCTACTAACTAATAGTAGAGTAGCACTATCTAAAGGATGAGGAAAAGAAAAAAGACTTTTTGAGTAGGTATATCGCTCGTAATCGCTTGCTCACAAACTAAAACAATTTTCACACCTCACACTTTCAAAAACAACACTTTCTCTCAATAAATATTTTCAAAACAAATATTTTGTATACATTCTCAACGATACGAGAATCATTACAAAATTTTCATAGTTAGGCATTTTCAAAATATTTTCAAACATACACAAACACAAAGCATTTCAAAAAAGTGAGCTAGCGATTAAGAGGCGGTAGATAACTACAGATGAAAAGGGTGCTAACACCTTCCCTTTTCATAACCTACCCCCTTAATCAGAAAATTTTCAAAAGGTCTTTCCTGTTCTTTTCACCTTTTCCTTTATTGGATAAAAGAAAAGTCGGTGGTGACTCTTGCTATCCGCAACATTTACGATAAAACGCAAAACCTAAAAGTCAGTTCTCCTTAACGTAGATCACTTGAAACCACTTTCAATAGTCTGGTTTTAGTTTCTGTTGAAAAATCTTCATCCTAGAAGAGAGGATCTTGATATAGTTTTTCCTAGGGATATGTGTCTTCTTTATTGCCTTCGTAAGAATATTCCAATTCATATTTCGACAATAATATTTAATCATTTGAAACTATCAATCCGAACATGCAGGAACTCTAAAAAATAATTCATTCCATATGGAAGTATATGGTCTGAACTGTTTGAGTTAGAAATTGAAACGGTTCAACGAAATATGTTCATAAGAGGAAATGCTCAATTTGATAAGAGTTGTGATGTGTTTGAAGTTTAGATAGCTTTCCTTATCTATAATCATTTTTTTGTAATCTCCTTCGAATATCAATGAAATTTTCTTATCTTTTCTTGACTGTTTCTTCGGGTTTTAATGTTTTTCACACATAATTACCTTTTTTATTATGACAAAAAGGGGGGAGTAATTTAAATGAACCTAATTTTGATTTCAATAGTCAAGTTCTGGAAAATGTTCTCTGAAAAGAGATGCTTACATTCTAACCCGGTTAAACTTCTGTTTCTGTTAGAATTGTTTTTCTTTTTCAGGAAATTAGAACTCTGATATAAAGGCAAAAATGTGAAAGCACTATTCAAAGCTTATGCCTAACCTGTTGGCTTCAAAATCTGAAGATGTTTTTCAATTCATAATCAGACTTCAAGATATGAAATCTGAAATCAGACTCCTAAATTGAGAATCTAGTAAGTAGTCGTAATGACAGTAAAATTTCGAAGATTTCAACTTGATTTCATTCTCGTTGGCATCCAAAGTCAATACTCTCAAATCTCGATATCTGATCTATTAGAACCAGGGGGAGTTTTTACTCAAATGGTTCAAAGTCAGGATATTTGATCTTTATCAAGTTATTGACTCATAGGGAGTATCAGAAAAAGGATAAGTATTTGATACCCTTCTAATTTCACCGATTATGATTATATGTACAAAATTGTGTCATCAAAATACATAGTTTTGTCATCATAAAAAAGAGGGAGATTATAAGAACAAGATTTGGTTCTGCAATATTATCTCCGATTTTTGATGATAACAAATGAGTATGATTGTATGAACAATTTTGTTATACTAATGTTTGTTATTGTTGAGTACTTAACAAACATGTTCTACTTATGATGGATGGCATGGCCAAGGCATTAGAAGAGAATTAATTCCTCTTCTATGCTACACAAGTTCTGTTGAACAGTAGCAAGACACTGCGGAAGGCTATGAAGTGTAAGCTTTGATGTCATTCTAAAGAAACCAGTTAGAAGATCTGAAGACTCAAGTTTCTACTTACGTCCAGATGCTGAAGACTCAAGCTTCTAAAGACAACATGTTACAAAGACACAAAGTTAGAAGATATGAAGACAAAGTTTCTAATGAACTCTAGATGTTGAAGACTTGTGTTTCTAATAACAAGGTTCTAAACACAAGGGTTCTGAAGACCAAGTGCTGAAGACTCTAAAGATAGAAGTTCTAAATATTCTAAATACTTGAAGTTCTAAAGACCCAATGTTCCAAGAAAAGGTTCTCACGACCAAGTGTTGAAGACTCTGAAGACACAGTTCTGAACACTTTGAAGACTTGAAGTTTTAATAACCTGATGTTATGTTCCTGCTTCTAAACTCATGCTCACAAAAGCCTATGAAATGCAGAAGGAAAGAACATAACATTAACATGGTACAAATAGTACATGGTACAATCAATGTTTCATTCCACTACCGTGAAAGGATGGACGCGTCGCAAGATCTTGTCCCCCACATTACTATTTAAGCTGCCAATGCTTCTAGAAATTCCAAGAGTATCCCTCAACAGATGCATTATTTTAATGGGTATATAAAGGCTTGAAGACTAAGAAAGAAAGCGGCCAATCAACGGAATATTCACACGTAAATGTTGCTCATTGCTTTCACATTATTAAGTCAATTTTCATAAAATAGTTTACATACTCAGCTTTTTAGAAGCAACACTCTTGTAAACAAAAATTGTATTCAAATAGTTATTTGATATTCCTTAAGAAGTCTAGAGCTTGCGAGTTTCAGAAGTTGTTAGTCACTTGCGGGTAGGTTGTGCATTGTAATAATCAGGTTGATTATTAGTTGATATTCCTTAAGGGACCAGGTAGGTATGAATCCTTAAGAAGTCTTTGACTTGCGATTCTTAGAAGTTGTTAGTCACTTGCAGGTATCTTGTGCAAATTGTAATCAGTTTGGTTATAGTGAATTAAGTCCTTGATTGAGTGAGGTGAAATCACCTTGGTTGGTGGAATAGACTAGCTTGATAATTTTCAAGTGAACTAGTATAAACATACATTGTTCTTTACTTCTTGTTCTTACTTATTGTTATTATCAATATTGAAGGAAAAAACATTTTAACTAAAAGGGGAATAATTTCTAAAAGAATATTATTTTTTAAAAAAACCCAATTCAAACCCCCTTTCTTATGTTTTTCACACCTTCATGTTATTCAGAAATTGATGGATGACGGTGTTCTCCAGATAGAGAAGGTAGTCCCATAGGACAATGTTGTTGTATTGGAGATTCCTTACTACCCGACTAAAGTTCCAAGAAATATCCCAAGAATTCATTTGGTGATTCAGGTTCCTGCACTTCTTCTTCCAAGTCAAGTTCCATCCGCTCCCTTGCTGATTCAAGTGCCATCTCTAGCATATCACATTCCTGCAAATCCAGTTTCTTCAAATCCGACTCCTGTCCTGGATGATAATTCAAAAGCATACCATGGGATTACAATGTAGTGTATATTCGTGGGCATACATTTATTTTTCCTCTGGCAGAAAGTAAAGAGATTATCAACATTGTGGGAACTAGCGGCATAACTTGCAGCGGCAGGGTCTTTGCTCCTCCTCCTCCTCCCGATGATGTTGTCGAAGAGATTTATGCGAAAGACAAAGGTAAACAGGTGGTTAGTGAAGCTCCTGGGTCATCTTTCCATCAGCAAGTGGAATAGCTGATAAGGATTATCAAGAAAAGTGATTTCAAGGTGATAGATCAGCTCAACCAGACACCAACCAAGATTTCCATTTTATCTCCTCTTGTACTCTAAAGCCCGTCGTATGGCCTTGATGAAAATTTTACATGGTTCCCATGTTAATACTGAGATCTTAGTAGCTCAGTTTGAAGGGGTGGTCACTAATATTTCTGCAGGGAGTTGTATGGGGTTCAGTGATGATGAGCTTCCTCCTGAGGGCCGAGATCATAATAAGGCTTTACACATTTTTGTGAGGTCTTTAGATATTGTGTTATTGCGAGTTTTGGTAGATACAGGGTCTTCGCTCAATGTGATTCCCAAGCATGCCTTAATCAAGTTGAACATGGACGGATTTATGATGAAGCCTAGCACTCTGGTGGTTATGGCATTTGATGGTTCAAGGAGGTCTGTTGAGGGTGAAGTTGATTTTCCCATCAAAGTTGGTCCTCAGGTTTTCTACCTCTCTTTCTATATCATGGACATTCGTCCTTCATATACTTGTCTCTTAGGTCGTCCATGGATCCATGTAGCAGGGGCTGTAACTTTGAATCTTCACTAGCACTTGAAGTTCGTTATGAAAGACAAGGTAATTGTTATTGGTGGTGAAGAAGATGTCGTGGTCAATAATGTTACCTCTTTCCGTTATGTTGAAGTGGATGGGGAAATACATGAGATCATGTGATACGGTGGTAGAACCAACTGTTATACTGGTTTTGCATTTGTATTCGCAAATGTTGCAGTAAGCAAGAGTCGCCACCGACTTTTCTTTTATCCAACAAAGGAAAGGGTGAAAAGAACAGAAAAATACCCTTTTCGAGATTTTTCTGAGTAAGGGGGGTAGATTATGGAAAGGGGAGGTGTTAGCACCCTTTCCATCCGTGGTTTTCCATGGGCTCTTAGGTGCTTGCTCATTTTGAAAACTGCTTTCATGTTTGTGTGTTTTGAAAAGTTTGCTTGCTTTATGATAACTCTTGTATTAGTCCTCAAGAGTCTTAATAAAGCGTTTTTTGAAAACAAATTTTGAAAGTGTAGTGTGAAAAAGGTTGTTTTGAGCAAGTACTTAACAACTATCTACCTACTCGAAAAAAGGCTGTTCTTTTCCTCCTTTCCTTTAGATAGTGCTATCCTACTATTAGTGAGTAGGGAGCCTATCATTAGATGTTGAGGGACTGTCAAAGGGACATTTACGATCACTAAGGCAACTGGGCAAGAACTCTTAGTAATTTTCCTAAAGTTCTAAGATCACTTTTTTTAACCGAGGCAACAGTCGAAAGGGTCATCGAGGGACTTATGATCTTTTGAACTCAAGGACAGTCACTAAAAATTCTCATGTTCCGAGAATTGTGACAGTTTTCGAAGGCAACCAAAGTAGGAGATACCCTAGGGGTGATCATGTGCAAGTGTATTGATTCAGTTCATTTATCTTGCAATTTTAGGGTGATCTAATCGTTTTAATTTACAGTCTCTTTCATGCAATCCTATTAATTTGAACAGTTAATAATAGTGCAAGAATTTAAAAGACAAAAATTAAACCTAGCTATTACAAGGCCTCAGGAAAGGGGATACATAACCAAAATTAGGGAGTGCGGAAATTTAAAAGCAGTAATAAACCCTAAGTTAAACTATTACAAATTGTATACAGATACAATAAATTGAAAAATAATAAAACAGAAAATGATAAGCGTGCAGAGATTAAAATGAGAACAAGTTTGAAACCCTAAAAATCTAATTTATTAATAAAATATTTTTGGTGTTTATTGAGAAAAAGTATATTTGAAGTTTTAACCTAATTCTATTTAATTTTAGTTTAAATAAAACAAGTTAAAGTAATTAAACTAAATTAATTTACAAAAATCAATTTTTATTGAAAAAAAAACTTAAATCTATTTTTTTTTAATGAAAATAATAAAAAAAAAGTAAATCTAAAAAGATAAAATAATTAAAACAAAACTAAGATAATGAAATTAAAAAAGAAATCAATGTGCTTGTGGTTGTGAAGTAGTTTGGGGGGTGTGACTTGAAAAGATGATACGCCCAGATCACATAAGCCCAAGATCATGCGTGAGATCCAATGTTGCCTACTCCTGAGGGTTCACCGTGGGCACCTAGATCTGGATCTGATGAGATCTCATGGTGTGGAGGTGACTTCGCATGGTGCACGCGTTTGCCTTTGTGATACTGGATCTGCAAATAACTTGTTAGAAAAAATCAAAACGCACGACTTGGATATTGAACCCAGGTCCTCCCCTTCACATGCTTATGCCTTTGCCATCTGAGCCAATTGTTAATTCGTGTATACAAATAAAAAAGAACAATACAATGTGAAAACAAAGCAAATGCTGAGTTGTCAACACGCGCCCTTCAGTGTGGGTCCCGATATTTTAAATGGACGAATCAACGATCAAGGCTTGGATATGTCAGCCCCTGTCGGAGTCAGCTGAAGTCAAAGACGCCAGATTTAACTCCAGTCATCTTCTCCGATGATCCCAAATCTTGATCTGCAAAAAACGCAAGCATTAATGGGTGGTAGGGACCCCACCCCCCTAAATTGATGGCCCTGAGTTCAATGGTGGCCTTAGATTGGCTTGAAACGAGCTACAAATGGTGTTATGGCACAAACATGAGGAACACAATTTAAAAAAGGCAAGTGGTCGTGCACACGTCCAAGATAGCGTATAAGGTTCCTTTTTAGACCTAATCATCACCTTGATCATATCTAAACACAAAACTTTAATAAAAATGCATGAATTTAAGGTTTCGGAAGTAAGAACTTTTACCAATCGGAGAGTGAGGGCTTGGATCCTACTGGGCACGACATGGAGTAGAAATTGTATGGATCTGTTCCTGAGAGGGTCAGAAAAAATAATGGATGCATGGAACTTGTTGGAAGTGGCTGGAGAACAAGTTTTCTGATTGCCTTAACTTTGAGAAAAATGGAGAATTTCTAGGGTTTAGTTGAGGCAGCTCCGTCTGTCCTTTTAGGCTAGTATGTTTGTGTATATATGTGAGACAATATTAGGGTGACAAATATGGCATGGATCCAACGAAATCAATGTGTTTTAATTTTCTACCAAACTTTCCATTTTTTGAAGATTCTTTCTATTATTGGCTTGCACGTTTCTCTTTGCCATGTGACAGCTTTCATGAGTTGTTTTGGGCCTTCAATATGATGGAAATCAAAAGCTGACATGCCCCTAAAGATCTATTTCCCTTCGAATTTGTTCTCCTCGAAGACTTTAAGCTCCAACTCGAAGTATTCAGAGCTTTCCTCATCAGAACCTTGTTTCCTTCGAAAGCTCTAAACTCTAATTCGAATTGCGCCAGCTTCAATATCATGGCTCCTTCGATTGAGCCACCCTCTGCTTCGATTGCTTGATTTGGAGAATATCACCCTGGTCGAATCAGATCTTGTGGAGTTAGGAACAAACAAGGCAAGAATCTGGCCTTTAACTCGGGAATTGAATCCACGATCAAAATTGAATTCTCTCCATATTTGCAAGGAAAACATGCCATTTTGAACTTTGGGTTAACCTGGACAAGTTATGATAGGTGTTTTGCTCAAATTTGGCTTAAGCCTTTCATCATGGTTCCTTCGATTAAGTCTCAAGCTTTACCCCCTTAGATGGCTTTGAACTGGACCAAATCGAAGCATTATCTTATTGACTAGTCAAAGTGTTGTTTTATTCCCTTCGATTGCTCTAAGTCCTGATTTAAATTTCCCAGAACTTCCATTATCAAAACTTCCTTGATCAGTCCTTGTCCTCTTTGATGGTTCTGAGTCCTGATTCAAATTGCTCATATTCTCAGCATCAGAGCTTCTTCGTTTGAACCATGGTCTGCAAGAATTCGAAAGGCTCAGAGTTATCTTCTCCAATCTGCATGAATTCGAATGGCCCATCATCAGAGCTTCTGGAACCCTCTCAGTTCTTGCTCTTTTTGATCTCATTTTCTCTAACTTGGACAATCAGAATATCACCCTGTTGATATGCCATCGAAGCATCACTTGCTTAACATGCCTGTCGAAAGGCACTTTGTACGCCCTAACGGAAAAAAAATCTTATTTAAGATGTTCGTTGAAGCTGCCTTGTTTAAGATGCCCTTTGGTATGCCAATCGAAGGACCTTTTGCAGATGCCAATCGAAGGACCTTTTGCAGATGCCAATCGAAGGGCACTTTGTAGATATCAATTGAAGGGCACTTTGTAGATGCCAATCGAAGGATACTTAACCATCATTAAAAAATTTTACTTTTCTTTAGGAAAATGTTTGCAACCACTCATGCAAGAGAAAATCTTGGAAAAACATGAGAGGGAAAATTTTGGGGTACAACAGATCCCCTTTCAAGCATTGGAGATTATCTCAGCCGACAGGGTTCCCGTTGTGTTGGAAACTAAGAAGAAATTTGAAGCTCTAATGGTTTCCCTGAATGATGCTAGATCTATTGTGAAGTCTACGGTTCCAAATTAGGATTGGGGCATGGTGATTGAGGTATGTGAAAAACTAGACAAGTTTGGTCTCAGTTATGAACCCTCGTCATCTGCCCAAGCTGGTTCCTCCCTACCTAAAGGAACACATGTTCCCCCAACCTCAAAATTTTTTATCAGTGCTGGAACAAGTCCCAATGAACAAGTGCATGCAGTGGAAGACGAGGATGACATTGTCGATCTCGCCCAATTCATCTATTAGATTACGCCTGACCAGGAGCTCAACAATTGGAGTGTTATAGACATTCTTGAAGTTGTTTTCTTTCACATGTAATGCTCTATTTAAAATAATTCATATGCTCTACCCAAGGCATTTTGATAGCTTGTATGAAGGGCCCCTGTGTGTTTCATTTGTTGTTTAATATTGAATAAAATTGCATTTTTCGCATACATTTTACCTCCATGTCTTTTCTCTTAAACTTTAAAAATAAAAAATGGAAATTCTTTTCCTTTTATTCTTTAAATAATTTTTGTTGCATTTCCATTCTAAAATAAAGCATGATTCATCAATCCTGAAGGTCCGCCTCGATTTCCATTAAAAACGACAATGTTACGGTTCATTGCATTAATACCCTTGGGAATCCGAATGACCAAGCTGATGAAGATAATGGGGAAGATTGTGAAGTTCTAGAGGAATTGGAAAGACTCTTGATACAAGAAGAGAAATAAATCCTTCCTCATAAAAAATCCATTGAGATCATCAACCTCAATACCGATACAGTGAAAAGAGAGGTCAAGATAGGGGTCATTTTGCAAGATAATGTAAATAAGGGGTTGATTGAACTGCTCCGAGAGTACTCTAATATCTTCGCCTGGTCGTACGAAGACATGCCCAGTTTGGATACTGATATAGTTGTGCATCATTTGCCGCTCAAGCTAGAATGTACTCTAGTAAAGAAAAAGTCGCGCATAACACATCCGAATATGTCTCTCAAGATCAAGGAAGAGGTTGAAAAGCAGTTGAGTGCAAATTTATTATTAGTGTGTGAATGTTCAGATTAGATTGCCAACATAGTGCCCGTTCCTAAGAAAGATGGGAAGGTGCACATATGTGTGGGTTATCGAGATCTGAATAAAGAAATCCCGAAGGATGACTTCCTATTGCCTCACATTAATGTATTGGTTAATAATATGGCTCAGTCGTCGGTGTTCTCTTTCATGGATGGATTTTTGGGGTACAATCAGATAAAGATGGCTCCGGAAGATATGACAAAGACGACATTCACTACTCCTTGGGGTACTTATTATTACAAGGTCTTTCCTTTTGGCCTCAAAAATGCTGGTGCAACATATCAACATGTTATGGTGACACTCTTTCATGATATGATTCATAAGGAGATTGAAGTATATGTTGATGATATGATTGCAAAGTCACAAACTGAAGAGGAACATCTGGTCCATCTACAAAAGTCGTGTGCTCATCTTTAAAAGTTCAGGCTAAGGTTTAATCCTAAAAAGTGAACCTTCGGGGTGCGATCTGGTAAACTAGTTGGTTTCATCCTAAGTCAACGAGGAATCGAAGTAGATCCCAACAAAGTAAAAGCAATACAGAATATGCTAGCACCGAAAAATGAAAAAGAAGTAAGAGGGTCCCTTGGGAGATTGAACTATATATGTAGGTTCATCTGTCATCTCACAGCTACTTGTGAACTCGTCTTGAAATTACTATGCAAGAATCAAAATGTACAATAGGATGATAATTTCCAAGAAGCCTTTGAAAATATCAAACATTATCTCCAGGAGTCGCCAATCCTTATTCCTCTAGTGCCCGGAAGACCACCCATCATGTACTTGACGGTGCTGGAAGGATCTATGGGTTGTGGGCTTGGAAAACATGATGAAATAGGACGTAAAGAGCATGCCATCTATTATCCGAGTAAAAAGTTTATCGATTGTGAATCAAGTTATTCTTTGCTTAAAAAACATGTTATGCGCTTGCTTGGGAAGCTCAACGTCTGAGCCAATAATGCTGACATATACAACGCTTCTGATATCGAAGATGGACCCAGTAAAGTATACCTTTGAGAAACCAACACTCACAGGAAGACTTGCTTGATGGCATGTGCTTTTATCTTAATATGACATTCAGTATGTTACACAAAAGGCTATCAAGGGTTTCATTCTTGCAGATCATCTAGCTCATCAGCTGTTGGAAGAGTACCAATCGATGAAATTTTACTTTCCTGACAAAGATGTTATGAAGATTGATGATTATGATGGGGTCGATTCGAAATAGCAATTGAATCTCATGTTTGATGGTGCATCGAACACTACAGATCATGGCATGTGGGCAATATTGACTTCTCCCCGCAATACTCATACACTGTTCACGGCCCGATTATGTTTTAATTGTATGAATAATATGGCAGAACACGAAGCCCGCGTGATGGGTCTTGAAGCAACCATCGACCTTAAAATCAAAATCCTTGAAGTCTTCGGAGACTCTTCTTGTCATACATCAGGTACAAGGTGATTGGGAAACGAAGCACTCCAATTTTATTTCATACAAAGATTACATCCTACAGTTGATACCTTCCTTTGATGAGATCACATTTGAGCATATTCCAAGAGATGAAAATCAATTGGCCAATGTTTTAGCTACTTTAGCATCAATGTTCAAAGTGAGCTTTCTGAATCATGCACCTAATATACATATTATCTGTTACAAAGAGTTGACACATGTCTTTCCTGCTCATTGTCTCTTAACTGAGGATGTGTCTGATGAAAAGATGTGTTATTACAACATCAAAAGGGACCTTGAGAAGAAAGAGTATCCTGAAATATTTTTAGATGACAATGGTAAGTGACTATTGTGTATATGCGAAATCATGTCACAAATGCCAAGTGTATGCGGACAAAATCCATGTCCCTCCAACTCCTTTGAATGTTATAACTTCACCGTGGCTGTTTGCAATGTGGGGTATTGACATGAGTTGGAAGGATTGAACCGAGCGCTTCAAATGGTTATAGTTTCATTCTCGTTGCTATTGACTATTTCACCAAATGGGTGGAAGCGGCTTCTTACAAGAATTTAATCAAGCAAGTCGTTACTAACTTCATCAGGAAGGAAATCATATGTTATTATGGCGTTCCTCATAGAATCATCACTGACAATAGTTCTAATATCAACAATAACATGATAAAGGAGTTGTGTGAAGGGTTCAATATTGAACATCACAATTTATCACCTTACTGACCAATGATGAATGGTGCAGTCAAAGTTGCTAACAAGAACATAAAGAAGATCGTCCAGAAGATGGTCGGAACTTACAAAGATTGGCATGAAATGTTACCCTTTGCTCTGCATAGCTACATAACATTTGTACGTACTTCAACAGGAGTGACTCCATTTTCTCTTGTCTATAGTACAGACGCAGTACTTCCTGTTAAAGTGGAGATTCCTTCATTAAGGGCTCTGATGGAAACCAAGCTTGGTGAGGCAGAGTGGGTTCAGACGAGACTTGACAAGCTCAACCTAATTGATGAGAAACGTTTGGAATCCATTTGTCATGGACAGTTGTACCAACAGAGGATGAAGAGAGCATTTGACAAGAAGATTTATCCTCAGAAGTTTTATCTCGATGATCTGGTCTTGAGAAAGGTTATCATGCAAAGCCATTCTGATTCAAGGGGAAAATGGACTCCTAACTACGAGGGATCATATATCATGAAGAAAGCCTTTTCAGGAGGTGCTCTAATCCTGACAGACATTGATGGGGAAGACGTTCCACTTCTAATCAATTCTAACTCAGTCAAAAAGTAGTACGCATAAAGGACCCGCTAAGTCGAAAACCCAGAAGAGCAGCTTAGGAAAAAGTGGGCATCCAAGTGGACACGAAAAAAGAATTTGTCCAGGAAAAAGTAAGGGATGAAAAAAAATAATAACCCGCTAAGTTGAAAACCCGCGAGGGAAACTTAGGAAAAAGTGGGTATCCTACTGGATTGAAAACCCGAAAGGGCGGTCCAGGAAAAATCTAGGGATCATGAGCGAGAGGCTGAAGCCTGAATAATCTTCATGAATGACCATGCACATCTCCTTCACCTTGGTAGTGAACGGATCGATCCAACTGCTATTCTTATGAAGCAAGGAATTGAGACTACCAAGGATATGGGAACTGTAACAATATCGGTTTTAATGGAAATTCGAGCATTTCTCATTGCCCTTTTACCTATTGTATTTTCTTTTCATTTTCACAAATACCACATTTAGGGGTTTCCTCCTTGTACAAACACCTATTTACAGGCCAGTTTTATCAATAAAATAATTTTTCATCCAAAAAGATTTATCATTCATTATTAATGTGTTATTCTTTTTCGTATGCAAAATGTGATTTAGTTCTCTATTGAACATTGCATTGAGTACACGGGGATAATAATTTTTATCTAAAATGAAACATGACTTTACGTGGATATGAATTCATTCTAAAGGGTTTCCTAGCATCTTGAATTTTTTTCTCTTGTGTAGTTTATAACTCGTGACGGTAGCCTTGACCCAATCGGTATTGCAAGAGTCGTCCTCAAGCCCTATAGACGTTACGGGTATACTCCCCAATAGTAGAGTAAACTTGGGGCACTCAAAGGCTTTATGCTACTCAACGTACATATTCAACATGATTCCCCAGTAGCAGTGTAATTCGGGGCACTCAGAGGCTTCATGTAATTCAGCACTTACAGGTGTAATTCCCCAGTAGAGTAAACTTGGGGCAGTCGAGAGGTTTTACGTTGTTCAACATGTAATCCCCATATAATCGTCTTCTAATCTCCAGTAGAGGAGTAAACTGGGACATTTGAAGCCGTTCATGTCCATCTCCTGACCCCTCAAGTGATCCGAGGTGTAATTCCCCAGCGATTCAGACTCGGGGCATTCGAAGAGATCTGTATGGTGTCTGTATCCATCCCTAGCATGTCTGTATCTTACCATCCCCATGAAAATCAGAATTTAGAGAAGTCATGTCAGATCGCTTCTTCCCCAACAAGACTACAACTCTTCCCCGGAGAATCTTTTGTTATCCCCTAGCAGAGTTACCAAGCTTTTGGCCTCTAATCCCCGACAATACCAGTCTGTATGGATATCTCCAAATAATGAGCAACGGTTCCCAATGAGCCATTCTTATGCCCACAAATTATTTTATCTGCATTTTTCATATAGTTGTCATTACATTTCATCCTCAAAGCATGTAGCATATCTGTAACATGGTGGGAGAACTGACTTGAGTGTTTTGCGTTTGATTGCAATTGTTGCAGATAGCAAGAGTCGCCATCGACTTTTATTTTATCCAATAAGGAAAGGGTGAAAAGAACAGGAAAGACCTTTAGAGATGTTTTCTTGAGTTCAGGGGGTAGGTTATGAAAAGGAAAGGTGTTAGCAACCTTTTCATCTGTAGTTATCTACGGGCTCTTAGTTGCTTTCTAGATCACTTGCTTTTGTTTGAAAATGTGCTTGTGGTGTGGGTTTTGAAAGTATTTTGAAAACATCTTTGTAATGGCTCTCGTTTCTATAAGAACATGTACAAATTGTTGTTTTGAAAATAGTTCAAAGAGGTGTTTGTGGAATGTGTTTTTGAAAGTGATTTTGAAGTGTCTTTATAATGGATCTCGTTTCTATGAGAACACGTACAAAGTGTTGTCTTTTGAAAATGGTTCAAAATGAAAGTGTTGGTGTATAAAAATGTTTTTGTTGTGGGCAAGCGAGCAACTAGGAGCATCTTACCTACTCAAAAGGTCTTAATGTTCTTTTCCTCCTCCTTTAGATGTTTCTATCTTACCATTAATTTGGTAAGAAGCCCCATCATTGGATGTGAAGGGACGGATGTGGGACGTTTATATAGTCATAGAAGGCAACCTATGGGACATTATAGCAATGTCGTTTTGGGGAGTAGATCATTTACCGAAGGCAACATTAAGGGTCATCGAGGGACTACGATCTTTTATTAAGGGTCTTTTCTAAAACGCACATATTCAAGGGACGTGACTATTTCTCCAAGGCAGCAAGTGGAATTACCCTAAGGGGTGCATGTGTGTGAGTTTTATGTTTCATTGCATGCATTTTTTCTTTTGAATTTTTGGTTATCTACTTGTTGTTTTTATCTTGCCATACATCCTAGTTATTAACATTTATACAAAAATAATAAAATGCAGAAAGATAAAATCCTATACTATTACAACCATATTGAATATCCTGAAAATATAAAGGCAAAAATAAAATAAAATCAAGTGTTGCACCCCAAAATTTTCCCTCTCATTTATCAAGAATTTTCTCACAAGATCTCCTTTGGCTCAAGACTGCACTAGGGTTGATCAACTTAAGACACCTCCTTAAGCATTGATGACCAAAATTAGGGTTTTAGATTGCACAAGGATATTTGAACTTCTAATTCCCCATATGAATTTCATGTAACATTATGGACCCTCAAGATTACTCATGCCAAGTTTCAAGCTTTGGATCACACTTTTGCTCAGTCAATTGAGCAGTTGACTTAAAAATCAGCTGTATTGGGGAAAAAGTCTACTATGGCCAATTTACAGTCAAACTTCATGATTTTTTATACACATCAACATTTTAAACTCATATGAATCATTTTATCAAATTTGGACCACCATTCCTCAATAAATTTGATCAAATCTTAAAAAGGGCAAAATGGTCAAAATTAGGGTTTTGACTAGGAAAGGGCAATTTCCGATTTTTGACCTAGCAAATGATCAATTGGTTTAAGGAATGATCTCAAGAGTACAATTGCATCATTTTTACCTAATTACATGGCTCAAAACATCGCTCAAGTTCAGGGGATTGACAGATGAATTTTCAGTCAATTGATCAAAAGTCAACTATATACTGAAAAGTCAAACTTTGACTTTTTGGTCAAAATCAAATGCCAAAGATCACAATTCATCAAAGCATGTCAAAATATGAAACATATTCATCAAGAAATAAAAAATTCAAGATTTCATTTTGAAAAGTTAAAATTTCTAAACTTAGAATTTTTCTAAGTGTTGGAAATTTCTTATTTTTTCACAACTTTGAGCAATATTTTCACCATGGTGCAAGATGATTCAAGAGAAACTTATAACATGAAAGTTTTATATATCCATGAAATCTACAACATTGATTTACAAAACTCCTTCCAAAAGTACTTGGATATCAAGTTATAATTTTAGGAACACATGGTCATGAAACAAAACACTTAGTGAAATTTTTGCCCTAATTTAATCAGGATTTTGACCCAACTTCATGACACTTTTCATATATTTCCAAGGGTAATATTCAAAGGTAATTAAAATATGGGTTGTAGATAACATTACAAGCTTTCCAAAATGTCCAAGAACTCCTTGAGATCATTATTGAGTAGGGAGAATCGAAGAGATGAAGTTAGGGTTTTATCACTTGAATTACAAGGCATTTTGTGATGAACAAGATTCAAATTCAAAGTTATGCTGCATAACTTCTACTTTGCAGGCCTCAAACTTGTTAGGCACTCCATAATTAATTACTTACACAGCTGTTAGAGGTCTCATTTGAAGCATTCAATGCAAGGTCATGCTTTATATCCATTTTTGGAAGAAAGTGCACAATGCCATTTTGATAAAGTGCTTTTTTGCACAAAACTAGTTCTTGAGCCTTGCACTTGTTCTCTTCTGATCATACATGTCTCATAACACAAAAGAAATGGTTTAGACACTTACAATCACTTAGCCCATGCTTGTACCTCCTCTTGAAACTTGTTTCCCCACTTTTCTTCAAAATCAAGTAACCTAACAAATAGCTTGAAACTTGTACTTATGACTTTCCAAAGCACTCCAACCTTGTTGCTTATACATACACAAGCCATTTGCCAGAAAACACGCGCATGCTTGACCCCTAAAATCACCAAGAGCTCATAATTGCATCACATACCTCCATTGTTGCCTAACTTGACCAAAAGTTTGAAAGTTACATCTCCCTCGTGCGTTTTCAAGCCTTTTGGTTCCTAAAGTTTCTAAAAATCATTTAGAACTCATCCCACACCATGTTACAAGACTGTAATACCATTAAAACCATCCTACATTTTCAAAAATAGAGCTTTGCACTTGGACTTCTCCAGAACTCTTCGGACACTTTTAGCTCAAGCTAAGCATCCCATTAGCTTCCTGGGAACTTGAGTAAGCTAGCCCAATCATTGGAACTCACTGAAAGCTTCTCAAACTCCAAACCCGATACCCTCTTGCAAGGTAAGTTTTCTAACTTTGGAACTTTTCATACAGGCATCATCAATGATTTATTTGTGAATGAAAAATGTAGATATCATTGCCTTTAAGCTAACCATGTCCATAGTTTTCATTAATTTTGCTTGAGCTTAGAGAATTTTAAGATTGAAGTTTATGAGATTTTTAGGGTTCATAATAGGGCCATTAAAATTCATGCTTATCTTTGATCTATAATTATATTGCTTTGCATTTCTGAAATTGTGAGGAAATTTGCAACAAGTTTCATGTTTACAGTTTTCATTTTTGTTGAGATTTGAATGAGATACAGAGCTTCTGGCTAGGCGTGAGGTTGAAGATGAAGTTGGCCTCAGGAACGTGTTTATCATATATATTTATGGTTTGATTTATATAAACGGATGTATAGCCACCCAAATGGTAGAAGCGTGCGCCTGTAACCAGAGGGACCTGGGTTCGAGCCCCAATGGTACCCTTTTGGATTTTTTCCATTTTTTTCATACATTCTGACTTTTTTGGCATGCACTGGGCCTCCCTTGGGCATTTAGGTTTTTTTTCTTGTTGTTAACCCCCTGTTTCACTTACACAGCCCCTGGCCCATTTTTATTTCTTTTTCTTATTTGTAATTATTTTTTTTCTTAAATATTTTATCTAATATTAAAAAATCAGAAAAAAAATATAAAAACATTAGATTAATATTTTGACATAGTTTATTTATTTTTTCTCACACAAAAATTATTTTATTCAATCATACTTTATTTATTTCACTAATTAATTTATAAATTTAATTAAAAAACTAGGGTTTAATTAATTTTCTTTTACACAATTTAAATATATTATTTTAATATTTAAAAAAGACCAAAAATATTTTATAATACTATAAATTATTTTTAAGACAAAAATACCAAAAAACACTTTTCTTATAAACTTAATTTATTTTAATCAATTAATTGATTAGGGTTTTATTTAATATCTTTTTCTAGTAAATTTAAGTTTTACTTTTTATTAATTATTTTCCCTTTAATTAATTAGGTTAAAACAAAAATCCTTTTTCCCTAAAAATCCAAACAAAAATATCCACTTTCTTCACATTTATATTCTTGTATATTTATTCATTATGTACATTTTTTATTTTCTTGTCTAAATTCAATATGGTTGTAATAGATAATTAGGCCTTATTTTCTTGCAATT
This sequence comes from Vicia faba, assembly GCA_948472305.1. Taxonomy (NCBI): domain Eukaryota; kingdom Viridiplantae; phylum Streptophyta; class Magnoliopsida; order Fabales; family Fabaceae; genus Vicia; species Vicia faba. Next base: position 135,528,098 of record OX451737.1, on the reverse strand, counting down.
CCCATTTATAATTTGTACACCCCATCCCACAAGTATTGTAATAGCATAGCAATTTTAAATTCCGCAATTTATCGCTTTATATACAAATGCTAGTGTTGTACCCCAAAATTTGCCCTCCCATATTCTTCAAAGTTTTGACAAGCATCATCTCAATTTGCTCAAATCTACTCAAAGGCTACACAGTCAACCATCCTCCTAAGCCAGTCAAAATTAGGGTTTTGGTTCTTGCAAGGAAGATGAGGTTTTCAAGGGCTCAATCAAGTCCCATATGCTCATACACATTTTCAAGCACCTACATGTCAAGTTTCAAAACTCACAAGGTCAAGTTGCACAGTCAAAAACCCTAATTGCTTCACAATCAACTGTAGGGGCAAAATGGTCATTTGGCAGTCAAAAGTCAAACTTTTTGGTCAACATCTTATTTTGAGGCCACAATCATCATTTGATCAAGTCTTGATCATGATTCCTCAAGCATGGCTCAGAAATCATCAAGGTGTCAAAAGTTTCTATTTTTGGACAGCTGAAAAGTCAACTGTACCTTGACCAAGGCATAACTTTTTCATGGTTTATCAGAAAAATCCCATCCAATGCTCGTTTTGAAGGGGATGACATTTACTACAACTAATCTTCACATTCCAAGTCCAAGAAATGCTCTCACAAAAAGTTATCAATTTCAACATTATAGGTCATTTTCAAAAGTCAACAAAAGGGCACTTTAAGTCAAAGACCATAACTTGAGATTGGTAAATCAAAATGACATGGGACCAAAGGCATTGGTTAGAGGACTTCAATACCTTTCCAAAATGTCCAAGAACATGTTCATATGATCCAAATTGAGCAAGATATGCATTGGAGAAGTTGGGAAAGTTTTTTGAAATGGCCAAAGTCAACTATCCTTGAAACTTCAATTTTTGACAAAAGGGCCCACTTTTTTCCACTTGGTTCAGCCTTGTCATGCCACCCACGTGTCCCATGATTAATTTCAAGATTAAACATTAATTTTTCTATTTTTTATTTAATTTTATTGATTTAATTCATTTTAAATCCATAAAATTCAAATAAAAATCAAAAAAATTAATTCAATGATATCTTGTGATTTGAATGACCTTGATGAAGCATAATGCACCTACCAAATTCGTGTAAGGTCCATTTTAAGCATAAAATTCAAATTTGAACAAAATTGGCAAATTGCTTTAATGGTGGTTATGGAGAAATCCAAAGTTTAATTGCAATGGTTAAGAGCTCATAATAGTGACTGATTCTCACTCATTACTATATATACAAGCCTTGCAAGCCTCATTCGAAAACGAAAAAAAGTGCACAAACGGCCAGAGCAAAGTTCAAAATTTGTCAAAAAAAGTGTGAGATCAAAAGGAGTTTTGCAAGTATTTTCAAGCCAAAAGGAGAACGTGACTCTCTTCTTTGCCATACCCTGAAGCTAAAGCAACCCTTGCCACGTCCTAAGGTCCATTATCAAGCACTGTAAGTATTCCCAGGTCCCCTCAAAATCCCATATTATTTTTTCTTACATACTTGTGTGCAGGCTTCAAAGAAGGCTTATCATGCGCCTCACAAATCCAAAGCGCCAAGTGTCTCCAAGTGCAAATCCAATGGCCACAAGGGAAGGAGCATCGAGTTCTCAGGTCAACACAGGCGCATGCAATCTCCAAAGTCAAACCAAGCTGGCTTCTGAATGGGCCTCACAATTCCATTAACACCCTCCAATCTGGCCCAAAACCCCCATTGGGTTTGCAATTTTTATTTTGTCATTTTTATATTTTGTTTGTCTTATTTTATTTTTTCCTTTTTATTAACTATTAACATAATTAATTTATTTTCTATAAAAAAAAATCCAAAAAAGGAACTAACATTATTATTATTATTATTATTAATTTCATCTTATTTTTGTAATTAAATACTAATAAATTGAATTAATTATTAATTAGGCAACTTTAACTCCTTTTTTCTTAATAATTAAAATAAGTTTAGAATTAGGTTTTTTATTAACTTTTAATTTTAATTCCTTTATTTTATTTTCATTAAAAAACATAAAAATAAAAAAAACATTTTTTCTTTTATTAAATTAATTAATCAGTTTAATCATTAGTTTTAATTGCATTTAATCACAAAAAAGACAAAAAAAATCATTTCTTTTCTTAAAAGGGTCAAAACCCTTAAGGCATTCCCGATTAATTTTTATTCGCGCGCATTTATTTTTATTTTGATTATTATGTAACTGCTTCAAGAATGTAATAGTAATTAGGTTTACCTCTTTCTTTACTTTCCGCACTTTATCAAAACGGGTCTTTGTTTTTTTTTGGCGATGTATAGACCCGCGCCTTGTAATAGCGTAGCTTTACATTCCCGCACTTTAATTTTCCGCACCCCTAACTATTAAATGCATGAAAGAATGTATGTAAATAAAATTAATTTGTAGCTCACAAATAACATGTACAAAGACAATTAACTGAAAAACAATACACAATGCACATGCCACTCTTAGGGTACGCCTCACTGGTTGCCTCGAACGTGGTCATCAAGTATAGGGTGTCTTAGAGGTCGCCCTCCTGCCTAAGATCCAGTTGCCTTGAACGGTTGCCTCGGATAAAAAAGGATCTAGGACATTAGGGTTACTTCTAAGGTGTCCAACCATTGCTTTGGTGACCACACTGTCCCGATAATCGAATTGACCCGAACACTTCCAACAATGGTGCTACCTACCTCTCAATGGTGGGATAGCACTATCTAAAGGACTCTTACACAGCTTAATTCCTTAGGGTAGGTATATGACTCATGGATACTTGCTCTTTTCAAAACAAACAAAATACTTTTCACACCTTACACTTTCAAAAAGTTTTCAAACAATACTTCATACACTCTTGAGGACTGATACAAGAGTTACCTAGAAGCTTTCAAATGAACTTTTTTCAAAACCCACACACACTTGAAAAGCAAACAAATTTTGAAAACATAAGAGCAAGTACCTAAGAGCCCGTGGATAACCACGGATAGAAAGGGTGCTAACACCTTCCCTTTCTATAAATCTACCTCCCGAACGGAGAGAAACATTCTCGAATAAGGAATTTTGTTGTGCTTTTGTCCTTTCCATGTTGGAGAACATAAAAGACGGTGGCGACTCTTGCTTATCGCGACATTTCGCAAAACCAGCTAAAAAACAGTCAATTCTATTTTCCACCGATCACAACTAATAATTAGGATTTGTATGGAAAGACTAAAACCAATCAATTAGAAAAACCTAATCAAAGATAAAATCAAGCATGAAAACAATAAACTTGCACACAAGCACCCTTAGGGTAAAATCCACTCGGTTGCCTTACTAAATAGCCATATTACGCATGTGAGGTATTTTAGCAAAAACAAGCAAAAATACAAGATCATAGTCCCTCGATGACGCTATTTATGTTTCCTTTTCAAAATGATCTTAATCCATAAAGAAAAATGCTAAGATACCTTGTAACATTGCTAATCATGGTTATACGATGACCCACGCCCCTCCCGTTTACATCCAAAGATAGGGTTACTTACCAAATCGATGGTAAGGTAACAATGTCAAAGGAAAAGGAAATAAACATGAAAAACTTTTGAGTAGGTAGAATGTTCCTAATTACTTGCTCAATTTAAAACAAAACATCCTTGTTATTTTCAAAACAAACACCTACACTTTCAAACATCTTACAAAACTTGAAAACATTTTCAAAAGATCAAACACTTTGTATACATTCTTACGAACGAGAATCATTACAAAGTTTGCCAAAACAATGGCCTCTTTACAAAATACTTTCAAAAACCACACAAAGCATAATTTCAAACAAAAAGCAAGTGGTCTAGCAAGTAACTTAGAGCCCATGGAAAACCATGGATGAAAAGGGTGCTAATACCTTCCTTTTTCATAATCTACCCCCCGAATTCAAGAAATAAATCTCAAAGGTCTTTCCTGTGCTTTTTCACCTTTCCTTTTGGATAAAAGAAAAGTCAGTGGCGACTCTTGCTAACCGCAACATTTTCGATCAAACGCAAAACCTTCAAGTAAGTTCTCCTACCGTATCACAGAATTTGCGACTCTGTTGGGGAAAATTCTAAAAGTGGGGTTACCTTAGGATTAAATCACATTTACTTGCCTTCATTATTTGACTTGTATGCTTTATATTATGGTTCTTTGTTTGGGTTTGAATCCTTTACATGAATTTGGGATACCTTATAGGTAAGTAGCAATATGTTGTGGAAACTGTGTGGGGTATACCGACATGGTCTAAGCAATAGCTATGTTAGTGCGACATATTTGTGGGTACTGGTAGCCCTTGAGTTAATCAAGGAGAATACGGGGCCGCTGAGTGATGTCGTGAAGCACTAATGAGCTTTTTAGAACCTTTACTTAACCAACTTGGCCATTAGGACATAGTGAGATGATCGGATTGGGTGCAGTCTGAGGTTGGTAGATACTCGATACTACACTCATTGAGGTTTAGTTCTTTGGGATATTTCGGTTGCCATTAAAGATGCTTGTGCTAAAACAAGGACCAAGGAAATAAACCAGTGATATTGAGATCCTTAGAACCCGGTTACTATTTCTAGGACAGATTTGATCCAACTGGACTTCAAAAGGGTACTTACCTATGAGACTCCATGCAAGCCTAAACCCAAGGACTTGTTTGCTTTGTTTGTGTATATTTACTTTTACATAACGGTTGTACCCCAAAATTTACCCTCTTTTCATACACGCATATTATTGGTTTTATGGTTATGGAATAAAGGTATATTTATCAAGCTTCGTCAGGTTACAAGTGACGTTTATTTCGCCAATGGATGTTCTCAGAGTATTTTTCGTGCTGAAGATTGGTTCGCCGTTTTGCAACGATTCGGGGTTCAAAGATTCACAAGCTCAACCCGGCACGTCATATTCAGGTGTTCTTTCACCAAGATATCTCTGATAACGTTTCTCAAATTCAGGTTCGGATCAAGATTTAATTCTTTAAAGAAGGTCTTCGAATGTGTGAGTTTTCTCGAAGAAATATGGTGAAAAAGTGTACTGAAAGTACAGTTTTTACGCACTAAAAAATTCATAATTTGAAGATCGTGGCTCGTTTTGAATCCGTTCTGGTGGCCAAAATGCCGTCTTGACGTCATCTACGCTTTCATCTCTCACGGCTGGAAGCCAATTTCGACCAGAAGGTCTTCAAAAATGCGAATTTATCAAGTATTTTTATACAGAAAATTTGTGACCGAAGTTTATTTGCGTCATGTTCAGAAAATCATAATTTGGTCGATTTTCATCGTATCGAGCTGGTTCTGGTGCCAAAATTTCACAAATTGAGTTTAAAATTTTCACAGGAGGTATCGAGTTTTAACGGTATCCAAAAGGCCTTTGTTTTTTGCCCAGAGTGCACGTAACACGCCGAAAATCCTGAATGCTGAATATTATTTCATCTGGGTCGAAACTTCGAAAATTCATAACTCGGTCAATTTTTATCGGATTGGGTCCATCTTTTTACACAAGGTCACTGAATCGTAGATCAACAAATTTTCTTCTAAAGTCGAGATCGTGTTCTACTCCGATCAATACCAGTTTTGTATTGAAGAACGTGCCAGAGTTGACACTGGAGCCCAAAATAAGTTTGTCTAAGGCGAAACTTCAAAAATTCATAACTAATTCACCGTTTATCCGATTGAGCCCATTTTCGGATAGGAGTTATTTTTCGATGTCGAATACATTTTGTTTTCACATTTCAACTTCAAAAATTGCACTTAAATCCCCGCAGTTTAGCCTGGAACGTGACGAACTCAAGTGAATAAAAATCAACACTATTGCTTGTGGTTATTGGAGGCCCAATTCCACATTCAAAGCCCATTTTTTTCTCTGATTTCCATTATATAATCTCATTCTTTTCACACAAACAAGACGGGAAAAAAACTTTTGCCACAACCATGTCAAAATATCAAATTCCTTCAAGAACCCTAAAAACAAGAAATCCTTGTTACAAACCCCCATCTCACTACAAACAAGCCATTCTCGTTACAAACCCACATCTCACTACTTTCACTACTTCTCCAGTAAAGGTAAGGCTGGTTTGATCTCCATGATCTAAAGGGTGTAGAAGCATTCATACATGTCATATCGGTTTTAACATTATAAAATTTCATATATCTATTACAATGAGATTCCACACTACAGGTTTGACTATTATGGTCCCATGCAGGTTTATTACAAAACACTGAGGTCGGATCATAACAACCACCAATATATGGAAAGGTAGACATCCTGAGGAGGTTAAGGCAATCATCTTTCTGTTTAAAACTTTTTTCACAAAGCCTAATATTTTTCACAAACCTTTGATTTTTATAATAAACTCGAATAATTAGTTTTAGGTTTTTTAATTTAATTTTAAGTTTTTAAATTAATTTTTGGTTCAACAACCACCCCTGACATTTGCATTATTTTTATTTTCTAACCCTCTTTTTCATTGATGCTTCTTCCCCTATCTGTTTTTTGGCAAACTTAATCTTTTTTATTAATCATTAGACATAAACTTTTTTTTGAAACCTTTTTTTAATTAAAATTAATTAGATTTTAGGTTTTTCTTAATTAACCTTTTTTTTTTCAAAATTAACCTTTTTTTATTAATTAAAATTAATTAGGTTTTAGATATTTTAATTAACTTTTTTCAAAATTAACCTTTTTTTAATTAAGATTAATTAGGTTTTAGGTTTTTTTAATTAACCTTTTTTTTTTCAAAATTAACCTTTTTTTTAATTAAAACTAATTATGATTTAGGTATTTTAATTAACTTTTTTCAAAATTAATATTTTTTTATTAATTAAAATTAATTAAGTTTTTTAGGTTTATTTAATTAATTATCATAAATCATTTTTTTCATAAAAAGTCACCAAAATATTTTGTTTTCTATTTTCATCTTATTTTTATTTTCCTAGATAAAGTGTATAGGACGCGTTCAACTGTAATAGCTTAGCTTTATTTTTCCTGCTTTTTTCATAATTATCATGTAATTGCTTCCAAGATGTAATAGTTTTAGGATTTCTTTTCTGCACTCTTCACTATTATGTAACTGCCCCAAAGCTCTGTAATAGTCTAGGTTTAGATTTCCGCCTTTACCTTCAGCTACTATATTTTATGCAATGCTTAGATTAATAGGATTGTATGGAAAGATAAAAATAACGATATAAAACCCTAATTACAAGATAAATAACCGAATTAAATCATTTTCACACTTGCACCCCTAGAACGTAGGGATACCCTTAACAAAGACCCTCGATTAAAGTCATTATAAAGATCATAGTCTCTCAATGTCCCTCGAGTTGCCTACGAGAAATGATCTTGTCCCTCGATGATGCCTACGAATATATGATGACAGTCCCTTCGAACTGCTAAGGTATCCCTATATGTTACCTTCTATGACCATAACGATGACCCGCGCTTGTCCCTCATACATCCAACGATAGGGCTACCTACTCACTAATAGTAGGATAGCACTGTCTAAATGTTAGGAGGAATAGAACGACCTTTTCGAGTATAAGTATATAAGTTCTTAGATGCTTGCTCAAATCAGATTTTTACACCCTACACTTTCAAAACAGTTTTCAAAAACAATTTCTTCACACTCTTGAGGACAGATACAAGGGTTATCACGAAGTTAAACAAAAAAAAATCAAAACACACACAAGCAATTTCAAAATGAGCAAGTACCTAAGAGCCCATGGAAAACCATGGATGGAAAGGGTTCTAACACCTTCCCTTTCCATAATCTACCCCCTTACTCAGAAAACTCTCGAAAGGTCTTTTTCTTTTCTTTTCACCCTTTCCTTTGTTGGATAAAAGAAAATTCGGTAGCGACTCTTGCTTACCATGAAATTTGCGGGGGAAAAATGTAAACCAGTATTAACAGTCGGTTCTGCCACCGTATCACAATAACATCATGAACATCATAACATATTACTCATTCACTAACCATTTCAAGGATCTTGGGATTTATCTTTGTTCTGTTTTGTAGGACATGGATTCTACTCGCAGGAAAACCATTCAAGTCAGTCTCGTAAGGATTCCTCCTCAACTCAAAGAGCTAGCTTCAAGGATTCCTGAAAATTATCCATTCACCGAAAGACATGGTCTCCTACTAAACTTGGTCACCTCCATCACTGATGAAGACATGACGAAGGTGCTCTTTCAGTTCTTTGATCCTTAACACCATTGCTTCACATTTCCCGATTATCAACTTATTCTAACTTTGGAAGAATTATCCCAACTCTTGAGGAATCCCATTCTCAATCAACTACCTTTCAATGGTACAGAAAGAGACCCAAACCCATAAGAGATTTCTCAAGCTCTACACTTACAACCATCCGATATCACAACTAATTGGGAAACAAGGAGTGGTGTCAAGGGTTTCTTAGCAAAGTTCTTGTTTGAGAAAGCCCAAACTGTTGGAATTCTTTGGATTTGCAAGCTTTTGAGGAAATTGTGGCTCTCCTCATCTATGGGATGGTTTTGTTTCCAAATCCTGACCAACTCATAGATATGAACACCGTCAAAATCTTCATATCTCGCAACCCGGTGTCTATGTTGCTAGGAGACATTTTACATTCTTTTCACACTCGCACTATGAGGAAAAGAGGTATCCTTATGTGTTGTACTCCCCTCTTAGAAAGATGGTTTATTTCGCATCTTCCCCGATATGTATTGAAGAACGAGCGAGGATCAAGGTGGTCACAAAGGTTGATGACGCTCAAACATTCAGACATTCATTGGTGTTCCCAGTCCATAGAGAATGTTATCATCGTCGACAATTGTGGAGAGTTCCCTAATGTCTCCTTACTTGGCATTAGGGGAGGTATCACCTACAACCCCTGCTTATCCTTAAGACAGTTTGGTTACGCCCGAAGGGATGGTCCATATAAGATGTTGATTCAAGGTTTGGTATTTGACTACGAGAACGACGATCAACGTCATCGCCAGAGATTTATCCGAGCTTGGAGGATGTTGAAAAAGGTAGATAGCAAGACATTGAGGCATAATAATTCCATCCCTCTTGAGCCTTACCTCAAGTGGGAACGAGCTTGTGCTCAAAGCCTTATGATGCCTTATCCCTCCATTCTCCCAGTAATCATTGAGCCTGTTATGGAAGGAGATGTTCCATACACTTTCCTACATCCTGACATGCCCACCTCTCTTGAAGACTTACAAAGAGATTGGATACAACTCAAGGGGGAGAGAGATACTTTTGAAGCCCAATTCTACGCTAGCGAGAAGAAGGTTTTGGAACTCATTAAACAACTTCATGAGGAGCAGACTCTGAATGCCTACATCGCACCAAAGAGGATGCGTACAACCTTTTTATCTTAGAGTTTTTGTATTTGTTTTGCCCAAAGAGGCATTGATGTACTCAAAGTTTTAATTTATTAATATAACGTGTGTTTCCTTTTTGTCTAAAACAAATTTGAATCTTTAAAATCCTTGAAATCATTGCATATGCATCTACCATTCATCATAACATAAGCAGGTTTCTTGCAACAAGTCTCCTCATCTTTCTACTATTTATTTCAGTAAGATGGATCTCGGGTAAACAGTGAAGGACCTCCAAGCACAAAATACCCAGTTTCAACAGATGTTCTTAACTCTAGCCAAAGGACAAGAAGAGTTGAAGACCTTTCTAGTTGAAGAGAAAAAGAAGAAGAAAATAACCAGAGTTCTAAACATGGGAAGAAGATTCCAAGGACAAGCAAGAAGGACCCTAGACTTTGCAACGTCATCTGGTGAGAAAGACAATCAAGATGGGAAAGGCAAGGAAGCAGTTGTCCAGCCAGATTCAGAAGAGGAAGAAGAAGATTATTCTGAAGAACAACATCCTCCAGCCGACGACAAGTATAAGCATCTGGAAGAACGGTTAAGTGAAATGGAAATCCAAAAAGTTCCTGGATCGGAATTTGAAGAATTGTGCTTAGTGTCTGGGATTGTCATTCCTCCAAAATTCAAGGAACCGGTGTTATCCAAGTACGACGGAGTTTCGTGCCCTAAAATGCATCTCCGGTCCTATGTGAGGAAAATACAGCCTCATATTGTTGACAAGGGCTTATGGGTATATTTCTTTCAAGACAGCCTGTCTGGAACTCAACTTGATTGGTTTTATCAGCTAGAAAGAGCCAATGTTCATAATTGGGAAGATCTTGCTGCTGCCTTTTACAAACAATACCAATACAACACTGATCTTGCTCCCACCCGTACTCAACTCCCTAGTATGGCCATGGTTTCAAGTGAAGGCTTCAAAGACTACGCACAAAAATGGAGGGACTTAGCAGGAAGAGCCAAGCCTCCCCTATCTGAAAGAGATTTAGTAGATATGTTCTTGGGCACCTTGTTCGGTCCTTTCTTCAATCACTTAATTGGGAGCTCTTCGGCGGGTTTTACTGAATTGATATTGACCGGAGAAAGGGTGGAAGTCGGGATAAAGAATGGGAAGATTCACAAAGATGCATCCTCTGTTGCTGCAAGGAAACCATTCATTGGAAAGAAAGAAGTTGTTGATGTATATCCTCAGAGAAATCAAAATAGGGCCGAATGCCGTCCAATGGTGGGGGGTTGTCATGATTCCTAAACCCGCGCCTGCTCAACAAAGAAACAACCAACCAAGAACGTAAAGACCATCCAGACAGTTCACTCAAATTAATATGACAGTATCTCAAGTACTGCCACATTTGTTAAGATCCAATTTAGTGACTTTGAAGGAAGCTCCAAAGAATCCTAACACAACATCTCCTCACTATCATCCTAATGCCCGTTGTGCATACCATTCTGAGAGTCCCGGCCATGACATTAACAAATGTTGGGCTCTAAAAAACAAAGTACAAGACCTTCTTGAAGCCAAAGAGATTGAATTCGATGCGCCATAAATGCCCAATGTTATCACTGCCCCAATGCCCAAGCACAACCGTGATGTGAATGTCGTTGAGGAAGATATGTTTGTTACTTTGGTTGATGAACTTGTGACCCCGCTCCTGACTATCAAAGAGAACTTGTTGAATTCCGATGTATTCCCAGGCTGTGATGAAAGCTGTCATTTTTGTTTATCCTCACCAACCACCTGTCCTTTGTTAAAAGTAGGCGTTCAATGCCTAATAGATGACAAGGATATTTTGTTCGAGAAGATTTTTATTCCAACTGTTTATTATAATGACGTTTCCAGAGTGACCATTTCCGACAATTCTTACAAGGTTTCCACCAAGAGACCCATTAGAATTACATCAGTTCCTAAAGTAGCTCCGTTGATAATTACAATGCTTGGACCAATACCGTATTCGTCAGACAGAACCGTCCCATGGAATTACAGAGGTGATGTCTACTATCACGGCATCAAGAAAGATTGGTCAGCTTTAGAAGATTCAATTTCTGAGAAAGTTGACTCTGATATCAGTAATATCGCAGGGACTAGCAAGATCACTCGAAGTGGGAAGGGTTTTCTCTCCAGAAATTGCTCCTGCAAAAGCTATTTATGGACCTATAATCATTCCTATTGTTGTTGCTCCTCCAAAGGCTATTCCCAGTCCTACAATCATCTCTGCTAATACTCTTATTGATAAAACTGTTACAATCCCTGTTATCACCCCTACTGACATTCATGCTGCCTAGTCAACCGAGGCTCGAGGTAAAGGTATTCTGGTTGAGCCTGTCCGGACGAAGGCATAATCAGTAGCTATCCCTGAGAACTTCTGAAAAGAGATTGAGGAAATTCTAAAGATCATAAAAATAAGTGACTACAACATAGTCGAGCAACTGGGGCAAACTCCATCAAAAATTTCCATGCTGGCTTTATTATTATGTTCCGAGGCTCATGCAAAGGCCTTGGTAAAATTCCTTAAAACTGCTCCCGTACCCCAAGAAACATCTTCCGATCAAGTCCAAGACTGTGTAGCCAGTTTGACCATAGATAATGGTTTAGGCTTTTTGGATGTTGATTTAACGCCAAGGGGGAGGAATCATAACGAGGCATTACATGTCTCAGTCGAATGCAGGGGCACGACCTTGGCTCATGTCTTGGTTGACACTGGCTCATTTCTGAATGTGTTTCCTAAAAAGGCTCTTGATAGGCTTGACTGTGAAGGATTGACTTTGAAACTTAGCAACATAGTAGTGAGGGCCTTCGACGGCTCAAAAAGGATGGTGCATGGGGAAGTGGACATCACCATGAAAGTTGGAACCCAAACATTTGATTCAACTTTTTATGTAATGGATATTCGCCCTTCATATTCCTGCTTATTAGGCTGAGCGTGGATTCACAATGTTGGTGCACCCCCTCCCACAAGTATTGTAATAGCGTAGCAATTTTAAACTCCGCATTTTATCGCTTTATATACAAATGCTAGTAATTAGGGTTTGTATGGAAAGACTAAAACCAATCAATTATAAAACCCTAATGAAAGACAAAATCAAGCATGAAAACAATACACTTGCACACAAGCACCCTTAGGATAAAATCCACTTGGTTGCCTTACTAAATGGCCATATTACGCATGTGAGGTATCTTAGCAAAAACAAGCAAAAATACAAGATCATGGTCCCTCGATGACGCTATCTATGTTGCCTTTTCAAAATGATCTTAATCCCTAAAGAAAAATGCTAAGATACCTTGCAACATTTCTAATCATGGTTATACGATGACCCACGCCCGTCCCGTTTACATCCAAAGATAGGGTTACTTACCAAATCGATGGTAAGGTAACAATGTCAAAGGAAAAGGAAATGAACATTAAAAACTTTTGAGTAGGTAGAGTGTTCCTAATTACTTGCTCAATTTCAAACAAAACATCCTTTCTATTTTCAAAACAAACACCTACACTTTCAAACATCTTACAAAACTTGAAAACATTTTCAAAAGATCAAACACTTTGTATACATTCTTACGAACGAGAATCATTTCAAAGTTTGCCAAAACAATGGCCTCTTTACAAAATACTTTCAAAAACCACACAAAGCACAATTTCAAACAAAAAGCAAGTGGTCTAGCAAGTAACTAAGAGCCCGTGGAAAACCATGGATGAAAAGGGTGTTAATACCTTCCCTTTTCATAACCTACCCCCTGAACTCAAGAAATAAATCTCAAAGGTCTTTCCTGTGCTTTTTCACCTTTCCTTTTGGATAAAAGAAAATTCGATGGCGACTCTTGCTAACCGCAACATTTTCGATCAAACACAAAACCTTTAAGTCAGTTCTCCCACCGTATCACAAAACTGGCGACTCTGTTGGGGAAAATTCTAAAAGTAGGGTTACCTTAGGGTTAGATCACATTTACTTGCCTTCATTATTTTACTTGTATGCTTTATACTATGGTTCTTTGTTTGGGTTTGAATCCTCTACCCGGATTTCGGATACCTTATAGGTAAGTAGCAATACATTGTGGAAACTGTGCGGGATATACCGACATGGTCTAAGCAATAACTACGTTAGTGCAACATATTTGTGGGTATCGGTAGCCCTTGAGTTAATCAAGGAGAATACGGGGCCGCTGAGTGATGTCATGAAGCACTAATGAACTTTTTAGAACCTTTACTTGACCAACTTAGCCTTTAGGACGTAGTGAGATGACCGGCTTTGGTGCAGTCCAAAGTTGGTAGATACTCGATACTACACTCATTGAGGTTTGGTTCTTTGGGATATGTCGCTCACCATTAAAGAGGCTTGTGCTGAAACAATGACCAAGGAAACAAACTAGTGATATTGATATCCGTAGAATACTATTTCTAGGACAGGTTTGAGCCAACTGAACTTCAAGAGGGTAGTTACCTATGAGACACCATGCAAGCCTAAACCTAAGGACTTGTTTTCTTTGTGTGATATGGTGGGAGAACTGACTTGAGGTTTTGCATTTTTGTTGCAAATGTTTCGGTTAGCAAGAGTCGCCACCGACTTTTATTTTATCCAAAAGGAAAGGTGAAAAAGCACAGGAAAGACCTTTGAGATGTTTTCTTGAGTTCGGGGGGTAGATTATGAAAAGGGAAGGTATTAGCACCCTTTTCATCCATGGTTTTCCATGGGCTCTTAGTTACTTGCTTAGATCACTTTCTTTTGTTTGTTTGAAATTGTGTTTGGTGTGGTTTTGAAAGTATTTTGTAAAAGAGGCCATTCGTTTAGTCAATCTTTGTAATGATTCTTGTTCGTAAGAATGTATACAAAGATGTTTTTCTTTTGAAAACGTTTTTAATGTTTGTAAGGTGTTTTTGTAATGTGTGTGTGTTTGTTTTGAAAATAGCAAGGATTGTTGTTTGAAATGGAGCAAGTAACTAGAAGCCATCTACCTACTCAAATGTCTTTCTTATGCATTTTCTATTCCTTTGACATTGTTGTCTTACCATTAATTTGGTAAGCAACCCTATCTTTGGATGTAAACGGGACGGGCGTGGGTCATCGTATGACCATGATTAGCAATGTTTGCAAAGTATCTTAGCATTTTGAGGGACCAAGAACATTTTGTAAGGAAACTTTTGAATAGCGTCATCGAGGGACTATGATCTCACATTTGTTTTGTTTTGCCAAGATACTTCGCATGCGTAACATGACCATTTTTATTTTAGGCAACCAAGTGGGGAAACCCTAAGGGTGCTTGTGTGCAAGTGTATCATTTTTCATGTTTTGATTTTGTCTTGTATTTAGGGTCTTCTATTTTGCTTTGTTTTGTTCTTGTCATACAAACCCTAATTACTAATCATGGCATATAAAGCGATAACTTGCGTAATGTAAATATTTCTAAGCTATTACAACAATTTATGGGAGGGGGGAATACAAGTTTGAATGGGGATTTGCAAATATAAAGCTAAATACATTATTACAACCAAATCGAATTTGTACGAATTTAAAATAAAAACCAAACAATATTTAAAATGATATGCAATGTAATGTATATGTAAAGAGATTTTTTTGATGTCTTATTTTTATGTAAGAGAAAATTTAATCTAAACCTAAAAATATAAGGAAAAAGGTTTGATTTTTTGAAAGGGGTTTAACCCTAATTTTATTTAAAAGAAAATAAAGTTTTTATATATATTATCTTGTATATTTTTTGTATAAAAATAATAAATAATATTGTATATAAATATTAAAATTAAATATATGCAAAAATAAGTATTTATAAGTATGAAATGAAAAATAAATTAAACAAAATGTATTTAATCATATTTATAAGTTTATTAAAAAAATAAATTATATCCTATCAAAATAAAATATATTTTTATGTGAGAAATAATAATAAAAAAAAATAAAATAAAAGTGTAATATTATTAATTTATATTTTTAGGATTTTTATGTTTTAAGAAAAATATTAAAAATATTAAGTGTGAAAACAAACAAATAAAAAAATATAAAAAAAATAAAGTTGGCAAAGGGGAGGTGATATAGCAAGTCAGTGGTGATGATGATAGCAAAAATTCCTGGCCCAAATGACCAAGCCCAACCTGCAAAAAGTGTTAAAAACTGAAAAGAAAAAATGTCAAAAAACAAAAGTAGCGCGCAGGTTCGAACCCAAAACATGGGTCTCACCAGCGTGCTGCTTTGCCACTGGGGTGGCCATACATCCATTATCTTTACTGAAACAAAAATAATATATTACAAAACGTGCCCTATGCCCTGTTTCATCTTCTTCCTCAAGCTTTGGCCAGATCCCCTGTAACTTCCTCATACTTCCATGAAAATAAAAACTTATAACATGAAAAATTTAATAGTTGAACTCACGATTCCAAACATGTAAGCTATGTAATCTAACAATCGAAGATTAAAGAAAATTTAAACAGCCCTAAATCTTGACCTAATATTTCTAGAAATTTCAAGTTTCAAATTCTCTTAGCACAAGTAAAATTAATGCAAGATAATGGTATGTACAACTTCGTTATGATGAGGACTACATTTTTTATTCACATATCGTGACCTAAGGTTGCATGTACAAGGAGATAGAGTTTGAAATTTTACCTCCTTCAGTTGGAATCGTGAAATGGACTGGGGTGAGTTTGAGGGAGGCCTGATGCTTGCTTGAGCTTCCTTGAGCTTCCCTGGATGTGTCCCAACCTTTGCCTTGTTCTGAAAGTGGCTAGAATTCCTTGGCCAAGTCAAGTTGCAAGCTCTGAAGTCAACAATGGTAGATGGTGGAGGAGTGATTACAGAACAGGGATAATGGTTTGGAGGGACTTGATATCAAGTATGTGAGGTGTTTGAATGATCTAAACACAAAACGCACGAGCCAAATGGAAGATGAATGTGTTTGTGCAGAAACTGTATGTTTTAACAGATTTTGGGTGTTTTTCAGCTTGAGAGTGTTTCAGGTCTTGGTTAAGCGTGTTATTTGTTGCACAATGTTGGTATATTAGTATTGAAATTATCTTAGGTCATCTTCCCAACAGATCTTCCAATGCTTGCCTTTTTGCCAACTTTCTTGTACTTGAAGCAAAGTGATAAGACCCAAGATTCACATGCTTGTAACAGCTTGCTTAGGGTTGGTATGAGTTTGTACAACTTACTTGAGACCTGTGTGGTTTGTATGTATCAAGGGGACATGTTCAAAGCTCAAAATTGTAAAGTTTGCAAAAGTAGTTCTTTTTCAAAATGGCAATGGAACCTTTTTGCCATAAATGAAATTACAAGTTGGATAAAGGTTAAAAATCATGGATAGAGGCTTTGTCAACTGAGTAAGCATTTAATTAAGGAGTGTGGAACAAGTTTAGGACCTGTACAACATGAAATAGCCAGCATGGGATTGATTTGCAACTTGGTTCTTCATGAAATGGCTTGAACAAAAAGTGAGAAAATGCCAATTTCCTCTCTTCGATTCTCCCTACTCAAACATGATCTTGGAGAGTTCTTTGACATTTTGGAAAGCTTGAAATGTGCTATATAATCCATATTTGAAATACATTTTGAGATACCTCTTGGAACTAGGTGAAAAATTTCCATGAAGTTGTGTCCAAAACCTGCCTAAATTAGGACAAAATTTCACTAAGTTAAGAAGTTCATGACCATGTATTCACAAATTTATAACTTGAGATCCAAGCATATTTAGGGAAAAGTTTGTGAAGAAAAGTTGTAGATTTCATGGATTTATACAACTTTCATGTTGGGGACTTTCCTTGAATCAATATGCATCATGGTGAAAAAGTAGTGTAAAGTTGAGAAAAAATAAGAAAATTTTCATACTTAGAAAATTTCTAAGTTATGAAAAATTTTAAATTCAAACCCTAATTTTCAAAATTGGATTTCTTGATGAACAAGTTTCATATTTTGACATGTTTTGATGAATTATGACCCTTGTTACTTGATTTTGACCAAAAAGCCAAAGTTTGACTTTTCAGTATACAGTTGACTTTTGATCAATTTACTGCAAATTTAATCTGTCAATCCAATGAATTTAAGATGTTTTGAGCCATGTAATTAAATCAAGATGATGACATTGAATCCTTGAAATCATTCTTGAACTCAATTGGTCATTTGCTAGGTTAAAAATCAGAAATTGCCTTTCCTCAATCAAAACCCTAATTTTGACCATTTTGCCCTTTTGATGATTTGATCAAATTTCTTAAGGAGTTGTGATCCAAACTTGATCAAATGGTACATATGAGTCTAGAATGTTGATTTGGATAAAAAATTATGAAGTTTGACTGTAAATTGGCCATGGTTGACTTTTTCCCCAATACAGCTGATTTTCAAGCCAACTGTCCAATTGATTGAGCAAAAATGTGATCCAAGGCTTGAAACTTGACATGAGCAATCTTAGGGGTCCAAAATGATGTTTGAAAATCACATGAAGCATTGATGGTACAAAAATACTTGTGCAAACTCAAACCCTAATTTTGGGTTATCAATGCAAGATGAGATGTCTTGAGCTGATCAAACCCTAATCTTGTCTTGAGTCAAAGAAGTCTTGTGAGAAAAGTCTTGATAAATGAGAGGACAAATTTTGGGGTACAACACTTTGTTTGTGTATATTTACTCGTACATAACTGTTGTACCCCCAAATTTACCCTCTTTTCATACACGTATATTATTGGTTTTATGGTTATGGAATAAAGGTATATTTATCAAGCTTCGTCAGGTAACAAGTGACGTTTATTTCGCCAATGGATGTTCTCAGAGTATTTTCCGTGCTGAAGATCGGTTCGCTGTTTTGCAATGATTCCGGGTTCAAAGATTCACAAGTCCAACCTGGCACGTCATATTCAGGTGTTCTTTCGCCAAGATATCTCTGAAAACGTATTCTCAAATTCAGGTTCGACTCAAGAGTCAATTTTTAAAGAAGGTCTTCGAATGTGTGAGTTTTCTCGAAGAAATATGGTGAAAAAGTGTGCTGAAAGTGCTGTTTTTACGCACTAAAAAATTCTTAACTTGAAGATCGTGGCTCGTTTTGAACCCGTTTCGGTGGCTAAAATTCCATCTTGACGTCATATATGTTTTCATCTCTCACGGCTGGAAGGCAATTTCAATCAGAAGGTCTTCAAAAATGCAGATTTATCAAGTATTTTTATACAGAAAATTTGTAACAGAAGTTTATTTGCGTCATGTTCAGAAAATCATAACTTAATCGATTTTCATCATATTGAGCTGGTTCCGGTGCCAAAATTTTAAAAATTGAGTTGAATACATTTTCACAGGAGGTATCTAGTTTGAACGGTATCCAAAAGGCCTTTGTTTTTTGCCCAGAGTGCGTGTGACGCGCCGAAAATCCTGAATGCTGAATATTATTTCATCTGGGTCGAAACTTCGAAAATTTATAACTCGGTCAATTTTTATCGGATTGGGCCCATCTTTTTACACAAGGTCACTGACTCATAGATATACAACTTTGCTTCCATAGTCGAGACCGGGTTCTGTTCCGATCAATACCAGTCTTTTATTGAAGAATGTGTCAGAGTTGACACTGGAGCCCAAAAGAAGTTTGTTTGAAGCGAAACTTCAAAAATTCATAACTAATTCACCGTTTATCCGATTGAGCCAATTTTCGGACAAGAGTTAGTTCTCGATGTTGGATACATTTTGTTATCACATTTCATCTTCAGAAATTACATTTAATCCCCTCCGATTTAGTCTGGAACGTGACGGATTCAAGTGAATAAAAATCTGCACTATTGCTTGTGGTTATTGGAGGCCCAATTGCACATTCAAAGCCCATTTTTTTCTATAATTTCCATTATATAATCTCATTCTTTTCACAAAAACAAGACGGAAAAAAACATTTGCCACAACCCTGTCAAAATATCAAATTCCTTCAAGAACCCTAAAAACAAGAAATCCTTGTTACAAACCCACATCTCACTACTTTCACTACTTCTCCAGTAAGGGTAAGGCTGGTTTGATCTCCATGATCCAAAAGTTGTAGAAGCATTCATACATACCATATCGGTTTTAACATTATAAAATTTTATATATTTATTTTCTTTGTATTTCATGGTATACTAATTTTTTTAATGTGTCAATGAGATTCAACACTACAGGATTGACTATTATGGTCTTATGCAGGTTTATTACAAAACACTGAGGTCGGATCATAACAACCACCAATTTATGGCAAGGCAGACATCCTGAGGAGGTTAAGGCAATCATCTTTTTGTTAAATTTTTTTTCATAAAACCTAATATTTTTCACAAACATTTGATTTTTATAATATACTCGAATAATTAGTTTTAGGTTTTTAAATTTAATTTTAGGTTTTAAATTAATTTTTGGTTCAACAATCACCCCTGACATTTGCATTATTTTTATTTTCTAACCCTCGTTTCCATTGATGTTTCTTCACCTATCTATTTTTGGCAAACTTAATCTTTTTTATTAATCATTAGACATAAACTTTTTTTTAAAAACTTTTTTTAAATAAAATTAATTAGGTTTTAGGTTTTTTGTAATTAACCTTTTTTTATTAATTAAAATTAATTAGGTTTTACATATTTTAATTAACTTTTTTCAAAATTAACCTTTTTTAATTAAGATTAATTAGGTTTAAGGTTTTTTTAATTAATCTTTTTTTTCTTCATAATTAACCTTTTTTTAAAATTAAAACTAATTACGATTTAGGTATTTTAATTAACTTTTTTCAAAATTACAATTTTTTTTTATTAATTAAAATTAATTGAATTTTTTAGGTTTATTTAATTAATTATCATAAATCATTTTTTTCATAAAAAATCACCAAAATATTTTCTTTTCTATTTTCATCTTATTTTTATTTTCCTAGATAAAGTGTATAGGGCGCGTTCAACTGTAATAGCTTAGCTTTATTTTTCCCGCTTTTTTCATCATTATCATGTAATTGCTTCTGAGATGTAATAGTTTTAGGATTTCTTTTCCGCGCTCTTCACTATTATGTAACTGCCCCAAAGCTCTGTAATAGTCTAGGTTTACATTTCCGCCTTTACCTTCAGCTACTATATTTTATGCAATGCTTAGATTAATAGGATTGTATGGAAAGATAAAAATGAACGATAGAAAATCCTAATTGCAAGATAAATAACCGAATTAAATCATTTGCACACTTGCACCCCTAGGGTACTCCCCACTTGGTTGCCTCGAAAAACAATGGTCATCTCCCTCGAACGTAGGGATACCCTTAGCAAAGACCCTCGGTTAAAGTCATCAGAAAGATCATAGTCCCTCAATGTCCCTCGAGTTGCCTACGAGAAATGATCTTGTCCCTCGATATTGCCTATGAATATATGATAACAGTCCCTTCGAACTGCTAAGGTATCCCTATATGTTACCTTCTATGACAATAACGATGACCCGCGCTTGTCCCTCATACATCCAACGATAGGGCTACCTACTTACTATTAGTAGGATAGCACTGTCTAAAGGTTAGGAGGAAAAGAACAACCTTTTCGATTATAAGTAGATAAGTTCTTAGATGCTTGCTCAAATCAGATTTTTACACCCTACACTTTCAAAATAGTTTTCAAAAACAACTTCGTCACACTCTTGAGGACAGATACAAGGGTTATCACAAAGTTATACAAAAACTTTTCAAAACACACACAACCAATTTCAAAATGAGCAAGTACCTAAGAGCCCATGGAAAACCATGGATGGAAAGGGTGCTAACACCTTCCCTTTCCATAATCTACCCCCTTACTCAGAAAACTCTCGAAAGTTTTGTTTCTGTTCTTTTCACCCTTTCCTTTGTTGGATAAAAGAAAAGTCGATGGCGACTCTTGCTTACCGCAACATTTCCGAACAAAAAACGCAAACCAGTATTAACAGTCGATTCTGCCACCGTATCACAGAACTGGCCACTCTGCTGGGGAGTGTAAATAAGTGGGGTATACCTTAGGATCTAGGTCACTTTTAAAATTTCTTTCTTGTTTGCATTGCCTGCTTTATATTCAAGGGTTTTGTTTGGGTATTATTGAAGATCCTACACCCGGATCGGGGAACACCTTTTAGGTAAGTGGCAATAAACTATAAGGGAACTGTTCAGGGATATACCGACACGGTTGAAGTAGTAGCTATGTTGATGTGGTACTTTGGTTGGTACCGATAACCCTTGAGTCAATCAGGGAGAGTACGGGGCAGCCGCATGGTGTCGTGAAGCATCAACTGACCTTCGAACCTTTAATTGCACAACTTGGCCAGTAGGACTTAGCGAGATGGTCAGCTTTGGTATATTCCCAAGGTCGACAGATACTCGATGCTACACTCATTGAGGATTGACTCTTGAGTTTTGTTTGGTTGCGAGTCAATCGCGTATTGAATGAAGTTGGGGGAAAGATCGGTGATATTGAGATCCCTTAGAACCCGATTACTATTTATAGGACAGGTTGAATCAATCCAGCTTCAAGATGGTATGACCTTAAAACTTATGCAGGCTTTAACCTAAGGTTACTTGTGTGACTTGTTTGCTTTCTTTGCCTAACAATTGGAACTCATTGCAGGGCTTTGTTTGTATTCCTTGCAGGATCTTGTTTGTATAAATCCAATAAATTGATTTCTTACCCTGCATTATTGCTTGATACATAACATACACATCATAGCATCATACCACATCATTTCCTTAACCATTTCAAGGACCTCAAGGGTTTGTGATGCTGGTTATGATAAATTGTACGTCTAGCAAGGGGCAAGGGGATTTATTTTCCTCTAGCCAATTCCGTTAGAAGACCGAAACACGAAAACTTGAGTCAGAGGCTATGACCCACTTGATATGGTGTGCTTGACTCTTGTAGAAGGACCTTCAACGATACGAAGTGCTTCAATCAAAGCGGAAAATTTTCAACCTCTGAGAATTTTCTTGTTTACCCCGCGAGATCCTTGAAAACATTGCATACATATATCATACATATCATTGCATAACAGGTCTTCCATCACAGGTCTCTCATGTTCTCGTTGTTTATTTCAGCAATGGATTTCCAACAAGACAACAGAGATCTTCAAACTCAAGAAGCTCAATTCATGGAAATGGTCTGAAACCTATCCAACGGGCAGGAAGAGTTGAAAGCACTCCTAGCTGGGAACCTGGCCAAGAAAAATCCTGAAGACAATAAGGACGAACGGTTGGAACAACTGCAAGCTGAGGTTGAAGCAATAAGAACCCAGATGCTGGGGCAAATGGCTCTTATCCACGGCCTAGCCCGGGGACAAGAAGAGTTGAGAACCATTATCAACAAACTTCATTAGGATGGATACAACCGTATGAAGCAAGCAGACGAGGCTGGGGACCAAGTCATTGATCAACCTCCAAGAAGACAAGATTTTGGTTTGGTGAAGAGTGGACCTTTCCAAATTGCTACTACCTCATGGGTCTAACAAAAATCTCGCCAAAAACAACAGGTTAATCAGAGTAAGCCAGATACACCCAAGAGGCAGTTTACCAAACTAAACATGCCGTTGTCTCAAGCTTTACAATATATGTTGAGGATGAATCTGGTTACACTGATAGGGCCTCATCTGAATCCCAAGACTTCTTCTCCTAACTACAATCCTGATGCAATATGTGCATATCACTCCAACAGTCCGGGGCGTGACACTGATAGTTGTTGGACGTTAGAATACAAAATTCAAAACCTGATCTATGAAGGAGTACTGGAGTTTACACAAGATGGTCAGGCTGAGTTCTTCTGCCATCCTTCAAAGGCACGTCATCTAAAGTGACAAGATCATACGAAGAGGCCTTTGTTCATTAGAATTTTCAATTTATAATTTTCTTTGGATTTGTTCGAACATTTATTCATATCAAACCTTGTTATTTCATCAATGCATCACGTATGTTTGTCTTGAATCAATTCATTCGTAGTCACTATTTCAAAATTGCGTTCTTACTTCCTTTTTGTGATATTCGACTCTTGATTAAAAGTTGTAAGCCTTTAGAGGGAGGATGACAAAAATGATACCACAATCTCTACAGTATGCTTTTGAACAGACCCCGCTGACGATGTACAGGCGTTGTGTCAAATCCCAAACAGTTGAGTTATAAGGAAGATAATCCCTAGTCAACCCCTTTGAGCCTAAGAAGTAGGAGTTTTATTTTCACACAAATTAAAGCCCTTAATCATAACCTGGGGCAGGGTAGTTTCTCAGTTAATTCAGATGTGCATTCAGTCACAATATTCTACTTCATACATAATGAATGGCATCAAAGACGTCCTTCCAAATAAAAATATGGTAATGGTTCCGCATAGTCATTAATAACAGGCAGTCGTTATCTCTCAAAATGAAAGCCCGCTAAGTCAAAACCTATTAAGGAGACTTAAGAAAAAAACTAGGGCATCCCGCTGGCTGTAATCATAAAAGAAATAATTCAGGCAAAAGAAGGGATAATAATATTTAAAAAAATAGGTCCTACCAATCCTCGACAAAAAAAAGATTACAAAATGACTTCCTCTTCCAAATAAACTTTCAGTATCCGAACCATCATCGGAACATCAAGGACAAGATACCAGACTCAATGGGTATCTAAATGCGCAACTAGCTAAGCATAAGACTGAAGAACATCACGAAGAGTGGGTTGGGTACAAATAAAATTTGAGCCTTTATCCTTTGTTTTTTGAATCGTGAACCATTCCATGTTATAACCCTTAAAAGTCCTAGCTGAAGCATGGGTTAGTTCAAAAACATATTGTTACAAAAGGTATCCTGACTCCTGTAGGGTTCGCTATAAATCTCGAGTTGATATCACACTTTTACAAAATTTGTTTGTTTTACTAAAAAATGAATTTTCAAACTTCAAGACAGACATAAGTTTTGCATTCTTAAAATGTTATTGTTTGACTATGACTATTTGTTCAATAACATAGAAATTCGCATGACGAATATCTAGTGAACAAAAAACCCTTCTCAATGAAAAGCATCACCTCAAGTGGAAAAAACCTTCAATCAAGGGGCACGGCATGACCATTTTCCATCATCTGGGACAGTCAAGTCAAGATTCAAGAAATCTCTCAAAGATGCCAAGTAGCCAGGTGCAGATCTCCATCTGAATCGTTTGGGGCATTACGAACGCATTCCAGCAATGAATCATGTGCGATCAAGAAAACGTTTTGACAGTTCTACAACACATCACTATAGACAGTGACAACTCCCTACATCTTGAGAGCGTGGACATAGTTGGAAAATACTACGCATAAAAAGACCCGCTAGGTCGAATGGCCTAGGAAAAAATAAGGGCATCCCGGCGAACCAAAAAAGTTCGGGCAAAAATTAGGGATAAAAACAAAAAAATCTATATACCCGACAAGTCGAAAACCTGAAAAGGCGGCTTGGGCAAAAAAGGGTATCCCGGTGGACCGAAAATCTGAAAAGACAGTCCAGGCAAAAGTTAGGGATCAAAGCATACGACTATGTCTCGTCATCTTATCACTTGCCTATCAGTAGAAGACTCATCATTCTGATCGGCAGTTACCAAGCACCTCATGAGTTGGGATAACACTCAAGCTATCCACAAAGCCTATGCAGGTACTTTCTCCAGCCAGTACGGAGGCAGAAAAGTCCTGATGCAAAGTCATTACCGTATCCTCAGCATGCGTCCCAGTGACATCTACACTCCCCACAGAGTAAAGGTAATCAAAGCATTGATATCAGCTTCCCCGAAACAGGAAGTACTCTCCCCAACCAGGTTCCTTCAGAAAACTGACATCTATATTCCACGGCCAAATTTCATAATCACAAGCGGATCATAAAGTTTTCTCCCGAACAGAGTCTATTTCTCTGAATACAAAAGCTCAATCCCCGACAGAGCTCATTACTTCAGCTACGGAAATTCACTTTCCAAGTTGTTCCCCGCAGAGTTATTCTCAAGCAGAGTCTCTCCCTGGCAGAGTATTCATAAATAACAAATAGTAGATCTCCAGCATAGTCATTTCCATTCAACATCCCCGACGGAAGTAGAAGAATCACAATTCTCTGCAACAGTCAGGAATGTTATATTCTGTAGCAGCAATCAGGGATTTATTTTCCCATACTCAGACATACCCCAATAACATTTCATGTACATACATCATGACATGCGCATACATATTATATACAACAGGATCTCATTTACTTTGAGAACATCATCTCACAAGGCATTTCATGCATTGCATATAATTAACCCTGGTATCTTTTCAAGAAAGACAATTATCTTCAACAAATCCAGCAGTTATACAGGTCACGTCTGCAGACGACTAATGGAAACTCAATTCCCGAAACCAAACGGGTCAACTAATCTACACTATCACTTCGAAGTAACCCTACGACCCATGTTCCTTCTCATAGCCCTACTATCCAGGCTCTCATTTCAAAGTAACCCTACGACCCAAGTTCCTTCTCATAGCCATACTATCCAGGCTCTTATTTCGAAGTAACCCTACGACCCAGGTTCCTTCTCATAGCCCTACTATCCAGGCTTTCATTTTGAAGTAACCCTACTATCTAGGTTCCTTCTCAAAGCCCTATTATTCAGGCTTTCATCTGAAGTAACCCTACGACCCAGGTTCCTTCTCACAGCCCTACTATCTAGGCTTTCATCCCGAAGTAACCCTATGACCCAGGTTCCTTCTCATAGCCCTACTATCCAGGCTCCCATTTTGAAGTAACCCTATTATCCAGGTTCCTTCTCACAGCCTTACTATCCAGGCTTTCATCCCGAAATAACCCTACTATCCAGGTTCCTTCTCACAGCCCTACTATTCAGGCTTTCATCCCGAAGTAACCCTACTATCCAGGTTCCTTCTCATAACCCTACTATCCATGATTTCACCTCGAAGCAACCCTACTATCCAGGTTCCTTCTCATAGCCCTACTATCCAGGATTTCACCTCGAAGCAACCCTACTATCCAAGTTCCTTCTCATAACCCTACTATCCAGGCTTTCATCCTGAAGTAACCCTACTATCCAGGTTCCTTCTCATAGCCCTACTATCCAGGATTTCACCTCGAAGCAACCCTACTATCCAGGTTCCTTCTCGTAGCCCTACTATCCAGGCTTTCATCCCGAAATAACCCTACTATCCAGGTTCCTTCTTACAGCCCTACTATCCAGGCTTTCATCCCGAAGTAACCCTACTATCCAGGTTCCTTCTCATAGCCCTACTATCCAGGATTTCACCTCGAAGCAACCCTACTATCCAGGTTCCTTCTCATAGCCCTACTATCCAGGCTTTCATCCTGAAGTAACCCTACTATCCAGGTTCCTTCTCATAGACCTACTATCCAGGCTTTCACCTCGAAGCAACCCTACTATCCAGGTTCCTTCTCTCTTATCTCCAGATAACAATTTACAGCACTGTAAGACCTGGATCCGATCAATTACAGTCAAGTTCACATTTCTCCAGTAAGTCGCTTTGAAGCCTGGAATACGATCAGATAGCAGTCAGCCTTATCATCCTTAACCAGTCACTGTGAAGCCTAGATCCTGACTAGCTAAGCAGTTCACTTCCGTCTCCTCAATCAAGAGATGACTCCCCAGTACAATAACTGACAATTGAATCTCATAGACTCTATTCCCCAAGACAGAGACCAACATTCCTTAGCGAAGTTCTCCCTAAAAACAGGAACAAGAATTCCCACGAAGGAATATCTCACGAAATCATCATTATTCTGGATGGCATCTTTAAGCCCATCTCCGACGACTCTCCGTCACATTCTCAGGATGGCGTCTTTAAGCACATCTCCGACGAATTTCAGTCATCTTCTCCAAATGGCATCCATAAGCCCATTCCTGACATTATCTACATAGTCAAGCATCATTATAGACGAGTGCAAATTTCTGGGCACTCTAGTGTTCAATCATCTTCCACCTTCAGATCACGAAAGGCAGACAAGCCAATCTAAATCTCCAGGTTTAAGAAGATTGAACAGGGGCAGCTGTTGTACCCCAAAATTTACCCTCTTTTATACACGCATATTATTGGTTTTATGGTTATGGAATAAAGGTATGTTTATTAAGCTTCGTCAGGTTACAAGTGACGTTTATTTCGCCAATGGATATTCTCAGAGTATTTTTATTGCTGAAGATCGGTTCGTCATTTTGCAATGATTCGGGGTTCAGAGATTCACAAGTCCAACCCGGCGCGTCATATTTAGGTGTTCTTTCGCCAAGATATCTCTGATAACATATTATCAAATTCAGGTTTGGCTCAAGAGTTAATTCTTTAAAGAAGGTGTTCGAATGTGTGAGTTTTCTCGAAGAAATATGGTGAAAAAGTGTGCTGAAAGTTTAGTTTTTACGCACTAAAAAATTCATAACTTGAAGATCGTGGCTCGTTTTGAACCCGTTCCGGTGGCTAAAATTCCGTCTTGATGTCATCTACATTTTCATCTCTCACGGCTGGAAGCCAATTTCGATCAGAAGGTCTTCAAAAATGCATATTTATCAAGTCGATTTTAATCGTATCGAGCTGGTTCTGGTGCCAAAATTTCAAAAATTGAGTTGACTACATTTTGACAGGAGGTATCAAGTTCGAACGGTATCCAAAAGGCGTTCATTTTTTGCCGAGAGTGCGCGTGACGCGCCGAAAATCTTGAATGCTAGATATTATTTCATCTGCGTTGAAACTTCGAAAATTCATAACTCAGTCAAGATTTATCGGATTGGGCCCATATTTTTACACAAGGTCACTGACTCAGAGATCTACAACTTTTATTCCAAAGTCGAGATCGGGTTCTTCTCCAATCAATACCAGTTTTTAATTGAAGAACGTGTCAGAGTTGACACTGGAACCCAAAATAAGTTTGTCTGAGGCAAAACTTCAAAAATTCATAACTAATTCACCATTTATCCGATTGATCCCATTTTTGGACAGGAGTTAGTTCTCAATGTCGACTACATTTTGTTATCACATTTCAACTTCAAAAATTGCACTTAAGCCCCTGTGATTTAGCCTGGAACATGACGAACTCAAGTGAATAAAAATTTGCGCTATTGCTTGTGGTTATTGGAAGCCCAATTGCACATTCAAAGCCCATTTTTTTCTCTAATTTCCATTATATAATCTCATTTTTTTTCATACAAACAAGAAGAAAAAAACATTTGCCACAACCCTGTCAAAATATCAAATTCCTTCAAGAACCTTAAAAACAAGAAATCCTTGTTACAATCCCCCATCTCACTACCTACAAGAAATCCTTGTTACAAACTTCCATCTCACTACATACAAGAAATTCTTGTTACAAACCCCATCTCACTATAAACAAGTCATCCTCGTTACAAACCCACATCTCACTACTTTCACTACTTCTCTAGTAAGGGTAAAGCTGGTTTGATCTCCATGATCCAAAGGGTTTAGAAGCATTCATACATGCCATATCAGTTTTAACATTATAAAACTTCATATATTTATATTCTTTATATTTCATGGTATACTAATTTATTTAATGTGTCAATGAGATTCAACACTACAGGTTTGACTATTATGGTCTCATGCATGTTTATTATAAAACACTGAGGTCGGATCATAAGAACCACCAATGTATGGCAAGGCAGACATTCTGAGGAGGTTAAGGCAACCATCTTTCTATTTAAAACTTTTTTTCATAAAACCTAATATTTTTCACAAATCTTTGATTTTTATAATAAACTCGAATAATTAGTTTTAGATTTTTTAATTTAATTTTAGGTTTTAAATTAATTTTTTGGTTCAACAACCACCCTGACATTTGCATTATTTTTATTTTATAACCCTCTTTTCCATTGATGCTTCTTCCCCTATCTATTTTTTGGCAAACTTAATCTTTTTTATTAATCATTAGACATAAACTTTTTTTAAAACCTTTTTTTAATTATAATTAATTAGGTTTTAGGTTTTTTTTAATTAACTATTTTTTTTTTAAATTAACCTTTTTTTATTAATTAAAATTAATTAGGTTTTAGATATTTTAATTAACTTTTTTCAAAATTAGCCTTTTTTTAATTAAGATTAATTAGGTTTTAGGTTTTAGGTTTTTTTAATTAACCTTTTTTTCTTTTCAAAATTAACCTTTTTTTAAATTAAAACTAATTACGATTTAGGTATTTTAATTAACTTTTTTCAAAATTAACATTTTTTTTATTAATTAAAATTATTTAAGTTTTTTAGGTTTATTTAATTAATTATCATAAATCATTTTTTTCATAAAAATCACCAAAATATTTTCTTTTCTATTTTCATCTTATTTTTATTTTCCTAGATAAAGTGTATAGGGCGCGTTCAACTGTAATAGCGTAGCTTTATTTTTCCCGCTTTTTTCATCATTATCATGTAATTGCTTCCGAGATGTAATAGTTTTAGCATTTCTTTTCCGCACTCTTCACTATTATGTAACTGTCCCAAAACTCTGTAATAGTCTAGGTTTACATTTTCGCCTTTACCTTCAGCTACTATATTTTATGAAATGCTTAGATTAATAGGATTGTATGGAAAGATAAAAATGAACGATAGAAAACCCTAATTGCAAGATAAATAACCAAATTAAATCATTTGCACACTTGCACCCCTAGGGTACTCCCCACTTGGTTGCCTCGGAAAACAATGGTCATGTCCCTCGAACACAAGGATACCTTTAGCAAAGACCCTCTGTTAAAGTCATCATAAAGATCATAGTCCCTCAATTTCCCTCGAGTTGCCTATAAGAAATGATCTTGTCCCTCGATGTTGCCTAAGAATATATGATGATAGTCTCTTCGAACTGCTAAGGTATCCCTATATGTTGCCTTCTATGACCATAACATGACCCGCGCTTGTCCCTCATACATCCAACGATAGGGCTACCTACTCACTAATAATAGGATAACACTGTCTAAAGGCTAGGAGGAAAAGAACGACCTTTTCGAGTATAAGTAGATAAGTTCTTAGATGCTTGCTCAAATCAGATTTTTACACCCTACACTTTCAAAACAGTTTTCAAAAACAACTTTGTCACACTCTTGAGGACAGATACAAGGGTTATCACGAATTTAAACAAAAACTTTTCTAAACAAACACAAGCAATTTCAAAATGAGCAAGTACCTAAGAGCCCATGGAAACCCATGGATGGAAAGGGTGCTAATACCTTCCCTTTCCATAATCTACCCCCTTACTCAGAAAACTCTTGAAAGGTATTTTTCTGTTCTTTTCACCCTTTCCATTGTTGGATAAAAGAAAAGTCGGTGGCGACTCTTGCTTACCGCGGCATTTGCAAACAAAAAACACAAACCAGTATTAACAGTTGGTTCTGCCACCGTATCACAATAACATCATGAACATCATAACATCATACTCATTCACTAACCATTTTAAGGATCTTGGGATTTATCTTTGTTCTGTTTTGTAGGACATGGGTTCTACTCGCAGGAAAACCATTCAAGTCAATCTCGTAAAGATTCCTCCTCAACTCAAAGATATAGCTTCAAGGATTCCTGAAAATTCTCCATTCACCGAAAGACATGGTCGCCTACTAAACTTGGTCACCTCCAGCACTGATGAAGACATGATGAAGGTGCTCTTTTAGTTCTTTGATCCTTTACAACATTCCTTCATATTTCCCGATTATCAACTTGTGCCAACTTTGTAAGAATTCTCCCAACTCTTGAGGATTCCCATTCTCAATCAACTACCTTTCAACGGTACAGAAAAAGACCCAAATCCAGAAGAGATTTCTCAAGCTCTACACTTTCAACCATCCGATATCATAATTTATTGGGAAACAAGGAGTGGTGTCAAGGGTTTCTTAGCAAAGTTCTTGTTTGAGAAAGCCCAAACTGTTGGAATTCTTTGAATTTGCAAGCTTTTGAGGAAATTGTGGCTCTCCTCATCTATGGGATGGTTTTGTTTCCAAATCCTTACCAACTCATAGATGTGAACGCCGTCAAAATCTTCATATCTCGCAACCCGGTGCCTACATTTCTAGGAGACATTTTACATTCTTTTCACACTTGCACTATGAGGAAAAGAGGTATCCTTATGTGTTGTAATCCCCTCTTGGAAAGATGGTTTATTTTGCATCATCGCGGATCTGTATTGAAGAACGAGCAAGGTTCAAGGTGGTCACAAAGGTTGATGACGCTCAAACATTCAGACATTCATTAATTTTCCCGATCCATAGAGAATGTTATCATTGTTGATCGTTGTGGACAGTTCCCTAATTTCCCCTTACTTAGAATTAGGGGAGGTATCACCTACAACCCCTGCTTAGCCTTAAGACAATTTGGTTACACCTGAAGAGATGGTCCACAATATATATGTATTCAAGGTTTGTTATTTGACTACGAAAACGACGATCAAGGTTATCGCCAGAGATTTATCCGAGCTTGGAGGATGTTGAACAAGGTAGATAGAAAGACATTGGGGCATAAGAATTCCATCCCTCTTGAGCCTTACCTCAAGTGGGTACGAGCTCGTGCTCAAAGCCTTATGATGCCTTATCCTTCCATTCACCCGGTAATCATTGAGCCTATTATGGAAGGAGATGTTCCATACACTATCCTACATCCTGACATGCCCACCTCTCTTGAAGACTTACAAAGAGATTGGATACAACTCAAGGGGGAGCGAGACACTTTCGAAGCCCAATCCTACGCTAGCAAGAATAAGGTTTTGGAACTCACTAAATAACTTCCTGAGGAGCAGACTCTGAATGCCTACATCGCACCAAAGAGGATGGGTACAACCTTTTTATCTTAGAGTTTTTGTATTTGTTTTGCCCAAAGAGGTATTGATGTACTCAAAGCTTTAATTTATTAATATAGCGTGTGTTTCCTTTTTGTCTAAAAACAAATTTGAAGTTTTAAAATCCTTGAAATCATTGCATATGCATCTACCTTTCATCATAACATAAGCAGGTTTCTTGCAACAAGTCTCCTCATCTTTCTACTATTTATTTCAGTAAGATGGATCTCGAGCAAATAGTGAAGGACCTCAAGCACAAAATGCCCAGTTTCAACAAATGTTCTTAACTCTAGCCAAAGGACAAGAAGAGTTGAAGACCTTGCTGGTTGAAGAGAAAAAGAAGAAGAAGAAAATAACTGGAGTTCTAAACATGGGAAGAAGATTCCAAGGACAAGCAAGAAGGACCCTATACTTTGCAACATCATCTGGTGGGAAAGACAATCAAGATGGGAAAGGCAAGGAAGCAGTTGTCCAGCCAGATTCAGAAGAGGAAGAGGAAGAAGAAGATTATTCTGAAGAATAATATCCTCCAACCGACGACAAGTATAAGCATCTGGAAGAACGGTTAACTGCAATGGAAATCCAAAAAGTGCCTGGATTGGACTTTGAAGAATTGGGCTTAGTGTCTGGGATTGTCATTCCTCCAAAATTCAAGGCATCGGTGTTCACCAAGTACGACGGAGTTTCGTGCCCTAAAATGCATCTTCAGTCCTATGTGAGGAAAATACAGCCTCATACTGTTGACAAGGGCTTATGGGTATATTTCTTTCAAGACAGCCTGTATGGAACTCAACTTGATTGGTTTTATCAGCTAGAAAGAGCCAAATATTCATAATTGGAAAGATCTTGCTGCTGCCTTTTACAAATAATACCAATACAACACTGATCTTGCTCCCACCCGTACTCAACTCCGGAGTATGGCCATGGTTTCAAGTGAAGGCTTCAAAGACTACGCACAAAAATGGAAGGACTTAGCAGGAAGAGTCCAGCCTCCCCTATCTGAAAGAGATTTAGTAGATATGTTCTTGGGCACCTTGTTCGGTCCTTTCTTCAATCACTTAATTGGGAGCTCTTCGGCGGGTTTTACTAAATTGATATTGACCGGAGAAAGGGTAGAAGTCGGGATAAAGAATGGGAAGATTCACAAAGATGCATCCTCTGTTGCTGCAAGGAAACCATTTATTGGAAAGAAAGAAGTTGTTGATGTATATCCTCAGAGAAATCAAAATAGGGCTGAACACCGTCCAATGGTGGGGGGCTGTCATGATTCCTAAACCCGCGCCTGCTCACCAAAGAAACAACCAACCAAGAACGTAAAGACCATTCAGACAGTTCACTCAAATTAATATGACAATATCTCAAGTACTGCCACATTTGTTAAGATCCAATTTAGTGACTTTGAAAGAAGCTCCAAAGAATCCTAACACAACATCTCCTCACTATCATCCTAATGCCCGTTATGCATACCATTCTGAGAGTCCCAGCCATGACACTAACAACCGTTGGGCTCTAAAAAACAAAGTACAAGACCTTCTTGAAGCCAAAGAGATTGAATTCGATGCGCAAGAAATGCCCAATGTTATCACTGCCCCTATGCCCAAGCACGACCGTGATGTCAATGTCGTTGAGGAAGATATGTTTGTTACTTTGGTTGATGAACTTGTGACCCCGTTCCTGACTATGAAAGAGAACTTGTTGAATGTTGATGTATTCCCAGGCTGTGATGAAAGCTGTCATTTTTGTTTATCCTCACCAACCACCTGTCCTTTGTTAAAAGCAGGCGTTCAATGCCTAATAGATGACAAGGAGATTTTGTTCGAGAAGATTTCTATTCCAACTGTTTCTTATAATGACGTTTCCATAGAGACCACTTCCGACAATTATTACAAGGTTTCCACCAAGAGACCCATTAGAATTACATCAGTTCCTAAACTAGCTCCGTTGATAATTATAATGCTTGGACCAATCCCGTATTCGTCAGACAGAACCGTCCCATGGAATTACGGAGGTGATGTCTACTATCACGGTATCAAGAAATATTGGTTAGCTTTAGAAGATTCAATTCTGAGAAAGTTGACTCTGATATCAGTAATATCGCAGGGACTAGCAAGATCACTCGAAGTGGAAGGGTTTTCTCTCCAGAAATTACTCCTCCAAAAGCTATTTCTGGACATGTAATCATTCATGTTGTTGTTGCTCCTCCAAAGGCTATTCCCAGTCCTACAATCATCTCTGCTAATACTCTTGTTGACAAAACTGTTACAATCCCTATTATCACCCATACTGACATTCCTGCTGCCTAGTCAACCGAGGCTCGAGGTAAAGGTATTATGGTTGAGCCTGTCCAGACGAAGGCATAATCAGTAGCTATCCCTGAGAACTCCCGAAAAGAGATTGAGGAAATTCTAAAGATCATAAAAAGAAGTGACTACAACATAGTCGAGCAACTGGGGCAAACTCCATCAAAAATTTCCATGCTGGCTTTATTATTATGTTCCGAGGCTCATGCAAAGGCCTTGGTAAAATTCCTTAAAACTGCTCATGTACCCCAAGAAACATCTTCCGATCAAGTCCAAGACTGTGTATCCAGTTTGACCGCGGATAATGGTTTAGGCTTTTTGGATGTTGATTTAATGCCAAGGGGAAGGAATCATAACGAGGCATTACATGTCTCAGTTGAATGCAGGGGCACGACCTTGGCTCATGTCTTGGTTAACACTGGCTCATTTCTGAATGTGTTTCCTAAAAAGGCTCTTGATAGGCTTGACTGTGAAGGATTAACTTTGAAACTTAGCAACATAGTAGTGAGGGCCTTCGACGGCTAAAAAAGGATGGTGCATGGGGAAGTGGAAATCACCATAAAAGTTGGAACCCAAACATTTGATTCAAATTTTTATGTAATGGATATTCTCCCTTTATATTCCTGCTTATTAGGTCGACCGTGGATTCACAATGTTGGTGCACCCCCTCCCACAAGTATTGTAATAGCGTAGCAATTTTAAATTCCGCATTTTATCGCTTTATATACAAATGCTAGCAATTAGGGTTTGTATGGAAAGACTAAAACCAATGGCAAAATACTCATTTTGGTCCCTTAACTATACCCTTGGGTTCACATTGGTCCCTTAACTTTTTTTCGTGTCATTTTGGTCCCTTAACTTTCAAAAAGTTTCATTTTAGTCCTTTTTTGTCTAATTAGCGACGGAAAAACTTTGAAATACGTCGCTAAATCTGTCGCTAATTAGACAAAAAGGACTAAAATGAAACATTTTGAAAGTTAAGGGACCAAAATGACCCGAAAAAAAATTAAGGGACCAATGTGAACCCAAGGGTATATAGTTAAGGGACCAAAATGAGTATTTTGCCAAAACCAATCAATTAGAAAACCCTAATCAAAGACAAAATCAAGCATGAAAACAATACACTTGCACACAAGCACCCTTAGGATAAAATCCACTTGGTTGCCTTACTAAATGGCCATATTACACATGTGAGGTATCTTAGCAAAAACAAGCAAAAATACAAGATCATGGTCCCTCGATGACGCTATCTATGTTGCCTTTTCAAAATGATCTTAATCCCTAAAGAAAAATGCTAAGATACCTTGCAACATTGATAATCATGGTTATACGATGACCCACGCCCGTCCCGTTTACATCCAAAGATAGGGTTACTTACCAAATCGATGGTAAGGTAACAATGTCAAAGGAAAAGGAAATGAACATGAAAAACTTTTGAGTAGGTAGAGTTTTCCTAATTACTTGCTCAATTTCAAACAAAACATCCTTTCTATTTTCAAAACAAACACCTATACTTTCAAACATCTTACAAAACTTGAAAACATTTTCAAAAGATCAAACACTTTGTATACATTCTTACGAATGAGAATCATTACAAAGTTTTCCAAAACAATGGCCTCTTTACAAAATACTCTCAAAAACCACACAAAGCACAATTTCAAACAAAAAGCAAGTGGTCTAGCAAGTAACTAAGAGCCCGTGGAAAACCGTGGATGAAAAGGGTGTTAATACCTTCCCTTTTCATAACCTACCCCCCGAACTCAAGAAATAAATCTCAAAGGTCTTACCTGTGCTTTTTCACCTTTCCTTTTGGATAAAAGAAAAGTCGATGGCGACTCTTGCTAACCGCAACATTTTTGATCAAACGCAAAACTTTTAAGTCAGTTCTCCCACTGTATCACAAAACTGGCGACTCTATTGGGGAAAATTATAAAAGTGGGGTTACCTTAGGGTTAGATCATATTTACTTGCCTTCATTATTTGACTTGTATGCTTTATACTATGGTTCTTTGTTTGGGTTTGAATCCTCTACCCGGATTTGGGATACATTATAGGTAAGTAGCAATACTTTGTGGAAACTGTGCGGGATATACCGACATGGTCTAAGCAATAGCTACGTTAGTGCAACATATTTGTGGGTATCGGTAGCCCTTGAGTTAATCAACGAGAATACGGGGCCGCTGAGTGATGTCAT
Organism: Vicia faba; assembly: GCA_948472305.1. Classification (NCBI taxonomy): domain Eukaryota; kingdom Viridiplantae; phylum Streptophyta; class Magnoliopsida; order Fabales; family Fabaceae; genus Vicia; species Vicia faba. The sequence goes on along the minus strand of OX451737.1, from coordinate 135,491,527 downwards.
GAAGCACTAATGAACTTTTTAGAACCTTTACTTGACCAACTTGGCCTTTAGGACGTAGTGAGATGATCGGCTTTGGTGCAGTCCAAAGTTGGTAGATACTCGATACTACACTCATTGAGGTTTGGTTCTTTGGGATATTTCGCTCACCATTAAAGAGGCTTGTGCTGAAACAATTACCAAGGAAACAAACTAGTGATATTGATATCCTTAGAATACTATTTCTAGGACAGGTTTGAGCCAACTGAACTTCAAGAGGGTAGTTACCTATGAGACTCCATGCAAGCCTAAACCTAAGGACTTGTTTTCTTTGTGTGATACGGTGGGAGAACTGAATTGAGGTTTTGCGTTTTTGTTGCAAATGTTGCGGTTAGCAAGAGTCGCCACCGACTTTTCTTTTATCTAAAAGGAAAGGTGAAAAAGCACAGGAAAGACCTTTGAAATGTTTTCTTGAGTTCGGGGGGTAGATTATGAAAAGGGAAGGTATTAGCACCTTTTTCATCCATGGTTTTCCATGGGCTCTTAGTTACTTGCTTACATAACTTACTTTTGTTTGTTTGAAATTGTATTTTGTGTGGTTTTGAAAGTATTTTGTAAAAGAGGCCATTCGTTTAGGCAATCTTTATAATGATTCTTGTTCGTAAGAATGTATACAAAGATGTTTGTCTTTTGAAAATGTTTTTAATGTTTGTAAGGTATTTTTGAAATGTGTGTGTGTTTGTTTTGAAAATAGCAAGGATTGTTGTTTGAAATGGAGCAAGTAACTAGAAGCCATCTACCTACTCAAATGTCTTTCTTATGCATTTTCTATTCCTTTGACATTGTTGTCTTACCATTAATTTGGTAAGCAACCCTATCTTTGGATGTAAACGAGACGGGCGTGGGTCATCGTATGACCATGATTAGCAATGTTTGCAAAGTATCTTAGCATTTTGAGGGACCAAGAACATTTTGTAAGGCAACTTTTGAATAGCGTCATCGAGGGACTATGATCTCACATTTGTTTTGTTTTGCCAAGATACTTCGCATGCGTAACATGGCCATTTTTATTTTAGGCAACCAAGTGGGGAAACCCTAAGGGTGCTTGTGTGCAAGTGTATCATTTATCATGCATTGATTTTGTCTTGTATTTAGGGTCTTCTATTTTGCTTTATTTTGTTCTTGTCATACAAACCTTAATTACTAATCATGGCATATAAAGCGATAACTTGCGTAATGTAAATATTTCTAAGCTATTACAACAATTTATGGGAGGGGGGAATACAAGTTTGAATGGGGATTTGCAAATATAAAGCTAAATACATTATTACAACCAAATCAAATTTGTACGAATTTAAAATAAAAACCAAACAATATTTAAAATGATATGCAATGTAATGTATATGTAAAGAGATTTTTTTGATGTCTTATTTTTATGTAAGAGTAAATTTAATCTAAACCTAAAAATGTAAGGAAAAAGGTTTGATTTTTTGAAAGGGGTTTAACCCTAATTTTATTTAAAAAAAAAATAAAGTTTTTATATATATTATCTTGTATATTTTTTGTATAAAAATAATAAATAATATTGTATATAAATATTAAAATTAAATATATGCAAAACTAAGTATTTATAAGTATGAAATGAAAAATAAATTAAACTAAATGTATTTAATCATATTTATAAGTTTATTAAGAAAGTAAATTATATCCTATCAAAATAAAATATATTTTTATGTGAGAAATAATAATAAAAAAAATAAAATAAAAGTGTAATATTATTAATTTATATTTTTAGGATTTTTATGTTTTAAGAAAAATATTAAAAATATTAAGTGTGAAAACAAACAAATAAAAAAATAAAAATAATAAAGTTGGCAAAGGGGAAGTGATATAGCAAGTCAGTGGTGATGATGATAGCAAAAATTCCTGGCCCAAATTACCAAGCCCAACCTGCAAAAAGTGTTAAAAAACTGAAAAGAAAAAATGTCAAAAAACAAAAGTAGCGCGCAGGTTCGAACCCAGGACATGGGTCTCACCAGCGCGCTGCTTTGCCACTGGGGTGGCCATACATCCATTATCTTTACTGATACAAAAATAACATATTACAAAACACGCCCTATGCCCTGTTTCATCTTCTTCCTCAAGCTTTGGCCAGATCCCCTTTAACTTCCTCATACTTCCATGAAAATAAAAACTTATAACATGAAAAATGTAGTAGTTGAACTCACGATTCCAACCATGTAAGCTATGTAATCTAACTATCGAAGATTAAAGAGAATTTAAATAGCACTAAATATTGACCTAATATTTCCATAAATTTCAAGTTTCAAATTCTCTTAGCACAAGTAAAATTAATGCAAGATAATGGTATGTACAACTTCGTTATGATGAGGACTACATTTTTTATTCACAGATCGTGGCCTAAGGTTGCATGTACGAGGAGATAGAGTTTGAAATTTTACCTCCTTCAGTTGGAATCGTGAAATGGACTGGGGTGAGTTTGAGGGAGGCCTGATGCTTGCTTGAGCTTCCTTGAGCTTCCCTGGATGTGTCCCAACCTTTGCCTTTTCTGAAAGTGGCTAGAATTCCTTGGCCAAGTCAAGTTGCAAGCTCTGAAGTCAACAACGGCAGATGGTGGAGGAGTGATTACAGAACATGGATAATGGTTTGGAGGGACTTGATATCAAGTATGTGAGGTGTTTGAATGATCTAAACACAAAATGCACGAGCCAAATGGAAGATGAATGTGTTTGTGCAGAAACTGTATGTTTTAACAGATTTTGGGTGTTTTTCAGCTTGAGAGTGTTTCAGGTCTTGGTTAAGCGTGTTATGTGTTGCACAATGTTGGTATATTAGTATTGAAATGATCTTAGGTCATCTTCCCAACAGATCTTCCAATACTTGCCTTTTTGCCAACTTTCTTGTACTTGAAGCAAAGTGATAAGACCCAAGCTTCACATGCTTGTACCAGCTTGCTTAGGGTTGGTATGAGTTTGTACAACTTACTTGAGACCTGTGTGGTTTGTATGCATCAAGGGGACATGTTCAAAGCTCAAAATTGTAAAGTTTGCAAAAGTGGTTCTTTTTCAAAATGGCAATGGAACCTTTTTTCCATAAATGAAATTACAAGTTGGATAAAGGTTAAAAAGCATGGATAGAGGCTTTGTCAATTGAGTAAGCATTTAATTAAGGAGTGTGGAACAAGTTTAGGACCTGTACAACATGAAATAGCCAGCATAGGATTGATTTGCAACATGGTTCTTCATGAAATGGCTTGAACAAAAAGTGAGAAAATGCCAATTTCCTCTCTTCGATTCTCCCAATCAAACATGATCTTGGAGAGTTCTTGGACATTTTGGAAAGCTTGAAATATTCTCTATAATCCATATTTGAAATTAATTTTGAGATACCTCTTGGAACTAGGTGAAAAATTGCCATGAAGTTGTGTCCAAAACCTGCCTAAATTAGGGCAAAATTTCACTAAGTTAAGAAGTTCATGACCATGTATTCACAAATTTATAACTTGAGATCCAAGCATCTTTAGGGAAAAGTTTTTGAAGAAAAGTTGTAGATTTCATGGAGTTATACAACTTTCATTTTGGGGACTTTCCTTGAATCAATATGCATCATGGTGAAAAAGTGGTGTAAAGTTGAGAAAAAATAAGAAAATTTTCATACTTAGAAAATTTCTAAGTTATGAAAAAATTTAAATTCAAACCCTAATTTTCAAAATTGGATTTCTTGATGAACAAGTTTCATATTTTGACATGTTTTGATGAATTATGACCCTTGTTACTTGATTTTGACCAAAAAGCCAAAGTTTGACTTTTCAGTATACAGTTGACTTTTGATCAATTGACTGCAAATTTCATCTGTCAATCCAATGAATTTGAGATGTTTTGAGCCATGTAATTAAATCAAGATGATGAAATTGAATCCTTGAAATCATTCTTGAACTCAATTGGTCATTTGCTAGGTTAAAAATCAGAAATTGCCTTTCCTCAATCAAAACCCTAATTTTGACCATTTTGCCTTTTGATGATTTGGTCAAATTTCTTAACGAGTTGTGATCCAAACTTGATCAAATGGTACATATGAGTCTAGAATGTTGAGGTAGATAAAAAATTATGAAGTTTGACCGTAAATTGGCCATGGTTGACTTTTTCCCCAATACAGTTGATTTTCAAGTCAATTGTCCAATTGACATAGCAAAAATGTGATCCAAGGCTTGAAACTTGACATGAGCAATCTTAGGGGTCCAAAATGATGTTTGAAAATCACATGAAGCATTGATGGTACAAAAATACTTGTGCAAACTCAAACCCTAATTTTGGGTTATCAGTGCAAGATGAGATGTTTTGAGCTGATCAAACCCTAATCTTGTCTTGAGTCAAAGAAGTCTTGTGAGAAAAGTCTTGATACACGCATATTATTGGTTTTATGGTTATGGAATAAAGGTATATTTATCAAGCTTCGTCAGGTAACAAGTGACATTTATTTCGCCAATGGATGTTCTCAGAGTATTTTCCGTGCTGAAGATCAGTTCGCTGTTTTGCAACGATTCGGGGTTCAAAGATTCACAAGTCCAACCTGACGCGTCATATTCAGGTGTTCTTTCGCCAAGATATGGTAAAAAAGTGTGCTGAAAGTGCTGTTTTATCGAAGAAATATGGTAAAAAAGTATGCTGAAAGTGCTGTTTTTACGCACTAAAAAATTCTTAACTTGAAGATCATGGCTCGTTTTGAACCCGTTTCGGTGGCTAAAATTCCGACTTGACGTCATATATGTTTTCATCTCTCATGGCTGGAAGGCAATTTCAATCAGAAGGTCTTCAAAAATGTAGATTTATCAAGTATTTTTATACAGAAAATTTGTAACAGAAGTTTATTTGCGTCATGTTCAGAAAATCATAACTTAATCGATTTTCATCATATTGAGCTGGTTCCGGTGCCAAAATTTTACAAATTGAGTTGATAAAATTTTCACAGGAGGTATCGAGTTTGAACGGTATCCAAAAGGCCTTTGTTTTTTGCCCAGAGTGCGCGTGACGCGCCGAAAATCCTGAATGCTGAATATTATTTCATCTGGGTCGAAACTTCGAAAATTTATAACTCGGTCAATTTTTATCGGATTCGGCCCATCTTTTTACACAAGGTCACTGACTCATAGATATACAACTTTGCTTCCATAGTCGAGACCGGGTTCTGTTCCGATCAATACCAGTTTTTTATTGAAGAATGTGTCAGAGTTGACACTGGAGCCCAAAATAAGTTTGTTTGAGGCGAAACTTCAAAAATTCATAACTAATTCACCGTTTATTCGATTGAGCCAATTTTCAGACAAGAGTTAGTTCTCGATGTTGGATACATTTTGTTATCACATTTCAACTTCAAAAATTACATTTAAGCCCCTCCGATTTAGTCTAGAACGTGACAGATTCAAGTGAATAAAAATCTGCACTATTGCTTGTGGTTATTGGAGGCCCAATTGCACATTCAAAGCCCATTTTTTTCTATAATTTCCATTATATAATCTCATTCTTTTCACACAAACAAGACGGAAAAAAACATTTGCCACAACCCTGTCAAAATATCAAATTCCTTCAAGAACCCTAAAAACAAGAAATCCTTGTTACAAACCCACATCTCACTACTTTCACTACTTCTCCAGTAAGGGTAAGGCTGGTTTGATCTCCATGATCCAAAAGTTGTAGAAGCATTCATACATGCCATATCGGTTTTAACATTATAAAATTTTATATATTTATTTTCTTTGTATTTCATGGTATACTAATTTTTTTAATGTGTCAATGAGATTCAACACTACAGGTTTGACTATTATGGTCTTATGCAGGTTTATTACAAAACACTAAAGTCGGATCATAACAACCACCAATGTATGGCAAGGCAGACATTCTGAGGAGGTTAAGGCAATCATCTTTTTGTTTAAAACTTTTTTCATAAAACCTAATATTTTTCACAAACCTTTGATTTTTATAATATACTCGAATAATTAGTTTTAGGTTTTTTAATTTAATTTTAGGTTTTAAATTAATTTTTGGTTCAACAACCACCCCTGACATTTGCATTATTTTTAATTTCTAACCCTCTTTTCCATTGATGCTTCTTCACCTATCTATTTTTGGCAAACTTAATCTTTTTTATTAATCATTAGACATAAACTTTTTTTTAAAAACTTTTTTTAAATAAAATTAATTAGGTTTTAGGTTTTTTTTAATTAACCTTTTTTATTAATTAAAATTAATTAGGTTTTAGATATTTTAATTAACTTTTTTCAAAATTAACCTTTTTTAATTAAGATTAATTAGGTTTTAGGTTTTTTTAATTAATCTTTTTTTCTTCATAATTAACCTTTTTTTAAAATTAAAACTAATTACGATTTAGGTATTTTAATTAACTTTTTTCAAAATTACAATTTTTTTTATTAATTAAAATTAATTAAATTTTTTAGGTTTATTTAATTAATTATCATAAATCATTTTTTTCATAAAAAATCACCAAAATATTTTCTTTTCTATTTTCATCTTATTTTTATTTTCCTAGATAAAGTGTATAGGGCGCGTTCAACTGTAATAGCTTAGCTTTATTTTTCTCGCTTTTTTCATCATTATCATGTAATTGCTTCTGGGATATAATAGTTTTAGGATTTCTTTTTCGCGCTCTTCACTATTATGTAACTGCCCCAAAACTCTGTAATAGTCTAGGTTTACATTTCCGCCTTTACCTTCAGCTACTATATTTTATGCAATGCTTAGATTAATAGGATTGTATGGAAAGATAAAAATGAACGATAGAAAATCCTATTTGCAAGATAAATAACCGAATTAAATCATTTGCACCCCTAGGGTACTCCCCAGTCTGTTGCCTCAGAAAACAATGGTCATCTCCCTCGAACATAGGGATAGCCTTAGCAAAGACCCTCAGTTAAAGTCATCATAAAGATCATAGTCCCTCAATGTCCCTCGAGTTGCCTACGAGAAATGATCTTGTCCCTCGATATTGCCTATGAATATATGATAACAGTCCCTTCGAACTGCTAAGGTATCCCTATATGTTGCCTTCTATGACCATAACGATGACTCGCGCTTGTCCCTCGTACATCCAACGATAGGGCTACCTACTTACTAATAGTAGGATAGCACTGTCTAAAGGTTAGGAGGAAAAGAACCACCTTTTCGATTATAAGTAGATAAGTTCTTAGATGCTTGCTCAAATCAGATTTTTACACCCTACACTTTCAAAACAATTTTCAAAAACAACTTTGTCACACTCTTGAGGACAGATACAAGGGTTATCACAAAGTTAAACAAAAACTTTTCAAAACACACACAAGCAATTTCAAAATGAGCAAGTACCTAAGAGCCCATAAAAAACCATGGATGGAAAGGGTGCTAACACCTTCCCTTTCCATAATCTACCCCCTTACTCAGAAAAAATTCGAAATTTTTGTTTCTGTTCTTTTCACCCTTTCCTTTGATGGATAAAAGAAAAGTCGATGGCGACTCATGCTTACCGCGACTTTTCCGAACAAAAAACGCAAACCAGTATTAACAGTCGATTCTGCCACTGTATCACAGAACTGGCGACTCTGCTGGGGAGTGTAAATAAGTGGGGTATACCTTAGGATCTAGGTCACTTTTAAAATTTCTTTCTTGTTTGCATTGCCTGCTTTATATTCAAGGGTTTTGTTTGGGTATTATTGAAGATCCTACACCCGGATCGGGGAACACCTTTTAGGTAAGTAGCAATAAACTGTAAGGGAACTGTGCAGGGATATACCGACACGGTTGAAGAAGTAGCTATGTTGATGTGGCACTTTGGTTGGTACCGGTAACCCTTGAGTCAATCAGGGAGAGTACGGGGCAGCCGCATGGTATCGTGAAGCATCAACTGACCTTAGAACCTTTAATTGCACAACTTGGCCAGTAGGACGTAGCGAGATGGCCGACTTTGGTATATTCCCAAGGTCGACAGATACTCGATGCTACACTCATTGAGGCTTGACTCTTGAGTTTTGTTTGGTTGCGAGTCAATCGCGTATTGAACGAAGCTGGGGGGAAGATCGGATATATTGAGATCCCTTAGAACCCGATTACTATTTATAGGACAGGTTGAACCAATCCAGCTTCAAGAGGGTATGACCTTAAAACTCATGCAGGCTTTAACTCAAGGTTACTTGTGTGACTTGTTTGCTTTCTTTGCCTAACAATTGGAACTCATTGCAGGGCTTTGTTTGTATTCCTTGCAGGATCTTGTTTGTATAAATCCAATAAATTGGTTTCTTACCATGCATTATTGTTTGATACATAGCATACACATCATAGCATCATACCACATCATTTCCTTAACCATTTAAAGGACCTCAAGGGTTTGTGATGCTGGTTATGATAAATTGTACGTCTAGCAAGGGGCAAGGGGATTTATTTTCCTCTAGCCAATTCCGTTAAAAGACCAAAACATGAAAACTTGAGTCAGAGGCTATGACCCACTTGATATGGTGAGCTTGACTCTTGTAGAAGGACCTTCAATGATACGAAGTGCTTTAATCAAAGCGACAAATTTTAAACCTCTGAAAATTTTCTTGTTTACCCCGCGAGATCCTTGAAAACATTGCATACAAATATCATACATATCATTGCATAACAGGTCTTCCATCATAGGTCTCTCATGTTCTCGCTGTTTATTTCAAAAATGGATTTCCAACAAGACAACAGAGATCTTCAAACTCAAGAAGCTCAATTCATGGAAATGTTCTGAAACCTATCCAACGGGCAGGAAGAGTTGAAAGCACTCCTAGCTGGGAACCTGGCCAAGAAGAATCCTGAAGACAATAAGGACGAACGGTTGGAACAACTGCAAGCTGAGGTTGAAGCAATAAGAACCCAGATGCTGGGGCAGATGGCTCTTATCCACGGCCTATCCAGGGGACAAGAAGAGTTGAGAACCATTATAAACAAACTTCATTAGGATGGATACAACCGTATGAAGCAAGCAGTCGAGGCTGGGGACCAAGTCATTGATCAACCTTCAAGAAGACAAGATTTTGATTTGGTGAAGAGTGGACCTTTCCAAATTGCTACTACCTCATGGGTCCAACAAAAACCTCTCCAAAAACAATAGGTTAATCAGAGTAAGCCAGATACACCCAAGAGGCAGATTACCAAACTCAACATGCCGCTGTCTCAAGCTTTACAATATATGTTGAGGATGAATCTGGTTATACTGATAGGGCCTCATCTGAATCCCAAGACTTCTTCTCCTAACTACAATCCTGATGCAATATGCGCATATCACTCCAACAGTCCGGGGCGTGACACTGATAGCTGTTGGACGTTGGAATACAAAATTCAAAACCTGATCGATGAAGGAGTACTGGAGTTTACACAAGATGGTCAGGCTCAGTTCTTCTGCCATCCTTCAAAGGCACGTCATCTAAGGTTACAAGATCATATGAAGAGGCCTTTGTTCATTAGAATTTTCAATTTGTAATTTTCTTTGGATTTGTTCGAACATTTATTGATATCAAACCTTGTTATTTCATCAATGCATCGCGTATGTTTGTCTTGAATCAATTCATTCGTAGTCACTATTTCAAAATTGCGTTCTTACTTCCTTTTTGTGATATTCGACTCTTGATTAAAAGTTGTAAGCCTTTAGAGGGAGGATGACAAAAATGATACCACAATCTCTACAGTATGCTTTTGAACAGACCCCACTGATGATGTACAGGCGTTGTTTCAAATCCCAAACAGTTGAGTTATAAGGAAGATAATCCCTAGTCAACCCCTTTGAGCCTAAGAAGTAGGAGTTTTATTTTCACACAAATTAAAGCCCTTAACCATAACCTGGGGCAGGGTAGTTTCTCAGTTAATTCAGATGTGCATTCAGTCACAATGTTCTACTTCATACATAATGAATGGCATCAAAGACGTCCTTCCAAATAAAAATATGGTGATGGTTCCGCATAGTCATTAATAACAGGAAGTCGTTATCTCTCAAAATGAAAGCCCGCTAAGTCAAAACCTATTAAGGAGACTTAAGAAAAAAACTAGGGCATCCCGCTGGCCGTAATCATAAAAGAAATAATTCAGGAAAAAGAAGGGATAATAATATTTAAAAAAATAGGTCCTACCAATCCTAGACAAAAAAAAGATTACAAAATGACTGCCTCTTCCAAATAAACTTTCAGTATCTGAACCATCATCGGAACATCAAGGACAAGATACCAGACTTAATGGGTATCTAAATGCGCAACTAGCTAAGCATAAGACTGAAGAACATCACGAAGAGTGGGTTGGGTACAAATAAAATTTGAGCCTTTATCCTTTGTTTCTTGAATCGTGAACCATGCTACGTTATAACCCTTAAAAGTCCTAGCTGAAGCATAGGTTAGTTCAAAAGCATATTGTTACAAAAGGTATCCTGACTCCTGTAGGGTTTGCTATAAATCTCGAGTTGATATCACACTTTTACAAAATTTGTTTGTTTTACTAAAAAATGAATTTTCAAACTTCAAGACAGACATAAGCTTTGCATTCTTAAAATATTATTGTTTGACTATGACTATTTGTTCAATAACATAGCATGACGAATATCTAGTGAACAAAAAACCTTCTCAATGAAAAGTATCACCTCAAGTGGAAAAACACTTCAATCAAGGGGCACGGCATGACCATTGTCCATCATCTGGGGCAGTCAAGTCAAGATTCAAGAAATCTCTCAAAGATGCCAAGTAGCCAGGGGCAGATCTCCATCTGAATCGTTTGGGGCATTACGAATGCATTCCAGCAATGAATCATGTGCCATGAAGAAAACGTTTTGACAGTTCTACAACACAGCACTATAGACAGTGACAACTCCCTACATCTTGAGAGCGTGGACATAGTTGGAAAATACTACGCATAAAAAGACCCGCTAGGTCGACTGGCCTAGGAAAAAATAAGGGCATCCCGGCGAACCAAAAAAGTTCGGGCAAAATTTAGGGATAAAAACAAAAAAATCTATATACCCGGCAAGTCGAAAACCTGAAAAGGCGGCTTGGGCAAAAAAGGGTATCCCGGTGGACTGAAAATCTGAAAAGACAATCCAGGCAAAAGTTAGGGATCAAAGCATACGACTATGTCTTGTCATCTTATCACTTGCCTATCAATAGAAGACTCATCATTTTGATCGGTAGTTACCAAGCACCTCATGAGTTGGGATAACACTCAAGCTATCCACAAAGCCTATGCAGGTACTTTCTCCAGCCAGTACGGCGGCAGAAAAGTCCTGATGCAAAGTCATTATCGTATCCTCAGCATGCTTCCCAGTGACATCTACACTCCCCACAGAGTAAAGGTAATCAAAGCATTGATATCAGCTTCCCCGAAACAGGAAGTACTCTCCCCAACCAGGTTCCTTCAGAAAACTGACATCTATATTCCACGGCCAAATTTCATAATCACAAGCGGATCATAAAGTTTTCTCTCGAACAGAGTCTATTTCTCTGAATACAAAAGCTCAATCCCCGACAGAGCTCATTACTTCAGCTACAGAAATTCACTTTCCAAGTTGTTCCCTGCAATGTTATTCTCAAGAAGAGTCTCTCCCTGACAGAGTATTCATAAATAACAAAGAGTAGATCTCCAGCACAGTCATTTCCATTCACCATCCCTGGCGGAAGTAGAAGAATCACAATTCTCTGCAACAGTCAGGAATGTTATATTCTGTAGCATCAATCATGGATTTATTTTCCCAGACTCAGACATACCCCAATAGCATTTCATGTACATACATCATGACATGCACATACATATTATATACAACAGGATCTCATTTACTTTGAGAACATCATCTCACAAGGCATTTCATGCATTGCATATAATTAACCCTGGTATCTTTTCAAGAAAGACAATTATCTTCAACAAATCTAGCAGTTATACAGGTCATGTCTGCAGACGACTAATGGAAACTCAATTCCTGAAACCAAACGACTCAACTAATCTATACTATCACTTCGAAGTAACCCTACGACCCATGTTCCTTCTCATAGCCCTACTATCCAGGCTCTCATTTCAAAGTAACCCTACGACCCAAGTTCCTTCCCATAACCCTGTTATCCAGGCTCTCATTTTGAAGTAACCCTACGACCCAGGTTCCTTTTCACAGCCCTACTATACAGGCTTTCATTTTGAAGTATCCCTACTATCTAGGTTCCTTCTCATAGCCCTACTATTCAGGCTTTCATCTGAAGTAACCCTACGACCCAGGTTCCTTCTCACAACCCTACTATCTAGGCTTTCATCCCGAAGTAACCCTACAACCCAGGTTCCTTCTCATAGCCCTACTATCCAGGCTCTCATTTTGAAGTAACCCTATTATCCAGGTTCCTTCTTACAGCCCTACTATCCAGGCTTTCATCCCGAAATAACCCTACTATCCAGGTTCCTTCTCACAGCCCTACTATCCAGGCTTTCATCCCGAAGTAACCCTACTATCCAGGTTCCTTCTCATAGCCCTACTATCCAGGATTTCACCTCGATGAAACCCTACTATCCAGGTTCCTTCTCATAGCCCTACTATCCAGGCTTTCATCCTGAAGTAACCCTATTATCCAGGTTCCTTCTCATAGACCTACTATCCAGGCTTTCACCTCGAAGCAACCCTACTATCCAGGTTCCTTCTCTCTTATCTCTAGATAACAATTTACAGCACTATAAGACCTGGACCCGACCAGTTACAGTAAAGTTCACCTTTCCCCAGTAAGTCGCTGTGAAGCCTGGAATACGTTCAGATAGCAGTCAGCCTTATCATCCTTAACCAGTCACTGTGAAGCCTAGATCCTGACTAGCTAAGCAGTTCACTTCCGTCTCCTCAATCAAGAGATGACTCCCCAGTAGAATAACTGACAATTGAAGTTCATAGACTCTATTCCCCAAGACAGAGACCAACATTCCTTAGCGAAGTTCTCTCTAACAACAGGAACAGGAATTCCCACGAAGGAATATCTCACTAAATCATCATTATTCCGGATGGCATCTTTAATCCCATCTCCGACGACTCTCCGTCACATTCTCAGGATGGCGTCTTTAAGCACATCTCCGACGACTTTCAGTAATCTTCTCCAAATGGCGTCTATAAGCCCATTCCTGACATTATCTACATAGTCAAACATCATTATAGACGAGTGCAAATTTCTGGGCACTCTAGTGTTCAATCATCTTCCACCTTCAGATCACGAAAGGCAGACAAGCCAATCTAAATCTTCAGGTTTAAGAAGATTGAACAGGGGCAGCTGCTGTACCCCAAAATTTACCCTCTTTTATACACGCATATTATTGGTTTTATGGTTATGGAATAAAGGTATGTTTATTAAGCTTCGTCAGGTTACAAATGACGTTTATTTCGCCAATGGATATTCTCAGAGTATTTTTATTGCTGAAGATCGGTTCGTCATTTTGCAATGATTCGGGGTTCAAATATTCACAAGTCCAACCCGGCGCGTCATATTTAGGTGTTCTTTCGCCAAGATATCTCTGATAACGTATTCTCAAATTCAGGTTTGGCTCAAGAGTCAATTCTTTAAAGAAGGTCTTCGAATGTGTGAGTTTTCTCGAAGAAATATGGTGAAAAACTGTGCTGAAAGTTCAGTTTTTACGCACTAAAAAATTCATAACTTGAAGATCTTGGCTCGTTTTTAATCCGTTCCGGTGGCTAAAATTCCGTCTTGACGTCATCTACATTTTCATCTATCATGGCTGGAAGCCAATTTCGATCAGAAGGTCTTCAAAAATGCGGATTTATCAAGTCGATTTTAATCGTATCGAGCTGGTGCCGGTAAAATTTCGCCATGGACAGTAATGATTTTACCCTTTACAGGATATTTCAGCATTTGGTGCAAGGAGGAGGTGACTGCCCCAGCATGGTGTATCCAAGGTCTACCCAGCAGGCAGGAGTATGATGGACGGATGTCCATTACATAGAAAGTGGATTTGAACACCTCGGTACCTATCTTGACAGGGATTTCAACTTCTCCATGGACCATTCTTTTCGACCCATCGAAGGCTCTGACGACGATATCACTTGGCTTCAATTCCAACCCTTCGCAATCTAGCCGGTCCAAGGCCTTCTTAGGCAAAACATTCAGCGATGAACCGGTATCAACCAAAACATGTGCAAGGGTGGTTCCGCGACACTCGATTGAAATATGCAACGCATCATTGTGATTTCGGCCCTTAGGGGTCAGGTCGGCATCAGAAAAACCTAGTCCATTGTCTGCAGTCAGACTAGCCACGCAATGTTGAAATTGATCTGCAGAGGTTTCTTGGGGCACATGGGCTGCCTTTAGAAACTTAATCAAAGCTTGAGCGTGCGCTTCTGAGCAAAGTAACAGTGCCAACATGGAGATCTTGGAGGGGGTTTGCCCCAACTGTTCCACCACATCATAATCACTTTTCTTGATTATCCTCAAAATTTCGTCCATCTCTTTCTTGGAAGCTTCCGGAATCACCAAGGGTTGAGCCCTCGTCCTGACGGGCTCATCTTGTATTCCTTTTCCTTTATCGGCAATGGTAGGAGAGACAGCACTAGGAACGAAAATTTCTTTGATCAAAGGAGTTCTGGCAGAGAGCCTTGCTGGAGCAGGGATGATTTCTTTTACTGATGAGGGTCCAAAGACTGCTTTTGGAGGAGCAATCTCTGGAGAAAATATCCTCCCACTTCTGGTGATTTTGCTGGTGCCCGCAATGTTACTGATGCTGGCTTCATCGTTATCTGAATCTTCTTCAATTATTTCAACTTGCTTGATACCATGGTAGTAGATGTCACCACCATAGTTCCAAGGTATCGACTTCTCGGAGACATAGGGAACCGGCCCCGACCTTGTTATCTTCAACGGTATGGTCTTTGTAGCTGGCGTAATCTTAACTGGCTTTTTGACGGCCTCGGAAAGATTGGCGTGAATGGTTATGATTGAGATACTTTCAACGTGAACTGGAACAACAGGAACTTTCTCGAACAAAATTTGTCGGCTATCTATGAGGCCTTGGATGCCTTCCTTTAGTAGCGGACAACCCAACGGCAGAGAGTGACAACAGTAACAATCTCTATTACATCCCGGGAAGATCCCGGCCCTTAACAAATTTAGCTTAACGGTTAACAGTGGAGTAGTTAGATCACTAACGTCAGTAACATACCGATCCTCCTCAATGGCGTTGACGTTCCGACCGTGCTTCGGCATAGGTGCAGAGATCACATTGGGTTTTTCTGGAGCGTCAAACTCTACCTCCTTGGCGTCTATTAAGTCCTGGATCTTATGCTTGAGGGCCCAGCAATCGTTGGTGTCATGCCCAACACTGTCTGAATGATAGGCGCACTTAGCATTGGCATGGTAGTGTGGAGAGGATGTATTGACATTCTTTGGCGCTTCTTTGATAGAGGCCAGATTCAATTTCAACAGATGGGGAAGCACCTGCGCTGGGGTCATATTGATACGAGTGAACTGCCGTTGTGGCCTTTCCACCCGTTGCTGGTTCGGTCTAGATTGGTTGTAGCGAGGCTGCTCGCTTGGAGCATTTTGAATCATTACGGCCCCCACAGTCGGCCGACGCTCCGTCTTCCCTGCTCTCCTTTGAGAATATACCATAGCTGTCTCCTTCTTAAACGGCTTCTTCTCCATACTTGCGGCGACACCCTTCTGAATTTTTCCTGACTTGATGCCAGCCTCGATTCTCTCACCCGTTAAGATCAAATCAGTAAATCCCGCGGAAGAGTTACCGATTAAATGATTGAAAAATGGCCCAGATAGGGTCCCAAGAAACATGTCAACGAGCTCACGATCGGTTAAAGGAGGCTGCACCCTGCCAGCCAAATCCCTCCACTTTTGTGCGTATTCCTTGAATCCCTCACTTGTTCCTAGCGACATACCCTGAAGTTGGGTACGGGTAGGAGCGAGATCGGAATTATACTGGTATTGTTTATAGAAAGCGGTGGCCAAATCTTCCCAATTCCTGACACTGGTTCCTTCTAACTGATAAAACCATTCCAACTGGGCTCCTGACAGACTGTCTTGAAAGAAATGAATCCAGAGATTTTTATCAGCTGTATAGGGCTGAATCTTTCTCACATAGGACCTGAGGTGCATTTTGGGGCAGGACAGCCCGTCATACCTTACAAACGCCGGCACCTTGAACTTTGGAGGAATCACAATTCCGGCGACCAAGCCCATGTCTTCAAAATCCAGACCCGGCACCCTTTGCAATTCCATTGCAGCCAATCTGTCCTCTAAACCCTTGTACTTGTCATCAGCGGGAGGATACTGCTGGTCCGAATAATCCTCGTCCTCTTCCACGTCTTCCTCTTCTGCATCAGACTCGGAAGGCACTGCAACCCGATCTCTTTTACTAGTCCCCTCATCAGAAGTAGGAGGAAATTCGAGCACCCTCCGAGCTTCTCTGTCAAATCTTCTCCCCAAAGTAGCCACTCCGACCCTCTTTTTCTTCTTCACTGGGTCCTTACTCTCCAGATGAGCCTTGATATCCTCTTGACTCTTGACCAAGGTCATCAAGAGTTGCTGGAATTGTGCATTCTGGGCTTGTAGGTCTTTGACCGTTTGCTCGAGATCCATCCTACTGAAATAAACAGCAGATAGATAAGGAAACCTGGAGCGAGACCTGCTTATGCACATGATGAATGGTATGCTGATGTATGCAATGCATTCAAGGATTTGGGACATTCAAAATTGTTTCAGACAAAGAAGAACGTACGTCATATTAAGAAGAAATCTGTTAATACATAAATGCCCCATGGGCCAAATGTTACAACATAAACCTCTCAAGGCAGAAAGACATTGCGCATCCTCTTCGGTGCGATGTAGGTGTTGAGGGCCTCTTGCTCGTGGAGTCGGCGGGTAAGCTCCAGAACCTTCTTTTCACTGGCGTAGTAGCTAGCTTCAAAAGTGTTCCGTTCCTCCTTGAGCTGAATCCAACTCCTCTGCATTTCCTCCCACGATGTAGGCATGTCTGGATGTAGGATGGTGTAGGGGACCTCTCCTTCATTGACGGGCTCCTTGATCACTGGGAGTACATGGGGATAAGGCATTATCAGACTTTGAGCACGGGCTCGTACCCACTTGAGGTAGGGCTCAAGAGGGATGGAGTTCTTGTGTCCCAGGGTCTTGCTATCAATCTTGTTGAGTTTTCCCCAAGCTCTGATGAACCTTTGGCGAAGTCCTTGCACATCGTCGTCGAAGTCAAAAACTAGGCTAGGAATCAGCATGTCATGAGGGCCGTCCCTCCGTGCGTACCCAAATTGCCTCAAAGCTAGGCAGGGGTTGTAGGTGATACCTCCCCTAATTCCAAGTAATGGGACATTGGGAAATTCTCCGCAACGATCGACGATGATGATATTTTCTCTAGACCGAGAACACCAATGTATATCAGCATGAGTGAGAGTCATCAATCGCTGGGACCACCTTATACCTTGATCATTCTTCAAGACAGATTGTGGAAGGTGCGAAATAAACCACCTTGCGAGGATAGGAGTGCAGCACATGAGAACACCCCTCCGTCTCATTGTTCGTGTGTAAAATGAGTGAAGGATGTCTCCAAGCAATGTTGGTATTGGATTTCTGGACAAGAAGATTTTGACGGCGTTGACATCTATCAACTGGTCAGGATTTGGGAATAGGACCAACCCATAGATAAGGAGTGCCACAATTTCTTCAAATGCTTGCAGGTCCAATGAGTTCCAACATTCTTGCGCCTTCTCGAACAAGAACTTTGCTAAGAATCCTTTGACATCGCTTCTGGTTTCCCAATGCCCCTTGATTTCAGATGGTTGTAGATGTAATGCTCGAGCAACATCATCAGGCTTCGGTTCCTTCTCCGTACCGTTGAAGGGTAGTTGATTAAGGATAGGGATTCTTAGGAGTTGAGAAAACTCCTCCAAAGTGGGCACCAACTGATAATCCGGGAAAGTGAAGCAATGGTGAAGGGGGTCAAAGAATTGAAATAGCACTTTCATCATGTCTTCTTCGATGTTGGTGTTGACTAGGTTGAGCAGTCTACCATGTCTTTCACTGAAGGATGAGTTTTCCGGAATTCTTGAGGTGAGCTCCTTGAGTTGAGGAGAGATTCTCACAAGGTTGACTTGAATGGTGTTTCGGCGAGGTATTTCCATGACCTACAAAACAAGAACAATGATGAAGGTCCAAACCCTTGAAATGGTTAGTAAATGCATATGATGCTTCATGATGTTTATGATGTATGCACAAAACATGTGTACAAGCAAATCACACCAAACCCTAGTTTCAGGCTTGCATGGGGTTTCATAGGTAAGTACCCTCTTGAGTGTAGTTGGCTTAAAAACCTGTCCTATAAATAGTAACCGGGTTCTAAGGAGCTCAATATCACTGGATCGTTTTCATTGTTCATTGTTTTGGTTTAGCCACTTAACTGGCGACCAAAATATTCCAAGAAAACAACCCTCAATGAGTGTAGTATCGAGTATCTACCAACTTCGGACTGCACCAAAGCCGATCATCTCACTACTCCTAATAAAAGGCCAAGATGGTCAAGTAAGGTTCTAGGTCATTAGTGCTTAGTGACATCGCTCAGCGGCCCCGTACTCTCCTTGATTGAACTCAAGGGTTACCGGTACCCACAAATATGTCGCACTAATATAGCTATTGCTTAGACCGTGTCGGTATACCCCGCACAGTTTCCACAACGTATTGCTATCTATGAATGTTTCCCAAAATCCGGGCGGAGGATTATAAACCCAAACAATAGAACCAAGGTATAAAGCAAGCAAACCAACCAATTAGTCATGCAAGAAGGTGATCTAAGCCCTAAGGTAACCCCACTTAGAAAGATAATCCCCGGCAGAGTCGCCAGTTCTGTGATACGGTGGGAGAACTGACTATTGTTTTGCGTTCGTATTCGCACTTGTGCGGTTGAGCAAGAGTCGCCACCGACTTTTTATTTTATCCTAATGGAAAGGTTAAAAAAGCACAGCAAAAACCTTTTGAGATGTTTCGTGGGTTCGGGGGGTAGATTATGAAAAGGGAAGGTATTAGCACCCTTTTCATCCATGGTTATCCATGGGCTCTTAGGTACTTGCTTAGATCAATCTTGCCTTGGTTTTCAATTGTGTGAAATGGTGCTTCGTGGATTGTTTTGAAAATGTTTTGAAAAGATGCCTTGCGCTAGGCTAACCTTGTAACAATTCTTTACTCGAATGTTTTACAAAAGGTGTTTTATCTTTTAAAAAGATGTTTCAAGGGTTTGAAAAGTTTGATTTTTGAAAAGTGTTTGTGAAGTGGGTTTTGAAATTAGGCAAGAGTTTTCTTTGCAAATTGACAAGTACTTAAGAGTTTATCTACCCTAAAGCTTTCTCAAAGATTTTCGTCGCGTTTTAACCCCTTTGACAATTTTGTTCTACCATTGAAATTGGTAGGCAATCTTGTATTTAGGAAGTTTATTCGGGACAGGCGCGGGTCATCGCATAGACCATGAATGCAATGGTGCCAAGTGTCTTTGGCAATTTGCTTGAAGGGACTTGATCATTTTGATAGGCGACTTTCGAAAGCGTCATCGAGGGACTTATGATCATTTGATTTTGTTTTGCCAAAGACATTCGACGTGCAAGCATGGCCCATTTGGAAGGCAACATGTGGGATTACCCTAGGGGGTGCAAGTGTGATTGTGTATTGATTACATATATTTGTCTTGTATTAGGTTATCTAGCGTTTTGATTTTATGTACATACAAACCCTAGGTCTAACCATGGTATAATTGGAAAACTGTAAATTGCGGAATGTAAATCTACGCTATTACAAAATAATGTCCGGGAGTGGGGGTATAAATGTACAAGGGGATGAGACTTATGGTATCCAATAAGTTACAACCAAATCGAATGTGCGATCAATATGTAAATATCAAATATACAAATATAAGATAAAATGTGTATAGGGCAATGTGAATATATTTGTGTAAGTGTACATGTATATGTATTGTGTAAGTGTAAATATAAGTATGTACAAATGCGAAATGTGAAATTGAGCCGTATTAGGGTTTTGACCTAGATAAATGTTTTTAGATGAATCTTGATTTTTGTATGTTTTATGTACAAAAGAAAAACGAAGTGTTTTGATTAGAATGTTAAGTTTTAATTAAAAAAATATTTTAGTCAAAGTGTTTTATGAATTTCAATATTAAAAGACGTATCGAATTATTATGTACAAAAATGTATATTAACTAAAAAGAGTTTGATTTTAATTATGTATGAAAAATGTATAATGTGTACAAATGTTTTTTTAAAAAATGTTTTTTTAAGTTTATTATGTATATAAAATATTTTGTTGTTATTATATACAAAAGTGTATTAATTAAAAGAAAATGCTTTCAAATTTAATTTATATGATGTGTACAAAATTAATTTTTAATATACTATGTATGTACAAAATATCTATCTAAAAATGTCTTAATTTTATGATAAAAAGTATTTTTAATTAAGATAAAAAAAGGTAAACATTTTTTTTAAAAAAAAGATTAGTGTTTTATAAAAAAGAATAAGTATTGTTTATATAAAAAGGAAGATTAGTTTTTAATGTTGTTAAAAAAGAAAGAGGAGAAGTATTTTTAATGGGCTTAGGAAGGCAGAAACGGGTCAAGCCCATACCAAGTTTGAAATGAAATTAGGGTTAGGCGTGTTGGTTCAGTTGGGAACGACGGCTAGGGCTTGTGAGGCAGCGACGGCGCGTTGAGTTTCGTCTTCTCCATTCGATTTCCTGAGCACTTGGTTCCGGCCACCAACATCATCCTCACACTCTCTTCCCTCCAAGGCAAGAATTCCACGTCCCTTGAAACAAGGTTGGTTCTAATCGTTTTATATTTTCCTCTTCTTTTCTGATTCGCGTAGAATTTATTCTGAGCTCTTTATTTTTTTGTTTTTTATGAGGTGAAGGAGAAGGGATAGAAGGCTCGTTACCTGCTTTTGGAGATGGAGGAGAGAAGAAAAGGGTGGTGCTTCAGGAGGCCGGAACGGCGGTGATGGAGCTTGCTTTTGATGCTTTCTGGTACTTTCGTTCTTTTACCTTTTGCTTAGGTTTCGATGATGATATGCACTGAGAAACCCTAATTCCTCACTTCTTTACCTCTTGTCCCTTTGCTACTGTTGAAACGATGTTTTGACTAGTTTTCTTCTTCTCTACTGCTTGCGTTGCCTTGGGAATTCTGTATGTTGCCTTGGCCTATGATGAAGCTTGCTTCTGAGGCTCCCTGAATTGCTGTATGCCTGCTGCTTTGAATGGTTGAATGCTTTTTGAACGACTTTGAACAGTTATTGCCTTGAAATATTGTTTTCTTCCATGTCCCTGACTTGCTTCCTTCTTTCTTCTTCTTGAGAGACTATGCGCCTGCTTGTGTGCTTGATGCTATGTGACTTGATTTGGTTCCATAAGATGGTGAGGCTTGAGCTTGGATATGAGGTTTGTGTGTTTAGCATGAAGATTGAGTTCTGAGATGTGTGTTTAATGCAGGGTATTCTGAGTTTTGGTTATCAGTTTTTTTTGGGTGTTTGAAGGTTTTGGGACAGTTTGAGGGTTATGACATTGGTTGGAGCTTTTGACTTTTACAGGTTCAGTAGCCTTTTGGTTTTGGGTTTTTGGATGTTTTGAGTTTTAATGGTAAGGCAGGGTATTGGTGTTTGATGACAGTAGGCTGGTTCTTGGCTTGAGTTTGTATCTTTAGTGCAGGGTATGCTCCAGGTTTTAATGATGCAGGTTTAATGGTTTAGGGGTTAGACAGGTTTTTAGGTGTTTGTGATGAGGATGCAGGTTTATGCGTTCTTGGATTAAACTTGGTAGCAGGTTTTTGTATGTTATGTTGTGTGTTTTTTCTGATGTGGTTGCCTATGCTGAGTTTGTATTATATCTTTTCTATCTTTTCTCTTGGCGCCCAATCTTTATTCAAAGCTTTGGTCTTCTCTTTGACCCAAGTCTGCTGGATATTTTCACAAGGTTTCATGGCATTTTTCCCATTTCGGTAATTGACTATGCTGTGTAATTTTTGAACAATGCTGAATTATCCTCTTTGTTGTATATCTTTTCTGCCTCTACTGTCTATGCCTGCTGCCTATGTTACTGAACTGAGTTGGCTCTTTTCTGATTTTGTATATCTTCATTTCCTGCTGTCCATTCTGACTGCTGAACCTGAACTATGCCTAAACCCTGCTTGCTTTATCTCTCTTTACTTCTCTCTTTACAGTACAATTTAAGAATTTTATATGATTATAGTTGTACTTTTCTGAAGGGGCTATGATGGGAAATGATGATTAGCTTGCATAATATGTGTTCTGCATTTCTTCTTCAGCTTTTGCGCCTTGCTCTTTTCCTTGATATCTTGGCAAAGGTCCCTTTGACAGCTTGTAGGCTTTGATAGCAACTTGTACCATTTTGACTTCTTTGATATCTTTTGGCATTCTGACAGTAGCCTTTGCTTTTGGATAGAAAGTTTGGATTGGATTTTTCAGTTTGGATTTGAACTATATGGTTTGAATTGGACATTGAGATTCTATGCAGCTTGCAAACTTTTTAGAAACTATGCATTTGCATTTGCATTCATGAAATAAAATAATCTTCCCTCTCTGTGAACCGGGAGAAATCCCGTGATTTGCAGAGAGGGTCAACTGATCCCAGTCAGTGGCCCCTAATGATGAGCAATTTTTAACTGTCTTTTTTCAATTTTAATGCTTTCTGACTTTTCTTATTTCTTTTTGCAGATGAAAAATGGAATACCGGAGCGGAGTGAAGAACGAAGAATATTTAGAAAATATGATAGTTTTTCATTCTATGTAATATTTTAATTAAATGTAAATTATTGTTTGTAACAACAATTTGTACAAATAATTCGAATATTAATAAAAATCAAATTATCCAATTGGTTCTAACTTTCTTTATTGCTTATTTATTTATTTAAAATTCTTAGAATTAAAACAATTGAAAAATAAATTCAATCATTTAATTTCAGAATAATAAATAACTAAAATAAAACAACATTGATCCAATAATCCTGTCTTATCCAAAATCCAAAGCGAAGCAGCAATTAACCCAGATAGACTGATCAAACACATGAACACTGTGAATCCAATACTGCATCTTGTATCTGACTGGCCCAATCA
Source organism: Vicia faba (assembly GCA_948472305.1). Classification (NCBI taxonomy): domain Eukaryota; kingdom Viridiplantae; phylum Streptophyta; class Magnoliopsida; order Fabales; family Fabaceae; genus Vicia; species Vicia faba. Next base: position 135,468,373 of record OX451737.1, on the reverse strand, counting down.
AAACGTACTGAATTCAAACCACTGTCTCTTTTACTGATTAAACCAAGATAACGCTACTTTTAATCCGAATCTTGAAATAAACCGCAAAGTGCGGTGGAATTCAAATTCTTCTGAGAATATGCTCATAAAACCCTAATTCCTGATTAAATGCCAAATCACGCTCGCTTGATCAAAATTGAACCAACAATCAATCAAACCCTAAGCCCACTGTATGAAACAAATCAGAGCTCTGAAAATCAGTAAAAACCCTAGTTTTGCTTGACTGTCAAGAAAAGTCCGTTTGTCCGATTCTTGAGCCAGTTTGAGAAGTCAGGAAATGCTTGAAGCTGAGATTTCTTGGGGAAAAATGCGAGGGCAAATTTTGGGGTACAACAGTTGCCCCTGTTCAATCTTCTTTGACTTGAAGAGTTAGATTGGCAAGTTTGCCTTTCGCGACTTGAAGGTAAAAGGAGATTGGACACTAGAGTGCCCGAAAATTTGCACTTATCAAAACACTGGATGCGGGAATGGGATTAGAGATGCCATTTGGAGATGGGCTTAACGATGCCATCTAGGAGAGTGACAGAAACTTGTCGGGGATGGGCTTAAAGATGCCATCTGGAAGGGAACATTAGGAAAGTGTCCGAGCTTTAGACCATTTCTGAATTGGGGGGTCTGAACAGGCAATAGGTTGACATCCGTGGTTGGGGGAACCTACAAGCCATTTTCAAGAAGCCGCATCTAAATAAGTTGATAGATTAACATCCGTTACTTGGGAAGAATCCATGAACTGTTTTCAGAAATCTTGAGGTTGAATCTGAACAAGTGATAGGTTAACATCCGTTTACTTGGAGAACCCGTGAACTGTTTTCAGAAGTCTTGAAGTTGAATTAGCAATAGAGAAGCATCCGTTGTTGGGAAGCGTCCGTAAACTAAATTCGAAGGTGCATCTGAACAAGCTGATAGATTAACATCCGTTACTTGGGAAGAATCCATGAACTGTTTTCAGAAATCTTGAGAAGAATCTGAACAAGTGATAGGTTAACATCCGTTTACTTGGAGAACCCGTGAACTGTTTTCAGAAGTCTTGAAGTTGAATTAGCAATAGAGCAGCATCCGTTGTTGGGAAGTGTCCGTAAACTAAATTCGAAGGTGCATCTGAACAAGCTGATAGATTAACATCCGTTACTTGGGAAGAATCCATGAACTGTTTTCAGAAGTCTTGAGAAGAATCTGAACAAGTGATAGGTTAACATCCGTTTACTTGGAGAACCCGTGAACTGTTTTCAGAAGTCTTGAAGTTGAATTAGCAATAGAGCAGCATCCGTTGTTGGGAAGTGTCCGTAAACTAAATTCGAAGGTGCATCTGAACAAGCTGATAGATTAACATCCGTTACTTGGGAAGAATCCATGAACTGTTTTCAGAAGTCTTGAGAAGAATCTGAACAAGTGATAGGTTAACATCCGTTTACTTGGAGAACCCGTGAACTGTTTTCAGAAGTCTTGAAGTTGAATTGTTTTACTCTGTCGACTGATCTTGCCTGAAAAAGGCAAAAAGTTAGTTGGATGCAATGCTATGATGCATGATACAATGTACATCATGGTTTTATGAATGTAAATGGATGTGCATGTAAGCTGGAGATAGAGGTATCTTGACTGCTGCTGGGGAAAATAAATCCTGGGTCATTGTTGGGGAGCTTGGAGCTTGGATTGTATACCAAACTTCTGGGGGATTTCTGAAGTCTTCTACTGGGGAGTGTTAAACTAGTAGATTTAATGTTGGGGAGGCCAGATTGAGAATCTTCAACTGGGAGAGATGTATCTCTGAAGACTGACTCTACTGGGGAATGCTAGATTTTCTTCTAAACAACCTGTGGGGAGAAGATTAAAAGTCTGACTTCGCTGGGGATTGACCCTTTGAAGCTTTTGATCTGCTGGGGATACCGAATCTTGAACTCTGAGGAAAAATGATCTCCGGAAGGTTCTTTGGCTGGGGATAAACTTCTCCGGGGATAGTACTGATAAGTTATTGTTGGGGGAATCCTGAGGAACTCCGCTGGGGATGGGAAGAATTCTGGCGGGTGTGACCTCTCCTTTCGGAATCTTACGGGGATAAGCTCCGAGGGTCTGCTGGAGATAGACCTCAAGGTTTGTGGATTACAGATCTCGAGGGATTTCCTTTGGAAGGATGTCGAAATATTCGTCTGTACTTTCATCCTATTAGTAATCCTTTTCTTAGGTTCAATCAGGAAGTGATCATGTTTCAAATGCATATGCCTATTTAACAAAACATTGGACGTTTCTCAAAATAAAACAAATAGTGCAAGAGAAAAAGGAAAAGGGAAATGGCACAAATTTTGGGAAGAGTATTTGTATTGATTTTCTTTGGGTATATTTATACAAAGGAGACAATCATCCTAGTAAGAGGATCTTGTCGTAAATATTTGAAAAAATTTATACAAAACAAAGATGGCTATGTGAAATAACTCCATGGGATCCCACTCTGCTGTAGCTTTCACAACTCCGAACATCTGTCCATTCAATGCTTCGTTTGACGATGGCTGGATTAATCAGAAACCTGGGACCGGTTGATGAAGAGACTGTCTTTGAAGTGATCTGACGAGACATAGTCATACGCTTAAATTCCCTAACTTTTGCCTGAATCGCCCTTTCGGGTTTTCGATCCACCGGGAAGCCCCTTTTTGCCCAAGCCGCCCTTTCGGGTTTTCGACTTGCCGGGTGTACAGATTTTTTTTGTTTTTATCCCTAATTTTTGCCTGAACCGCCCTTTCGGGTTTTCGGTTCATCGGGATGCCCATTTTTGCCCAAGCCGCCCTTTCGGGTTTTCGACTTGTCGGGTTATTTTAGGCGTAGTATCTTTTGACTATGTCTGCGTTCGCAGGGTGCGGAAAATCGTCGCCGTCCATGGTGGTCAGAATCATCGCACCACCAGAAAATACGCTCTTGATTACAAACGGTCCTTCGTATGTAGGAGTCCATTTGCCCCTGGGATCACTTTGCGGTAAGATAATCCGCTTGACTACTAGATCTCCAACTTGATACACCTGACGTCTGACTTTCTTATTGAAGGCCTTGATCATTCGTTTTTGATACGTCTGACCATGGCATACAGCGGCAAGTCGCTTTTCGTCGATCAGATTGAGTTGATCAAGTCGGGTCTGAATCCACTCATCTTCATTCAAGCCTGCGTCTTTCATAATTCTTAGAGACGGGATCTGAACTTCCATAGGCAAAACGGCTTCCATGCCATAAACCAAAGAAAACGGGGTTGCCCCAGTTGAGGTACGTATCGTCGTACGGTATCCATGCAGCGCAAACGGTAACATCTCATGCCAGTCTTTGTAAGTGACTGTCATTTTCTGAATAATCTTCTTGATATTTTTGTTCGCAGCTTCAACAGCACCGTTCATCTTCGGTCTATAGGGAGATGAATTGTGATGATAAATCTTGAATTGTTCGCATAATGCAGTGATCATTGTATTATTCAGATTGGTACCGTTGTCTGTGATGATTCTTTCTGGAACACCATACCGACATATGAGATTTTGCTTGATAAAGCGGGCAACCACATTTTTGGTGACGGAGGCGAAGGAAGCTGCTTCGACCCATTTAGTGAAGTAGTCAATGGCAACCAGGATGAAGCGATGTCCGTTGGAAGCCGTGGGTTTGATCTCTCCAATCATATCAATGCCCCACATTGCAAAGGGCCATGGAGCAGTTAGAACGTTGAGAGGAACCGGAGGGACATGAACTTTGTCAGCATAGACTTGACATTTATGACAAGTACGGGAATGTTGATGGCAATCAGCCTCCATGGTAGACCAATAATAGCCTGCCCTTAGGATCTTCTTAGCCATTGTATGCCCGCTTAGGTGGGTGCCAAATGTGCCGCTGTGTATATCAGTCATGATTAACTCTGCTTCAGCCTTATCAACACATCGGAGTAATACACAATCATGGCTTCGTTTGTAGAGGATGCCGTTGCTCAGGAAGAACTTAGCGGAGAATTTCCTTAAGAACTTCTTGTCATTCACGGAAGCTCCTTCAGGATAATCTTGGGTCTCGAGATACCTTTTGACCTCATGGAACCAAGGTTGTTCCACTACTTCTTCGGTGTTAATCTCGTGACAATGCGCTGGTTCATCCATTCGCTCGATGGTGATTTGGGGAGCCTCGTTATCCCAGTTGAGTTTAAACATGGAGGACATTGTGGCTAGAGCATCTGCTAGCTGATTCTCTTCTCGCGGAAAGTGCTCGAAGGTAATTTGCTCGAAATGAGGCAACAATGTCAGAACATGTTCTTTGTATGGAATAAGATTAGGATGCTTGGTATCCCAGTCTCCTTTGATTTGGCTAATGACCAAAGCCGAGTCCCCGAATACAATCAGAGATTTGATCCCCAAGTCTATGGCAGCCTTGAGACCAAAGATGCAGGCTTCATACTCCGCCATATTGTTTGTGCAGCTGAAACAAAGTCGGGCCGTGAAAGGAGTGTGGCATCCTTCCGGAGAAATAAGTACCGCGCCAATGCCGTTTCCAAGTGCATTTGAGGCACCATCAAAGTACAGGGTCCATCGGGATCCCTTTTCGGGTCCGTCATACGGTCCGTCACCTTTAATGTTGTCCAAACTCATGATGTCCTCATCTGGGAAATCAAATTTCATGGGTTGATAGTCTTCGATAGCCTGATGAGCCAGATGGTCCGCTAGCACACTCCCTTTTATAGCCTTTTGGGTGGTGTATTGGATGTCATACTCGGTCAAGATCATTTGCCATCTGGCTATCCTTCCTGATAAAGCGGGCTTTTCGAAGATATACTTGATAGGGTCCATTTTGGATATCAACAAGGTAGTATGAGTCAACATATACTGTCTTAGTCGGCGAGCAGCCCATACCAAAGCGCAGCAAGTTTTCTCGAGCAGTGAGTAGCGAGTCTCACAGTCGGTAAACTTTTTGCTAAGGTAATAAATAGCGTGCTCTTTTCGACCAGACTCGTCATGCTGGCCCAAAACACACCCCATTGAATTGTCCAAAACGGTCAAATACATGATCAATGGTCTTCCTTCGACGGGTGGCATCAGAATAGGAGGTTCTAGCAAATATTCCTTGATTCTATCGAAAGCAGCTTGGCAGTCGTCGTTCCATTCAATTATCTGATCTTTCTTCAAGAGTTTGAAAATTGGCTCACAGGTAGAAGTCAGATGTGAAATGAATCTGGCAATATAGTTTATGCGCCCCAAGAAACCTCTAACTTCCTTTTCAGTACGAGGGGTAGGCATCTCTTGTATTGCTTTTACTTTTGCCGGGTCAACTTCAATGCCTTTGTTGCTTACGATGAATCCCAGGAGTTTACCGGACCTAACTCCAAAAGTGCATTTACTTGGATTTAGCCTGAGTTTGTATACTTTTAATCTGGCAAACAGCTTTTCCAGATGTTCAAGGTGCTCCTCCTTTGTTTGTGACCGGGCTATCATATCGTCTACGTAAACTTCAATCTCATGATGTATCATGTCATGAAATAGAGCTACCATGGCGCGCTGATAAGTTGCTCCTGCGTTCTTCAGCCCGAACGGCATCACTTTGTAACAGAAAGTGCCCCATTGCGTGACAAAAGTTGTTTTCTCCATGTCCTCGGGGGCCATTTTGATTTGATTGTAGCCTGAGAATCCATCCATGAAAGAAAATACCTTATGCTGAGCTGTATTGTCAATTAGGATGTCAATATGAGGTAGCGGAAAATCATCCTTAGGGCTGGCCCTATTCAAATCCCTGTAGTCCACACACATTCTGACTTTGCCGTCCTTCTTAGGTACTGGCACAATATTAGCGACCCATTGAGGATAGGACGTGACAGCCAGAAAGCCAGCATTGAACTGCTTCATCACTTCTGCTTTGATTCTTTCGGACATGTCAGGCCTCATTCGGCGAACTTTTTGTTTGATCGGTGGACAGTCTTCTCTTGTGGGGAGACGGTGAACCACGATGTCGGTGTCTAGGCCCGGCATGTCTTCATAGGACCAAGCGAAGATTTCAACATACTCATTCAATAACTGTACCAAGCGTTTCTTGACTTCTGGTTCCAGATTGGCACCCATTTGTACCTCCTTCCGATTTTCCTCGGTTCCCAAGTTGATGGTTTCCAACGGCTCTTTATGCGGTAAGATGGCCCTCTCCTCTTGTTGCAGGAGTCTGTCTAGTTCCCCTGGTACTTCACAACCCTCGTCGTCCTCATACTCGGCTAGATTGACCAGGTCTTCAGACTTATTGAAAGATACAGCAGAATAGTCACCCATGGAATCCGGAGTGGATGGGTACCTGCATTGGTGAGTGTGGGTGTGTGTAAGGGGTAGCCATCCTTAAACAAAAATGCAGAAGGAAAGAAAATGAACACAAGCAGTTTATCAAATGAAAAACGTCCAATGAATCATTAAACATGGCATATGAATATGAAAAATAGTCAAAACCCTTACAAGTGGACCTACATGCCCCGGGTAAGGCAGGAGGCGGAAAGATAGTGTACTTGATTGTTTGAAAGTAAAAATATTACAGACCAAAATAGAAAATGTTTGATAGATAAATTACTGAGGAATAAAAGTGACAGGGACAAAGTCTTTAGCCTCCCAATTGTTCAGCCCTCCTCTGACCGTCGGATGAATCCACTCTTCAAAGTTGCTTTCCTTGTCTTCATCTCCCAGGGTGTTGACTTGGTAAGGAGAAATCTTGACTGGCGCTCTCTCAATCTTTGACCGGCGCATGGCCTTCTGACCAGCGGTGGTGAAACCTAAACCAAGCTTATCAACCTTATGCGGAAAATCGAGTAACTGCCCCCACGCTGAGTCCTTTCCTTCTTTAACTGCAGCCCTTGCATCCTCCAGAGATGCCATCCTGGCCATCTGCCTTGGTGTCTCAGTTGCCAACTTCGCCACTGCTATCTGAGGGAGTACCTCTTCGAAATGTTGAAATGGTGTCTCAATGAACTCCCCTTCGACTTCCACGTACCGGAAGGAATTTAAATGGCTAATCATGTACTCTTCCTCGCCATGGACAGTAATGATTTTACCCTTTACAGGATATTTCAGCATTTGGTGCAAGGAGGAGGTGACTGCCCCAGCATGGTGTATCCAAGGTCTACCCAGCAGGCAGGAGTATGATGGACGGATGTCCATTACATAGAAAGTGGATTTGAACACCTCGGTACCTATCTTGACAGGGATTTCAACTTCTCCATGGACCATTCTTTTCGACCCATCGAAGGCTCTGACGACGATATCACTTGGCTTCAATTCCAACCCTTCGCAATCTAGCCGGTCCAAGGCCTTCTTAGGCAAAACATTCAGCGATGAACCGGTATCAACCAAAACATGTGCAAGGGTGGTTCCGCGACACTCGATTGAAATATGCAACGCATCATTGTGATTTCGGCCCTTAGGGGTCAGGTCGGCATCAGAAAAACCTAGTCCATTGTCTGCAGTCAGACTAGCCACGCAATGTTGAAATTGATCTGCAGAGGTTTCTTGGGGCACATGGGCTGCCTTTAGAAACTTAATCAAAGCTTGAGCGTGCGCTTCTGAGCAAAGTAACAGTGCCAACATGGAGATCTTGGAGGGGGTTTGCCCCAACTGTTCCACCACATCATAATCACTTTTCTTGATTATCCTCAAAATTTCGTCCATCTCTTTCTTGGAAGCTTCCGGAATCACCAAGGGTTGAGCCCTCGTCCTGACGGGCTCATCTTGTATTCCTTTTCCTTTATCGGCAATGGTAGGAGAGACAGCACTAGGAACGAAAATTTCTTTGATCAAAGGAGTTCTGGCAGAGAGCCTTGCTGGAGCAGGGATGATTTCTTTTACTGATGAGGGTCCAAAGACTGCTTTTGGAGGAGCAATCTCTGGAGAAAATATCCTCCCACTTCTGGTGATTTTGCTGGTGCCCGCAATGTTACTGATGCTGGCTTCATCGTTATCTGAATCTTCTTCAATTATTTCAACTTGCTTGATACCATGGTAGTAGATGTCACCACCATAGTTCCAAGGTATCGACTTCTCGGAGACATAGGGAACCGGCCCCGACCTTGTTATCTTCAACGGTATGGTCTTTGTAGCTGGCGTAATCTTAACTGGCTTTTTGACGGCCTCGGAAAGATTGGCGTGAATGGTTATGATTGAGATACTTTCAACGTGAACTGGAACAACAGGAACTTTCTCGAACAAAATTTGTCGGCTATCTATGAGGCCTTGGATGCCTTCCTTTAGTAGCGGACAACCCAACGGCAGAGAGTGACAACAGTAACAGTCTCTATTACATCCCGGGAAGATCCCGGCCCTTAACAAATTTAGCTTAACGGTTAACAGTGGAGTAGTTAGATCACTAACGTCAGTAACATACCGATCCTCCTCAATGGCGTTGACGTTCCGACCGTGCTTCGGCATAGGTGCAGAGATCACATTGGGTTTTTCTGGAGCGTCAAACTCTACCTCCTTGGCGTCTATTAAGTCCTGGATCTTATGCTTGAGGGCCCAGCAATCGTTGGTGTCATGCCCAACACTGTCTGAATGATAGGCGCACTTAGCATTGGCATGGTAGTGTGGAGAGGATGTATTGACATTCTTTGGCGCTTCTTTGATAGAGGCCAGATTCAATTTCAACAGATGGGGAAGCACCTGCGCTGGGGTCATATTGATACGAGTGAACTGCCGTTGTGGCCTTTCCACCCGTTGCTGGTTCGGTCTAGATTGGTTGTAGCGAGGCTGCTCGCTTGGAGCATTTTGAATCATTACGGCCCCCACAGTCGGCCGACGCTCCGTCTTCCCTGCTCTCCTTTGAGAATATACCATAGCTGTCTCCTTCTTAAACGGCTTCTTCTCCATACTTGCGGCGACACCCTTCTGAATTTTTCCTGACTTGATGCCAGCCTCGATTCTCTCACCCGTTAAGATCAAATCAGTAAATCCCGCGGAAGAGTTACCGATTAAATGATTGAAAAATGGCCCAGATAGGGTCCCAAGAAACATGTCAACGAGCTCACGATCGGTTAAAGGAGGCTGCACCCTGCCAGCCAAATCCCTCCACTTTTGTGCGTATTCCTTGAATCCCTCACTTGTTCCTAGCGACATACCCTGAAGTTGGGTACGGGTAGGAGCGAGATCGGAATTATACTGGTATTGTTTATAGAAAGCGGTGGCCAAATCTTCCCAATTCCTGACACTGGTTCCTTCTAACTGATAAAACCATTCCAACTGGGCTCCTGACAGACTGTCTTGAAAGAAATGAATCCAGAGATTTTTATCAGCTGTATAGGGCTGAATCTTTCTCACATAGGACCTGAGGTGCATTTTGGGGCAGGACAGCCCGTCATGCCTTACAAACGCCGGCACCTTGAACTTTGGAGGAATCACAATTCCGGCGACCAAGCCCATGTCTTCAAAATCCAGACCCGGCACCCTTTGCAATTCCATTGCAGCCAATCTGTCCTCTAAACCCTTGTACTTGTCATCAGCGGGAGGATACTGCTGGTCCGAATAATCCTCGTCCTCTTCCACGTCTTCCTCTTCTGCATCAGACTCGGAAGGCACTGCAACCCGATCTCTTTTACTAGTCCCCTCATCAGAAGTAGGAGGAAATTCGAGCACCCTCCGAGCTTCTCTGTCAAATCTTCTCCCCAAAGTAGCCACTCCGACCCTCTTTTTCTTCTTCACTGGGTCCTTACTCTCCAGATGAGCCTTGATATCCTCTTGACTCTTGACCAAGGTCATCAAGAGTTGCTGGAATTGTGCATTCTGGGCTTGTAGGTCTTTGACCGTTTGCTCGAGATCCATCCTACTGAAATAAACAGCAGATAGATAAGGAAACCTGGAGCGAGACCTGCTTATGCACATGATGAATGGTATGCTGATGTATGCAATGCATTCAAGGATTTGGGACATTCAAAATTGTTTCAGACAAAGAAGAACGTACGTCATATTAAGAAGAAATCTGTTAATACATAAATGCCCCATGGGCCAAATGTTACAACATAAACCTCTCAAGGCAGAAAGACATTGCGCATCCTCTTCGGTGCGATGTAGGTGTTGAGGGCCTCTTGCTCGTGGAGTCGGCGGGTAAGCTCCAGAACCTTCTTTTCACTGGCGTAGTAGCTAGCTTCAAAAGTGTTCCGTTCCTCCTTGAGCTGAATCCAACTCCTCTGCATTTCCTCCCACGATGTAGGCATGTCTGGATGTAGGATGGTGTAGGGGACCTCTCCTTCATTGACGGGCTCCTTGATCACTGGGAGTACATGGGGATAAGGCATTATCAGACTTTGAGCACGGGCTCGTACCCACTTGAGGTAGGGCTCAAGAGGGATGGAGTTCTTGTGTCCCAGGGTCTTGCTATCAATCTTGTTGAGTTTTCCCCAAGCTCTGATGAACCTTTGGCGAAGTCCTTGCACATCGTCGTCGAAGTCAAAAACTAGGCTAGGAATCAGCATGTCATGAGGGCCGTCCCTCCGTGCGTACCCAAATTGCCTCAAAGCTAGGCAGGGGTTGTAGGTGATACCTCCCCTAATTCCAAGTAATGGGACATTGGGAAATTCTCCGCAACGATCGACGATGATGATATTTTCTCTAGACCGAGAACACCAATGTATATCAGCATGAGTGAGAGTCATCAATCGCTGGGACCACCTTATACCTTGATCATTCTTCAAGACAGATTGTGGAAGGTGCGAAATAAACCACCTTGCGAGGATAGGAGTGCAGCACATGAGAACACCCCTCCGTCTCATTGTTCGTGTGTAAAATGAGTGAAGGATGTCTCCAAGCAATGTTGGTATTGGATTTCTGGACAAGAAGATTTTGACGGCGTTGACATCTATCAACTGGTCAGGATTTGGGAATAGGACCAACCCATAGATAAGGAGTGCCACAATTTCTTCAAATGCTTGCAGGTCCAATGAGTTCCAACATTCCTGCGCCTTCTCGAACAAGAACTTTGCTAAGAATCCTTTGACACCGCTTCTGGTTTCCCAATGCCCCTTGATTTCAGATGGTTGTAGATGTAATGCTCGAGCAACATCATCAGGCTTCGGTTCCTTCTCCGTACCGTTGAAGGGTAGTTGATTAAGGATAGGGATTCTTAGGAGTTGAGAAAACTCCTCCAAAGTGGGCACCAACTGATAATCCGGGAAAGTGAAGCAATGGTGAAGGGGGTCAAAGAATTGAAATAGCACTTTCATCATGTCTTCTTCGATGTTGGTGTTGACTAGGTTGAGCAGTCTACCATGTCTTTCACTGAAGGATGAGTTTTCCGGAATTCTTGAGGTGAGCTCCTTGAGTTGAGGAGAGATTCTCACAAGGTTGACTTGAATGGTGTTTCGGCGAGGTATTTCCATGACCTACAAAACAAGAACAATGATGAAGGTCCAAACCCTTGAAATGGTTAGTAAATGCATATGATGCTTCATGATGTTTATGATGTATGCACAAAACATGTGTACAAGCAAATCACACCAAACCCTAGTTTCAGGCTTGCATGGGGTTTCATAGGTAAGTACCCTCTTGAGTGTAGTTGGCTTAAAAACCTGTCCTATAAATAGTAACCGGGTTCTAAGGAGCTCAATATCACTGGATCGTTTTCATTGTTCATTGTTTTGGTTTAGCCACTTAACTGGCGACCAAAATATTCCAAGAAAACAACCCTCAATGAGTGTAGTATCGAGTATCTACCAACTTCGGACTGCACCAAAGCCGGTCATCTCACTACTCCTAATAAAAGGCCAAGATGGTCAAGTAAGGTTCTAGGTCATTAGTGCTTAGTGACATCGCTCAGCGGCCCCGTACTCTCCTTGATTGAACTCAAGGGTTACCGGTACCCACAAATATGTCGCACTAATATAGCTATTGCTTAGACCGTGTCGGTATACCCTGCACAGTTTCCACAACGTATTGCTATCTATGAATGTTTCCCAAAATCCGGGCGGAGGATTATAAACCCAAACAATAGAACCAAGGTATAAAGCAAGCAAACCAACCAATTAGTCATGCAAGAAGGTGATCTAAGCCCTAAGGTAACCCCACTTAGAAAGATAATCCCCGGCAGAGTCGCCAGTTCTGTGATACGGTGGGAGAACTGACTATTGTTTTGCGTTCGTATTCGCACTTGTGCGGTTGAGCAAGAGTCGCCACCGACTTTTTATTTTATCCTAATGGAAAGGTTAAAAAAGCACAGCAAAAACCTTTTGAGATGTTTCGTGGGTTCGGGGGGTAGATTATGAAAAGGGAAGGTATTAGCACCCTTTTCATCCATGGTTATCCATGGGCTCTTAGGTACTTGCTTAGATCAATCTTGCCTTGGTTTTCAATTGTGTGAAATGGTGCTTCGTGGATTGTTTTGAAAATGTTTTGAAAAGATGCCTTGCGCTAGGCTAACCTTGTAACAATTCTTTACTCGAATGTTTTACAAAAGGTGTTTTATCTTTTAAAAAGATGTTTCAAGGGTTTGAAAAGTTTGATTTTTGAAAAGTGTTTGTGAAGTGGGTTTTGAAATTAGGCAAGAGTTTTCTTTGCAAATTGACAAGTACTTAAGAGTTTATCTACCCTAAAGCTTTCTCAAAGATTTTCGTCGCGTTTTAACCCCTTTGACAATTTTGTTCTACCATTGAAATTGGTAGGCAATCTTGTATTTAGGAAGTTTATTCGGGACAGGCGCGGGTCATCGCATAGACCATGAATGCAATGGTGCCAAGTGTCTTTGGCAATTTGCTTGAAGGGACTTGATCATTTTGATAGGCGACTTTCGAAAGCGTCATCGAGGGACTTATGATCATTTGATTTTGTTTTGCCAAAGACATTCGACGTGCAAGCATGGCCCATTTGGAAGGCAACATGTGGGATTACCCTAGGGGGTGCAAGTGTGATTGTGTATTGATTACATATATTTGTCTTGTATTAGGTTATCTAGCGTTTTGATTTTATGTACATACAAACCCTAGGTCTAACCATGGTATAATTGGAAAACTGTAAATTGCGGAATGTAAATCTACGCTATTACAAAATAATGTCCGGGAGTGGGGGTATAAATGTACAAGGGGATGAGACTTATGGTATCCAATAAGTTACAACCAAATCGAATGTGCGATCAATATGTAAATATCAAATATACAAATATAAGATAAAATGTGTATAGGGCAATGTGAATATATTTGTGTAAGTGTACATGTATATGTATTGTGTAAGTGTAAATATAAGTATGTACAAATGCGAAATGTGAAATTGAGCCGTATTAGGGTTTTGACCTAGATAAATGTTTTTAGATGAATCTTGATTTTTGTATGTTTTATGTACAAAAGAAAAACGAAGTGTTTTGATTAGAATGTTAAGTTTTAATTAAAAAAATATTTTAGTCAAAGTGTTTTATGAATTTCAATATTAAAAGACGTATCGAATTATTATGTACAAAAATGTATATTAACTAAAAAGAGTTTGATTTTAATTATGTATGAAAAATGTATAATGTGTACAAATGTTTTTTTAAAAAATGTTTTTTTAAGTTTATTATGTATATAAAATATTTTGTTGTTATTATATACAAAAGTGTATTAATTAAAATAAAATGCTTTCAAATTTAATTTATATGATGTGTACAAAATTAATTTTTAATATACTATGTATGTACAAAATATCTATCTAAAAATGTCTTAATTTTATGATAAAAAGTATTTTTAATTAAGATAAAAAAAGGTAAACATTTTTTTTTAAAAAAAGATTAGTGTTTTATAAAAAAGAATAAGTATTGTTTATATAAAAAGGAAGATTAGTTTTTAATGTTGTTAAAAAAGAAAGAGGAGAAGTATTTTTAATGGGCTTAGGAAGGCAGAAACGGGTCAAGCCCATACCAAGTTTGAAATGAAATTAGGGTTAGGCGTGTTGGTTCAGTTGGGAACGACGGCTAGGGCTTGTGAGGCAGCGACGGCGCGTTGAGTTTCGTCTTCTCCATTCGATTTCCTGAGCACTTGGTTCCGGCCACCAACATCATCCTCACACTCTCTTCCCTCCAAGGCAAGAATTCCACGTCCCTTGAAACAAGGTTGGTTCTAATCGTTTTATATTTTCCTCTTCTTTTCTGATTCGCGTAGAATTTATTCTGAGCTCTTTATTTTTTTGTTTTTTATGAGGTGAAGGAGAAGGGATAGAAGGCTCGTTACCTGCTTTTGGAGATGGAGGAGAGAAGAAAAGGGTGGTGCTTCAGGAGGCCGGAACGGCGGTGATGGAGCTTGCTTTTGATGCTTTCTGGTACTTTCGTTCTTTTACCTTTTGCTTAGGTTTCGATGATGATATGCACTGAGAAACCCTAATTCCTCACTTCTTTACCTCTCGTCCCTTTGCTACTGTTGAAACGATGTTTTGACTAGTTTTCTTCTTCTCTACTGCTTGCGTTGCCTTGGGAATTCTGTATGTTGCCTTGGCCTATGATGAAGCTTGCTTCTGAGGCTCCCTGAATTGTTGTATGCCTGCTGCTTTGAATGGTTGAATGCTTTTTGAACGACTTTGAACAGTTATTGCCTTGAAATATTGTTTTCTTCCATGTCCCTGACTTGCTTCCTTATTTCTTCTTCTTGAGAGACTATGCGCCTGCTTGTGTGCTTGATGCTATGTGACTTGATTTGGTTCCATAAGATGGTGAGGCTTGAGCTTGGATATGAGGTTTGTGTGTTTAGCATGAAGATTGAGTTCTGAGATGTGTGTTTAATGCAGGGTATTCTGAGTTTTGGTTATCAGTTTTTTTTGGGTGTTTGAAGGTTTTGGGACAGTTTGAGGGTTATGACATTGGTTGGAGCTTTTGACTTTTACAGGTTCAGTAGCCTTTTGGTTTTGGGTTTTTGGATGTTTTGAGTTTTAATGGTAAGGCAGGGTATTGGTGTTTGATGACAGTAGGCTGGTTCTTGGCTTGAGTTTGTATCTTTAGTGCAGGGTATGCTCCAGGTTTTAATGATGCAGGTTTAATGGTTTAGGGGTTAGACAGGTTTTTAGGTGTTTGTGATGAGGATGCAGGTTTATGCGTTCTTGGATTAAACTTGGTAGCAGGTTTTTGTATGTTATGTTGTGTGTTTTTTCTGATGTGGTTGCCTATGCTGAGTTTGTATTATATCTTTTCTATCTTTTCTCTTGGCGCCCAATCTTTATTCAAAGCTTTGGTCTTCTCTTTGACCCAAGTCTGCTGGATATTTTCACAAGGTTTCATGGCATTTTTCCCATTTCGGTAATTGACTATGCTGTGTAATTTTTGAACAATGCTGAATTATCCTCTTTGTTGTATATCTTTTCTGCCTCTACTGTCTATGCCTGCTGCCTATGTTACTGAACTGAGTTGGCTCTTTTCTGATTTTGTATATCTTCATTTCCTGCTGTCCATTCTGACTGCTGAACCTGAACTATGCCTAAACCCTGCTTGCTTTATCTCTCTTTACTTCTCTCTTTACAGTACAATTTAAGAATTTTATATGATTATAGTTGTACTTTTCTGAAGGGGCTATGATGGGAAATGATGATTAGCTTGCATAATATGTGTTCTGCATTTCTTCTTCAGCTTTTGCGCCTTGCTCTTTTCCTTGATATCTTGGCAAAGGTCCCTTTGACAGCTTGTAGGCTTTGATAGCAACTTGTACCATTTTGACTTCTTTGATATCTTTTGGCATTCTGACAGTAGCCTTTGCTTTTGGATAGAAAGTTTGGATTGGATTTTTCAGTTTGGATTTGAACTATATGGTTTGAATTGGACATTGAGATTCTATGCAGCTTGCAAACTTTTTAGAAACTATGCATTTGCATTTGCATTCATGAAATAAAATAATCTTCCCTCTCTGTGAACCGGGAGAAATCCCGTGATTTGCAGAGAGGGTCAACTGATCCCAGTCAGTGGCCCCTAATGATGAGCAATTTTTAACTGTCTTTTTTCAATTTTAATGCTTTCTGACTTTTCTTATTTCTTTTTGCAGATGAAAAATGGAATACCGGAGCGGAGTGAAGAACGAAGAATATTTAGAAAATATGATAGTTTTTCATTCTATGTAATATTTTAATTAAATGTAAATTATTGTTTGTAACAACAATTTGTACAAATAATTCGAATATTAATAAAAATCAAATTATCCAATTGGTTCTAACTTTCTTTATTGCTTATTTATTTATTTAAAATTCTTAGAATTAAAACAATTGAAAAATAAATTCAATCATTTAATTTCAGAATAATAAATAACTAAAATAAAACAACATTGATCCAATAATCCTGTCTTATCCAAAATCCAAAGCGAAGCAGCAATTAACCCAGATAGACTGATCAAACACATGAACACTGTGAATCCAATACTGCATCTTGTATCTGACTGGCCCAATCAAAACGTACTGAATTCAAACCACTGTCTCTTTTACTGATTAAACCAAGATAACGCTACTTTTAATCCGAATCTTGAAATAAACCGCAAAGTGCGGTGGAATTCAAATTCTTCTGAGAATATGCTCATAAAACCCTAATTCCTGATTAAATGCCAAATCACGCTCGCTTGATCAAAATTGAACCAACAATCAATCAAACCCTAAGCCCACTGTATGAAACAAATCAGAGCTCTGAAAATCAGTAAAAACCCTAGTTTTGCTTGACTGTCAAGAAAAGTCCGTTTGTTCGATTCTTGAGCCAGTTTGAGAAGTCAGGAAATGCTTGAAGCTGAGATTTCTTGGGGAAAAATGCGAGGGCAAATTTTGGGGTACAACACATGCCATATCAGTTTTAACATTATAAAACTTCATATATTTATATTCTTTATATTTCATGGTATACTATTTATTTAATGTGTCAATGAGATTCAACACTACAGGTTTGACTATTATGGTCTCATGCATGTTTATTACAAAACACTGAGGTCGGATCATAAGAACCACCAATGTATGGCAAGGCAGACATTCTAAGGAGGTTAAGGCAACCATCTTTCTATTTAAAACTTTTTTTCATAAAACCTAATATTTTTCACAAATCTTTGATTTTTATAATAAACTCGAATAATTAGTTTTAGGTTTTTTAATTTAATTTTAGGTTTTAAATTAATTTTTTGGTTCAACAACCACCCTGACAAATGCATTATTTTTATTTTATAACCCTCTTTTCCATTGATGCTTCTTCCCCTATCTATTTTTTGGCAAACTTAATCTTTTTTATTAAACATTAGACATAAACTTTTTTTAAAACCTTTTTTTAATTAAAATTAATTAGGTTTTAGGTTTTTTTTTAATTAACTATTTTTTTTTCAAAATTAACCTTTTTTTATTAATTAAAATTAATTATGTTTTAGATATTTTAATTAACTTTTTTCAAAATTAACCTTTTTTTAAAATTAAAACTAATTACGATTTAAGTATTTTAATTAACTTTTTTCAAAATTAACATTTTTTTTTATTAATTAAAATTATTTAAGTTTTTTAGGTTTATTTAATTAATTATCATAAATCATTTTTTTCATAAAAAATCACCAAAATATTTTCTTTTCTATTTTCATCTTATTTTTATTTTCCTAGATAAAGTGTATAGGGCGCGTTCAACTGTAATAGCGTAGCTTTATTTTTCCCGCTTTTTTCATCATTATCATGTAATTGCTTCCGGGATGTAATAGTTTTAGCATTTCTTTTCCGCACTCTTCACTATTATGTAACTGTCCCAAAACTCTGTAATAGTCTAGGTTTACATTTTCGTCTTTACCTTCAGCTACTATATTTTATGAAATGCTTAGATTAATAGGATTGTATGGAAAGATAAAAATGAACGATACAAAACCCTAATTGCAAGATAAATAACCAAATTAAATCATTTTCACATTTGCACCCCTAGGGTACTCCCCACTTGGTTGCCTCAGAAAACAATGGTCATGTCCCTCAAACACAGGGATACCCTTAGCAAAGACCCTCTGTTAAAGTCATCATAAAGATCATAGTCCCTCAATTTCCCTCGAGTTACCTATAAGAAATGATCTTATCCCTCGATGTTTCCTAAGAATATATGATGATAGTCCCTTCGAACTGCTAAGGTATCCCTATATGTTGCCTTCTATGACCATAACAATGACCCGCGCTTGTCCCTCATACATCCAACGATAGGGCTACCTACTCACTAATAATAGGATAACACTGTCTAAAGGTTAGGAGGAAAAGAACGACCTTTTCGAGTATAAGTAGATAAGTTCTTAGATGATTGCTCAAATCAGATTTTTACACCCTACACTTTCAAATCAGTTTTCAAAAACAACTTCGTCACACTCTTGAGGACAGATACAAGGGTTATCACGAATTTAAACAAAAACTTTTCTAAACAAACACAAGCAATTTCAAAATGAGCAAGTACCTAAGAGCCCATGGAAACCCATGGATGGAAAGGGTGCTAACACCTTCCCTTTCCATAATCTACCCCCTTACTTAGAAAACTCTTGAAAGGTCTTTTTCTGTTCTTTTCACCCTTTCCTTTGTTGGATAAAAGAAAAGTCGGTGGCGACTCTTGCTTACCGCGACATTTGCAAACAAAAAATGCAAACCAGTATTAACAGTCGGTTCCGCCACCGAATCACAATAACATCATGAACATCATAACATCATACTCATTCACTAACCATTTTAAGGATCTTGGGATTTATCTTTGTTCTGTTTTGTAGGACATGGGTTCTACTCGCAGGAAAACCATTCAAGTCAATCTCGTAAGGATTCCTCCTCAACTCAAAGATCTAGCTTCAAGGATTCCTGAAAATTCTCCATTCACCGAAAGACATGGTCCCCTACTAAACTTGGTCACCTCCAACACTGATGAAGACATGATGAAGGTGCTCTTTCAGTTCTTTGATCCTTTACAACATTGCTTCACATTTCCCGATTATCAACTTGTGGCAACTTTGGAAGAATTCTCCCAACTCTTGAGGATTCCCATTCTCAATCAACTACCTTCCAACGGTACAGAAAGAGACCCAAAGCCAGAAGAGAATTCTCAAGCTCTACACTTACAACCATCCGATATCATAATTAATTGGGAAACAAGGAGCGGTGTCAAGGGTTTCTTAGCAAAGTTCTTGTTTGAGAAAGCCCAAAACTGTTGGAATTCTTTGAATTTGCAAGCTTTTGAGGAAATTGTGGCTCTCCTCATCTATGGGATGGTTTTGTTTCCAAATCCTGACCAACTCATAGATGTGAACGCCGTCAAAATCTTCATATCTCGCAACCCGGTGCCTACATTGCTAGGAGACATTTTAAATTCTTTTCACACTTGCACTATGAGGAAAAAAGGTATCCTTATGTGTTGTAATCCCCTCTTGGAAAGATGGTTTATTTTGCATCTTCCCGGATCTGTATTGAAGAACGAGCAAGGTTCAAGGTTGTCACAAAGGTTGATGACACTCAAACATTCAGACATTCATTGGTGTTCCCGGTCCATAGAGAATGTTATCATCGTTGACCGTTGTGGACAGTTCCCTAATTTCCCCTTACTTGGAATTAGGGGAGGTATCACCTACAACCCCTGCTTAGCCTTAAGACAGTTTGGTTACGCCTGAAGAGATGGTCCACAAGATATATGTATTCAAGGTTTGTTATTTGACTACGAAAATGATGATCAAGGTTATCGCCAGGTATTTATCAGAGTTTGGAGGATGTTGAACAAGGTAGATAGAAAGACATTGGGGCATAAGAATTCCATCCCTCTTGAGCCTTACCTCAAGTGGGTACGACCTCGTGCTCAAAGCCTTATGATGCCTTATCCTTCCATTCTCCCGGTAATCATTGAGCCTGTTATGGAAGGAGATGTTCCATACACTATCCTACATCCTGACATGCCCACCTCTCTTGAAGACTTACAAAGAGATTGGATACAACTCAAGGGGGAGCGAGACACTTTCGAAGCCCAATTCTACGCTAGCGAGAATAAGGTTTTGGAACTCACTAAACAACTTCATGAGGAGCAGACTCTAAATGCCTACATCGCACCAAAGAGGATGCGTACAACCTTTTTATCTTAGAGTTTTTGTATTTGTTTTGCCCAAAGAGGTATTGATGTACTCAAAGCTTTAATTTATTAATATAGCGTGTGTTTCCTTTTTGTCTAAAAACAAATTTGAATCTTTAAAATCCTTGAAATCATTGCATATGCATCTACCATTCATCATAACATAAGCAAGTTTCTTGAAACAAGTCTCCTCATCTTTCTACTATTTATTTCAGTAAGATGGATCTCGAGCAAATAGTGAAGTACCTCATGCACAAAATGCCCAGTTTCAACAAATGTTCTTAACTCTAGCCAAAGGACAAGAAGAGTTGAAGACCTTGCTGGTTGAAGAGAAAAATAAGAAGAAGAAAATAACCGGAGTTCAAAACATGGGAAGAAGATTCCAAGGACAAGCAAGAAGGACCCTATACTTTGCAACATCATCTGGTGAGAAAGACAATCAAGATGGGAAAGGCAAGGAAGCAATTGTCCAACCAGATTCAGAAGAGGAAGAGGAAGAAGAAGATTATTCTGAAGACCAATATCCTCCAGCCGACGATAAGTATAAGCATCTGGAAGAACGGTTAACTGCAATGGAAATCCAAAAAGTGCCTGGATTGGACTTTGAAGAATTGGGCTTAGTGTTTGGGATTGTCATTCCTCCAAAATTCAAGGCATCGGTGTTCGCCAAGTACGACGGAGTTTCGTTCCTTAAAATGCATCTTCATTCCTATGTGAGGAAAATACAGCCTCATACTGCTGACAAGGACTTATGGGTACATTTCTTTCAAGACAGCCTGTCCGGAACTCAACTTGATTGGTTTTATCATCTAGAAAGAGCCAATGTTCATAATTGGGAAGATCTTGCTGCTGCCTTTTACAAATAATACCAATACAACACTGATCTTTCTCCCACCCGTACTCAACTCTAGAGTATGGCCATGGTTTCAAGTGAAGGCTTCAAAGACTACGCACAAAAATGGAGGGACGTAGCAGGAAGAGTCCAGCCTCCCCTATATGAAAGAGATTTAGTAGATATGTTCTTGGGCACCTTGTCCGGTCCTTTCTTCAATCACTTAATTGGGAGCTCTTCGGCGGGTTTTACTGAATTGATATTGACCGGAGAAAGGGTGGAAGCGGGATAAAGAATGGGAAGATTCACAAAGATGCATCCTCTGTTGCTGCAAGGAAACCATTCATTGGAAAGAAATAAGTTGTTGCTTTATATCCTCAGAGAAATAAAAATAGGGCTGAACACCGTCCAATGGTCGGGGCTATCATGATTCCTAAACCCGCGCCTGCTCAATAAAGAAACAACCAACCAAGAACGGAAAGACCAGTCAGGAAGTTTACTTGAATTAATACGACACTATCTCAAGTACTGCCACATTTGTTAAGATCCAATTTAGTGACTTTGAAATAAGCTCTAAAGAATCCTAACACAACATCTCCTCATTATCATCCTAATGCCCGTTGTGCATACCATTCTGAGAGTCCCGGCCATGACACTAACAACTGTTGGGCTCTAAAAAACAAAGTACAAGACCTTCTTGAAGCCAAAGAGATTGAATTCGATGCGCTAGAAATGCCCAATGTTATCACTGCCCCTATGCCCAAGCACGATCGTGATGTCAATGTCATTGAGGAAGATATGTTTGTTACTTTGGTTGATGAACTTGTGACCCTGCTCCTGACTATCAAAGAGAACTTGTTGAAAGCCGGTGTATTCCCAGGATGTGAAGAAAGCTGTCATTTTTGTTTATCCCCACCAACTAGCTGTCCTTTTCTAAAATTCCTAATAGATGACAAGGAGATTTTGTTCGAGAAAATTTATATTCCAACTGTTTCTTATAATGACGTTTCCATAGTGACCATTTCCGACAATTCTTCCAGGGTCTCCACCAAGAGACCCATTAGAATTACATCAGTTCCTAAAGTAGCTCCGTTGATAATTACAATGCCTGGACCAATCCCGTATTCGTCAGACAGAACCGTCCCGTGGAATTATGGAGGTGATGTCTACTATCACGGTATCAAGCAAGATTGGCCAGCTGCTGAAGATTCAAGTTCTGAGAAAGTTGACTCCGATATCAGTAATATCGCAGGGACTAGCAAGATCACTCGAAGTGGAAGGGTTTTCTCTCTAGAAATTGCTCCTCCAAAAGCTATTTTTGGACCTGTAATCATTCATGTTATTGTCGCTCCTCCAAAGGCTATTCCTAGTCTTACAATCATCTCTGTTAATACTCCTGTTGACAAAACTATTACAATCCCTGTTATCACCCCTACTGACATTCATGCTGCCGAGTCAACCAAGGCTCGAGGTAAAGGTATTCTGGTTGAGCCTGTCCGAACGAAGGCACAATCAATAGCTATCCCTGAGACCTACCGAAAAGAGATGGAGGAAATTCTAAACATCATAAAAAGAAGAGACTACAACGTAGTCGAGCAACTGGGGCAAACTCCATCAAAAATTTCCATGCTGGCTTTATTATTATGTTCCGAGGCTCATGTAAAGGCCTTGGTAAAATTCCTTAAAACTGATCATATACCCCAAGAAAGATCTACCGATCAGTTCTAAGACTGCGTAGCCAGTTTGACCGCAGATAATGGTTTAGGCTTTTCAGATGCTGATTTAACGCCAAGGGGGAGGAAGCATAACGAGGCATTACATGTCTCAATTGAATGCAGGGGCACGACCTTGGCTCATGTCTTGGTTGACACTGGCTCGTCTCTGAATGTGTTGCCAAAAAAGGCTCTTGATAGGCTTGACTGTGAAGGATTAACTTTGAAACCTAGCAACATAGTAGTGAGGGCCTTCGACGGCTAAAAAAGGATGGTGCATGGGGAAGTGGACATACCCATAAAATTTTGATCCCAAACATTTGATTCAATTTTTTATGTAATGGATATTCACCCTTCATATTCCTGCTTATTAGGCCGACTGTGGATTCACAATGCTGGTGCAGTCACTTCTATGTTGCATCAAATGCTGAAATTTCTAATTTAAGAGAAAATCATCACCGTTCATGGAGAAGAAGAGTATATGGTCAGCCATCTAAATTACTTTAGATATGTGGAACTAGATGGCGAATTTATTGAAACTCCATTCCAGCACTTTGAAGAAGTCCCGCAAGATGTGGCAGTAACCAAGGCTTTCTCTCAAGTCCCAAAGATTACAAGGCCTCCGCTCAAGATGTCGTCTTTGAAGGATGATAAGGCAGTGATAGAAGAAGGTGGGTGCACTATTTGGGGCCAACTCCCAGATATCCCATACAAATCTGACAAATTTGGTTTGGGTTTCACTTCAGGATCCCAGAAAGATGTACGTCGTGCTCATGCCGGAGGGCCACCCATGAAGATCAACAACCGCGAAGTCAATGCGGTAGAGGATGATAAAGACAACTATGACTTGGAGGATTGGATATTCCCAACTGTCAATGAATGACTCAGCAACTGGGAAGCTAGATATTTCGTCCCGATCACTTTTATCCCACAGTAATTTGTCTTTAAATTTTGTCGGATATGTAATATTAAAATAATTCAGACTCTTAAAACCTTGTGTCTTACCCGAGGCACAATGGTCCATTTGTAAGGGTTATTATCTCATTTCCATATGAAATCAATGAATAATAGAAGTTTTTGCATACAAACTTTGTGCTCATTGTTTTTCTTTTACATTTTCATTTCTTTCAAAGATAGTTATACTCTTATACACACTCATATTCAAAATTCAGATCTACATCCATTCGGGATCCCATGGGTAACGATTCTACAATGGCCTTTTGTGACTCTGAAAATCTAATCTACCAAGCCGAAGACGAAGGTGAGGAAGATTGTGAAGTACCAGGGGAACTCTCCAGGTTACTACAACAAGAAGAGAGGACCATTCAGCCCCACGAAGAACCAGTGGACACAATTAACCTAGGTACCGAAGAAGACAAAACAGAAGTCAAGGTGGGTGCCAATCTGGAACCCAGTGTCAAAGAGCGTCTGATTCAGTTGCTACACAATTATGTTGAGGTCTTTGCCTGGTCGTATGAAGACATGCCAGGACTTAATGCAGATATCGTGGTACATCGTCTACCAAAAAAAGAAGACTGTACATCGGTGAAACAAAAGGTCTGCCGCATGCGACCAGGCATGTCAGAGAAGATCGAAGCGGAAGTCGTGAAACAATTCAACGTCGAATTCTTGGCCGTTACCTCCTATCCTCAATGGGTTGCCAATGTTGTTCCTGTGCCTAAAAAGAATGGCAAGGTACGAATGTGCGTAGACTACAAAGATTTGAATAGGGCAAGCAATAAGAATGATTTTCCAGTTCCCCACATTGATGTTCTAGTTGACAATACGGCACAACATAAAGTGTTTTCCTTCATGGACGATTTTTCAGGCTACAACTAAATCAAAATGGTGCCTGAGGACATGGAGAAAATAACCTTTGTCACACAGTGGCGCACATTCTGCTACAAGGTTATGCCATTCGAACTGAAGAATGTTGGGGAAACCTATCAGCATGCCATGGTAGCCTTATTTCACGACATGATACATCACGAAATAGAGGTATATATGGACGACATGATAGCTAGATCTCAAACAGAAGAAGAGAATATCGATCATTTACAAAAATTATTTGAGAGGTTAAAGAAATACAAGCTGAGGTTGAACCTGAATAAATGCACATTTAGGGTGAGGTCTGGTAAACTTCTAGGCTTTGTCGTCAGTAATAAAGGTATCGAAGTGGATTCTGCCAAGGTGAAAGCAATACAAGAGATGCCTACTCCTCCTACCGAGAAGGAAGTCAGAGGATTCTTGGGACGTTTAAACTACATTTCCAGATTCATTTCTCATCTGACAGCTACTTGTGAACCGATCTTCAAATTACTGAAGAAAGATCAGGTAGTCAAATGGAATGATGAGTGCCAAACTGCTTTCGACAAGATCAAAGAGTACTTACAAGAGCCTCCTTTTTTGATGCCACCAGTCGAGGGAAGACCATTGATTATGTATTTAACTACTTTAGAAAATTCAATGGGGTGTGTGTTGGGGCAGCATGACGAGTCTGGCCGAAAAGAGCATGTTATTTATTACCTGAGAAAAACGTTTACCGACTATGAAACAAGATATTCATTGCTCGAGAAAACTTGTTGCGCTCTGGCATGGGCTGCTCACCGGCTAAGACAGTATATGCTGACCCATACTACCTTATTGATATCTAAAATGGATCCAATAAAATAAATCTTCGAGAAACCTGCTCTCTCTGGGAGAATAACGAGATGGAAGATGATCCTGACAGAATATGACATCAACATACTACCCAGAAAGAAATAAAGGGCAGTGTACTAGCTGATCACCTTGCCCATCAAGCTGTGGATAACTACCAGTCCGTGAAGTTCGAATTCCTAGATGAAGACATCATGATGGTAAACAATTGTGAAGAATTCAGACCATATGACGGACCTGAACAAGGATCTCGATGGACCCTGGTTTTTGATGGGGCGTCCAACGCAATCGGCAATGGTATTGGTGTTGTACACATATCTCCTAAAGGGTATCATACTCCCTTTACTACAAGACTCTGCTTCAATTGTACAAATAACATGGCAGAATACAAAGCATGCATTTTTGGGCTCAAAGCTGCAATAGATTTGGGAATCAAATCCTTAAGTGTATTCGGAGATTCAGCTTTGGTCATCAGCCAGATCAAAGGGGAATGGGACACCAAACAACCTAACCTTATCCCCTACAAATAACATGTGCTAACATTTATCCAACATTTTGAGAAGATTACCTTCGAGCATTTCCCGCGAGAAGAAAATCAGCTAGCAGACGCACTAGCCACAATGCCATCCATGTTTAAACTTAAATGGGATAACGAGGCTCCCCATATCACCATTGAATGAATGGACGAACCAGCTCACTGTCACGAGATTAATACTGAAGAAGTGGTGGACCAGCCTTGGTTTCACGAAGACAAGAGGTATCTCGAGGCTCAAGAAAACCCGGAAGGAGCTTCAGTCAATGATAAGAAGTTCTTAAGGAGATTCTCTGCTAAGTTTTTCCTTAGTAATGGAATTCTCTACAAACGCAACCATGACTCTGCTTTGCTCCGTTGCATATACAAGGTTGAGGCAGAAAAGATCATGGTTGATCTACATGAAGGCACTTTTGGCACCCATTCCAGTGGGCATACGATGGCAAAGAAAATCCTACGGGCTATTTATTACTGGTCTACCATGGAAGCAAATTGCTATCAACACTCTCAAACCTTCCACAAGTGTCAAATTTATGCTGACAAGGTGCACGTACCTCCGGTTCCTCTGAACGTCTTGACGAATCCTTGGCCCTTTCCTATGTGGGGCATCAATATGATTGGGTAAATCAAAAAAATGGCCTCCAATGGACACCGCTTCATCTTAGTGGCCATTGACTATTTTACAAAGTGGGTTGAGGCAGCCTTTTTCGCTTTCGTGACCAAGAATATTGTAGCCCGGTTCATTAAACAAAATATCATCTGCAGGTATGGTATCCCAGAGAGGATCATCACAGACAATGGTACGAATCTAAACAATACTATGATCACCGCCCTGTGCGAGCAATTCAAGATCCAGCACCATAATTCTTCCCCTTACCGGCCAAAGATGAATGGTGTTGTCGAAGCCGCAAATAAGAATATCAAAAAGATCATACAGAAAATGACAGTCACATACAAAGACTGGCATGAGATGCTATCATTCGCTCTCCACGGGTATCGTACCACAGCACACACATCAACCGGGGCAACACCCTACTCTTTGGTATAAGACATGGAAGTTGTCTTGCCTATTGAGGTCCAAATCCCCTCTTTGAGAATCATGAAGGATGCAGGGCTGAATGAAGAAGATTGGTGTGATATGGTGGCAGAACCGACTGTTAATACTGATTTGTGTTTTGCGTTTTTTGTTCATAAAATGTCGCGGTAAGCAAGAGTCACCACCTACTTTTATTTCATCCAATCATGGAAAAGGAAAAAGAACAGAAAAAACCTTTTATTGAGATTTTCTGAGTACGGGGGGTAGATTATAGAAAGGGAAGGTGTTAGCACCCTTTCTATCCATGGTTTTCCATGGGCTCTTAGGTACTTTCTCATTTTTCAAATTGCTTGTGTGTGTTTGTCTTGAAAATGATTTACTTCGTGATAACCCTTGTATCAGTCCTCAAGGATGAGACGAAGTTTGTTTTGAAAACTTGTTTTAAAAGGTGTTTGTGTCAAAAGTTCTCATTGAGCAAGTACTTAAGATTCTACCTACTCGAAAAAAGATTGTTTATTCTCGTTTCCTTTAGACAGCGCTATCCCACTATTAGGGAGTAGGTAGCACCATCGTTGGAGTTGTAAGGGACATTCGAAAGGGACAAGTACAATCACTAAAGCAACAGTTAGAAAACTTTAGTAGTAACCCTAGAGTCTTAAGATCTTTTCGAGGCAACATTTATGAGGCAACATTCGAATGGGACATTTTGATCTCTTAGACAGGAGGGAAACCACTAAAATCTCCTATGTTTAAGGATTGTTTACCGAAGGCAACCGAAGTGAGGTAAACCCTAGGAGTGAATGTGTGCACATGAATTGTTTCATTTATTTAATCTTTGCACATTAGGTGATCTACCGTTTAAATTTCAAGTAATCTTGCCATACAATCCTATTAACATACATCTAGACAGTTAAATATTTGCAGGAATTTAAAGTGCGAAAAAATAAACCTAGTTATTACAAGGCTTTGACAGTTACATAATTGTCTTGACGGAAAATAAAAATGCAGAATTTAAAACCCTAATTAAATCTATTACAAACTTGAAACAGGTACAATAATAATAAAACAAATTGAAATGCCTGCGGCAAATTAAATGCGAGAAAAATTGAAAACCCTAACAATCTAATTAAATAAAATATTTAAGTTATTTTTGAGAAAAGAATTAATTAAGTTATGTACGACTAAAACCCTAATTATAATTATTTTAATTATGAAAAAGATATTGAAATTAACCTAATCTAAACTAAATTAAATAATTTCAAGAAAATAAAATATTTTACAAAAAAAACAAGATTTCTGTATTTTTGTGTTTTTTTATTTGAGAAAAAAAATAATTTAATTGCAAATTAGTTAAATCCTAATTTCTAATTTTTATTTACAACAAGAATTAAATGAACCTAGTTTCTAATTATTTATGAAAAAAAGAAATTAAATTGACCTAATTTACTAAATAAATATTATATATAAAAAAAGCTCTTTTTTATGATTTGTTGATTTTATGAAAAAAGAAATATTTTTTTTTGTGTTAATTAATTAAAACAAACAAAGAAAATAAGTAAAGAAATTTAAAAAAGAAAAAAAATAGAAAGAAAATGAAAATGGGGGGGGGGGGGGGGGGGGTTGCAAATCTGAATTACTTTTGGGCCCAAGGCTGATGGCCCAAACCCTGCGCTGAATCCCATGCACTGATCTTCTGATAGTCCATGGTACATCTGCGCGTATGGGTCGTTGGATTGGATGTGATGAGGTCTTTGAGGGTTAGATCTGAGGTCTCACGATGGACTTTATGGGGCATGATGCATTGGAACCTATAGAAAACATCAGGAAAATGCAAAAGTAACATGCCTGGGGTCGAACCCAGGACGTGTACCTTATAGGTTCTCCCCTTTGCCAACTGCGTTGGAATGTTAATCATGATTATTATAAAACAAATAAACCATAAAGAAAAATAAGATGCTAGATCCAGGTCAACAAATAATTGCACGCGTCAGCAAGCATGAGCCAATCAGATGTGGTGAGAGAAAATCATTGTTTGATCCAGCCAATGGGATCATGAGAAATAGCCACGCAAGCTGGTTGACCAAAGACCAGTCGGTCCAACCACCGGAGCCGATGGTTTCCACCGTCTTCTCCAGTGGCTCACCTGAAAATCTTAGGCAAACAAAAAAAATAAATGATGCCAATTGCCTTAAAAAGATCCCCTGATCACAATTATGGCCTCTAAATTCACTAATTTCTCACGCATCACTGGATTCGAACTTGGAACCCTAACCACGGTCAACAATGGCATAACGTGATCCTGGGCATTAGCTTCACATGTGATACGTTCAAAAACACATAAACATTAGTAGAAACACATGTATATAATCAGTATGGATTTTAAATCAAGTATTTCGCGAGTTTGAGGCCAAAGAAGCTTTACCAATGGTGAAGCACGGATCTGCTGATTTTAGGATGCTACAGGCGTTGCAAATGGTCTGGTTCCACTCCTGGAAATCTCAGAAAGATGATGGAGTAATTGTAATCGAGGGAAAGAGGATGGCTAGAGTGTTTGAAGATTGCACCACTTCTTTGAAATTTTGGAACCTTCTTTCTCCCTTAAGGCAGGCTGCAAGTGTTAAAAAATACCCCTCTTTAGGGTTAGCATCATTTGTTTATATATGAGGCAACAAATAGGTTAACATTTGTGGAGAAAATTAAAAGAAATATGGAGTTTTTAATTTTGCTTCAAATATTTCTATTTTCAAATATTTTCTTCCCTTTCATGGCATGACATGATTTCCTTGTCTATTTTCAGCATATTTTGATTGCCAACCTGTCCAAAAACCAAATCAAATCATATATTTGCTATTATTTATCAATTATTTGATTTAATTCAATTTTTAATTAATACAAAATCAAAATAAATTTCAAAATGAAGTAAATAATGCGTGGGTGAATATTTGAGTCGTGGACCACATTATAAGTGGGGTGCAAGCATAAAAGGTTATGCCCATTTAGCAAAAAAAATGCATTTTTGAGCACATTTGACTTTTGACAATTTTGCAAAAAAGGTCAACTTTGACAAGGCATATCTCTTCCAATTTTAACCCTAGAGAGGTGTTCTTGGACTTTTTATAAATCTTAGGATGTCTCCTAAGCAACCATTTTGGTCTTATCGCAATTGATTCTTCCATGTTCATGTAAGAAGCTTTGACCCAAAAGGTGTTTTTGTTGACTTTTCAAAAGGACCCATAATGTAGAAATTCATATCTTTTTATGAGTGCCTATTTTAAACTTGTGAGTTGAGGTTTAATTGTAGGGAATTTCATCCTCTTCAAAATGAGATTTGTATGTAAAATTTCTGATAAAGCATGTGGAAGTTATGCTTGGTCAAAGTTGGGTTGACTTTTACTAAGAAACCCTAATTTAGCAACTTTTGGGTTTTGATGAATTTGGAGAATTCCTTGGGGAATCCTGATCAACCCTTGATAAAATGATGAAAAATACTTCAAAATGTTGATGTTGACCAAAAATCTTGAAGTTTGACTGTTTGTGGGTCACAGTTTGATTTTGACCTAATACAGTCGATTCTCAAGCATCTGAGCAGTTGACTGAGCAAACTTCTTGTACAAGGCATGAAACTTGACATGTAGTGTCTTGAGAACATATTAAGACCATGGAGAGCATATGAGGCCTTTGTGGTTCACCCATATTGATGAAAATGGAAACCCTAATTTCAGGTACACTGGCTTAGGAGAGAGTTTGTCTGGTTAACTCTTGGGCAAGCTTGAGCAAATTCAGGATCTCTAGGAGTATGTATTGAGTAAAATGAGGGGGTAAGTTTTGGGGTACAACAATTGGATCCAGACTCTACTTGATCAACTGAACTTGATTGATGAGAAAAGGCTTACCGCTATCTGTCATGGTTAAATGTATCAAAAACGGATGATCAAGGCTTTTAACAAAAAAGTCAGACGCCAAGTGTATCAAGTCGAGGATTTGGTGATCAAACGTATCATACTGTCACAAGCTGATCCCAGGGGAAAATGGACTCCTCCTACATACGAAGGACCATTTGTAATCAAAAACATATTCTCTGGTGGAGCAATGATCTTGACCACCATGGATGGTGATGACCTGTCACACCCTGTGAATGCGAACATAGTCAAAAGATACTACGCATAAATAGACCCGCTAAGTTGACACACCTAGGCAAAATAAGGGCATCCCGGCAAACCAAAAAGGTTCGGGCAATTATTAGGGATAAAAAAAAATTGTACACCCAGCAAGTTGAAAACTCGAAAGGGCAGCTTGGGAAAAAAAGGGTATCCCGGTGGACTGAAAACCCGAAAGGGCGGTCCAGGCAAAAGTTAGGGAATTAAAGTGTACGAATATGTCCTGTTGGATCACCTTACGGACAACCTTTGGCTTCTACTGACAAGCTCGACAGTTCTGATCAATTCAATAAGCTTCAGACAAGGCAACAAATTGACAAGATGCTCAGAGACACGAAGGCTATAGCAGAATGGGAACCCCGTGGGATTATTACACATAGCTATCTTTTCTTTGTATCAAATTTAATTTTTTACGACGGCATTCTCTTACTAGAATGTTTGTCTCATTGTACAAAAATACTTACTCAAAGTCAATACAAAGATATCTCTTTAAAAGTAAAACTATTTGTTTTTCTTTACTCTTGTGTTTTGTTTGCAAAAGCGTCCAATGATTTATTTTTGAACAGAATTATTGCTTACAAATGAACAAAATAAAAAGACAATCACTGATCTTTAAGAGATAGGGAAATCTCTCTAAGTTTATTCCCATGAAATTCCCCACAGTGTGCAGTTTAATCCCCAGCGGAACAGAGCTTCCAGTTATCAATCCCCAGTAGGAGTCGTCCAATTTCTCAGGATTCCCCAACAGGATTTTACAAGCAGTACACGACATTTCCCTTACAACAGAGTTTATCTCTCTAAGAAGAAATTCATCATAACTTCAGCTTCAAAACATGAAGACTTACGCTCTATATACTCAGCAGCATTCAGGGATTTATTTTCCCCTATCCAACAGCAGTGCAGTAGATTAGCTCACATACACATACATCGCATCCATATATCATAAACATCGATAACACGAATGCATATATCACAATCTCATTGTACTATGCATTTCATACATCATGACATTGCATACAGCTAATGTTTTACCCTTTTCAGGATAAGATTAATCAATGGTTATCATCAACGAATTACAAAGGTCATAGATTGATACCTAAGACAAGCCAGAACGATTATCTATACGACCAATTGAAGCAATCCAGCACGGGTTCTTCAGATTAAACTTTCGGATACAGTTCAGATATGCTCCAGACACAGATACCATCATGATACTCATTCAGCTCTCAGATACAGTTCATATACGCTCTAGACACGGATGCCATTCTGATACTCATTCAGATTCAACCTTTCAGATACGCTTCAGACACGGATTTCATTCTGATACTCATTCAGATTCAACCTTTCAGATACAGTTCAAATACGCTTCAGACACGGATGCCATTCTGATACTCATTCAGATTCAACTTTCAAATACAGTTCAGATACGCTCCAGACATGGATGCCATTCTGATACTCATTCATATTCAACTTTCAGATACAGTTCAGGTACGCTCCAGACACGGACGCCATTTTGATACTTATTCAGTTTCAGTTTACAGATACGGTTCAACATTCATTTCTGGATGGAATCTATAAGCTTATCTCCAACAATTTTCCATCATCTCTCCAAATGGCATCTTTAAGCCCATTCCCTCAACCATCACATCACCGAGTGCAAATTTCTGGGCACTCTAGTGTCCAATCATCTTCCACCTTCGAGTCACGAACGACAAAACTCGCCAATCTAACTCTTCAAGTTTAAGAAGATTGAACAGGGGCAGCTGTTGTACCCCAAAATTTCCCCTCTCATTTATCAATAATTTTCTCACAAGATCTCCTTTGGCTCAAGACTGCACTAGGGTTGATCAGCTTAAGACACCTCCTTAAGCATTGATGACCAAAATAAGGGTTTAAGATTGCACAAGGATATTTGAACTTCAAATGCCACATATAACTTTCATGGATCATTATGGACCCTCAATATTACTCATGCGAAGTTTCAAGCTTTGGATCACACTTTTGCTCAGTCAATTGAGCAGTTGACCTAAAAATCAATTGTATTGGGGAAAAAGTCAATTGTGGCCAATTTACAGTCAAAATTCATAATTTTTTATCAACATCAACATTTTAAACTCATATGAATCATTTGATCAAGTTTGGACCAATATTCCTCAAGAAATTTGATCAAATCTTCAAAAGGGCAAAATGGTCAAAATTAGGGTTTTGACTAGGAAGGGGCAATTTCTGATTTTTCACCTAGAAAATGATCAATTGGTTTAAGGCATGATCTCAAGAGTAAAATTGCATCATTTTGACCTAATGACATGTCTCAAAACATTTCTCAAGTCCAAGGGATTGACAGATGAATTTTCAGTCAACTGATCAAAAGTCAACAATATACTGAAAAGTCAAACTTTGAATTTTTGGTCAAAATCAAATGCCAAAGATAAAAATTCATCAAAGCATGTAGAAATATGAAAATTATTCATCAAGAAATCAAAAATTCAAGATTTCATTTTGGAAAGTTAAAATTTCTAAACTTAGAAATTTTTCTAAGTGTTGGAAATTTCTTATTTTTTCACAACTTTGAGAAATATTTTCACCATGATGCAAGATGATTCAAGAGAAACTTACAACATGAAAGTTGTAGATCTCCATGAAATCTACAACATTTCTTTACACAACTCCTTCCAAAAGTGCTTGGATTTCAAGTTATAATTTTAAGAACACATGGTCATGAAACAAAACACTTAGTGAAATTTTTGCCCTAATTTGGTCAGGATTTTGACCCAACTTTATGACAATTTTTCATATAGTTCCAAGGGGAATCTTCAAAAGTAATTCAAATATGGGTTGTATATCACATTACAAGCTTTCCAAAATGTCCAAGAACTCTTTGAAATCATTCTAGAGTAGGGAGAATCAAAGAGATGAAGTTAGGGTTTTATCACTTAAATTACAAGGCATTTTGTGATGAACAAGATTCAAATTCAAAGTTATGCTGCATAACCTCTACTTTGCAGACCTCAAACTTTTTAGGAACTCCATAATTAATTTCTTGCACAGCTATTAGAGGTCTCATTTCAAGCATTCAATGCAAGGCCATGCTTTATATCCATTTTTAGAAGAAAGTGCACAATGCCATTTTGATAAAGTGCTTTTTTGCACAAAACTTGTTCTTGAGCCTTGCACTTGTTCTCTTCTGATCATACATGTCTCATAACACAAGAGAAATGGTTTAGACACTTACAATCACTCAGCTCATGCTTGTACCTTCTCTTGAAACTTGTTTTCCCACTTTTCTTCAAAATCAAGTAACCTAGAAAATAGCTTGAAACTTGTACTTCTGACTTTCCAAAGCACTCCAACCTTGTTGCTTATACATACACAATCCATTTGCCACAAAACACATGCATGCTTGACCCCTAAAAACACCAAGAGCTCGGAATTGCATTACATACCTCCATTGTTGCCTAACCTGACCAAAAGTTTGAAACTCACATCTCCCTCGTGCGTTTTCAAGCCTTTTGGTTCCTAAAGTTTCTAAACATCATTTAGAACTCATCCCACACCCTGTTACAAGACTGTAACACCATTAACACCATCCTCCATTTTCAAAAACAGAGCTTTGCACTTGGACTTCTCCAGAACTCCCCGGGCACTTTCAGCTCAAGCTAAGCAACCCATTAGCTTCCTGGGAACTTAAGGAAGCTAACCCAATCATTGGAACTCACTGAAAGCTTCTCAAACTCCAAACCCGATACCCTCTTGCAACGTAAGTTTTCTAAATTTGGAACTTTTCATACAGGCATCATCAATGATTTATTTGTGAATGAAAAATGTAGATATTATTGCCCTAAAGCTAACCATGTCCATAGTTTTCATTAATTTTGCTTGAGCTTAGAGAATTTTAAGATTGAAGTTTCTGAGATTTTTACGGTTCAGAATAGGGCCCTTAAAATTCATGCTTATCTTTGATCTATAATTATTTTTCTTTGCATTTCTGAAATCGTGAGGAAATTTTCTACAAGTTTCATGTTTACAGTTTTCATTTTTGTTGAGATTTGAATGAGATACAGAGCTTCTAGTTGGGCGTGAGGTTGAAGATGAAGTTGGCCTCAGGAACGTGTTTATCATATAGATTTATGGTTTGATTTATATAAACGGATGTATAGCCACCCTAGTCGTAGAAGCGCGCGCCTGTAACTAGAGGGACCTGGGTTCGAGCCCCAGTGGTACCCTTTTGGATTTTTTCCATTTTTTTTCATACATTCTGACTTTTTTAGCATGCGCAGGGCCTCCCTTGGGCCTTTAGGTTTTTTTTCTTGTTGTTAACCCCCTGTTTCACTTACACAGCCCCTGGCCCATTTTTATTTCTTTTTGTTATTTGTATTTATTTTTTTCTTATATATTTTATCTAATATTAAAAAATCAGAAAAAATATAAAAACATTAGATTAATATTTTGACATAGTTTATTTATTTTTTCTCACACAAAAATTATTTTATTCAATCATACTTTATTTGTTTCACTAATTATTTTGTAAATTTAATTAAAAAACTAGGGTTTAATTACTTTTCTTTTATACAATTTAAATATATTATTTTAATATTTAAAAAAGACCAAAAATATTTTATAATACTATAAATTATTTTTAAGACAAAAATACCAAAAAATACTTTTCTTATAAATTTAATTTCTTTTAATCAATTAATAGATTAGGGTTTTATTTAATTTCTTTTCCTAGTAAATTTAGGTTTTACTTTTTATTAATTATTTTCCCTTTAATTAATTAGGTTAAAACAAAAATCCTTTTTCCCTAAAAATCCAAATAAAAATATCCATTTTCTTCACATTTATATTCTTGTATATTTATTCATTATGTATATTATTTATTTTCTTGTATAAATTCAATATGGTTGTAATAGATAATTAGGCTTTATTTTCTTACAATCCCCATTTATAATTTGTACACCCCCTCCCACAAGTATTGAAATAGCGTAGCAATTTTAAATTCCGCAATTTATCGCTTTATATACAAATGCTAGTAATTAGGGTTTGTATGGAAATACTAAAACCAATCAATTAGAAAACCCTAATCAAAGACAAAATCAAGCATGAAAATAATACACTTGCACACAAGCACCCTTAGGGTAAAATCCACTTGGTTGCCTTACTAAATAGCCATATTACGCATGTGAGGTATCTTAGCAAAAATAAGCAAAAATACAAGATCATGGCCCCTCGATGACGCTATCTATGTTGCCTTTTCAAAATGATCTTAATCCCTAAATAAAAATGCTAAGATACCTTGCAACATTGCTAATCATGGTTATACAATGACCCACACCCGTCCCGTTTACATCCAAAGATAGGGTTACTTACCAAATTGATGGTAACGTAGCAATGTCAAAGGAAAAGGAAATGAACATGAAAAACTTTTGAGTAGGTAGAATGTTCTTAATTACTTGCTCAATTTCAAACAAAACATCCTTTCTATTTTCAAAATAAACACCTACACTTTCAAACATCTTACAAAACTTGAAAACATTTTCAAAAGATCAAACACTTTGTATACATTCTTACGAACGAGAATGATTACAAAGTTTGCCAAAATAATGGCCTTTTTACAAAATAATTTCAAATACCACACAAAGCATAATTTCAAACAAAAAGCAAGTGGTCTAGTAAGTAACTAAGAGCCCATAGAAAACCATGGATGAAAAGGGTGCTAATACCTTCCATTTTCATAATCTACCCCTCAAACTCAAGAAATAAATCTCAAAGGTCTTTCCTGTGTTTTTTCGCCTTTCCTTTTGGATAAAAGAAAAGTCGATGGCGACTCTTGCTAACCACAACATTTGCGATTAAACGGAAAACTTTCAAGTCAGTTCTCCCACCATATCACAGAACTGGCGACTCTGTTAGGGAAAATTCTAAAAATGGGGTTACCATAGGGTTAGATCATATTTACTTTCCTTTATTGTTTGACTTGTATGCTTTATATTATGGTTCTTTGTTTGGGTTTGAATCCTCTGCCCGGATTTGGGATACCTTATAGGTAATTAGCAATACATTGTGGAAACTGTGCGGGGTATACCGACATGGTCTAAGCAATAGCTACGTTAGTGCGACATATTTATGGGTACCGGTAGCCCATGAGTTAATCAAGGAGAATAAGGGGCCACTGAGTGATGTCATGAATCACTAATGAACTTTTTAGAACCTTTACTTGACCAACTTGACCTTTAGGACGTCGTGAGATGATCGGCTTTGGTGCAGTCCAAAGTTGGTAGATACTTGATACTACACTCATTGAGGTTTGGTTCTTTGGGATATTTCGGTCGCCATTAAAGAGGCTTGTGCTGAAACAATGACCAAGGAAACAAACCAGTGATATTGAGATCCTTAGAACTCTGTTACTATTGCTAGGACAGGTTTGAGCCAACTGAACTTCAAGAGAGTACTTACCTATGAGACTCCATGCAAGCCTAAACCTAAGGACTTGTTTGCTTTGTTTGTGTATATTTACTTGTACATAACTATTGTACCCTAAAATTTACCCTCTTTTCATACACGTATATTATTGGTTTTATGGTTATGGAATAAAGGTATATTTATCAAGCTTCTCCAGGTTACAAGTGACGTTTATTTCACCAATGGATGTTCTCAGAGTATTTTCCGTGCTGAAGATTGGTTCGCCGTTTTGCAATGATTCGGGGTTCAAAGATTCACAAGTCCAACACGGCGTGTCATATTCAGGTGTTCTTTCGCCAAGATATCTCAACTAACGTATTCTCAAATTCAGGTTCGGCGCAAGAGTCAATTCTTTAAAGAAGGTCTTCGAATGTGTGAGTTTTCTTGAAGAAATATGGTGAAAAAGTATGCTGAAAGTGCAGTTTTTACGCACTAAAAAATTTATAACTTGAAGATCGTGGCTCATTTTGAAACCGTTCTGGTGGCTAAAGTTTTGTCTTGACGTCATCTACGTTTTCATCTCTCACGGATGGAAGCCAATTTTGATCATAAGGTCTTCAAAAATACGGATTTATCAAGTATTTTTATATAGAAAATTTGTGACAGAAGTTTATTTGCGTCATGTTCAGAAAATCATAACTTGGTCGATTTTCATCGTATCGAGCTGGTTCCAGTGCCAAAATTTCACACATTGAGTTGACTACATTTTCAAAAGAGGTATCAAGTTCGAACGATATCCAAAAGGCCTTCGTCTTTTTCCCAGAGTGCGTGTGACGCGTCGAAAATCCTTAATGCTGAATATTATTTTATCTGGGTTGAAACTTCGAAAATTCATAACTCGGTCAATTTTTATCGGATCGGGCCCATCTTTTTACACAAGGTCACTGACTCAGATATCTACAAATTTTCTTTGAAAGTCGAGACCGAGTTCTGCACCGATAAATACCTGTTTTTTATTGAAGAACGTGTCAGAGTTGACACTAGAGCCCAAAATAAGTTTGTTTGAGGCGAAACTTCAAAAATTCATAACTAATTCACCATTTATTTGATTGAGCCTATTTTCGGACAAGAGTTATTCCTCGATGTTGGATACATTTTTCTTTTACATTTCAACTTCAAAAATTGCACTTAAGCCCCTCCGATGTAGCTTGGAACGTGACAGACTCAAGTAAATAAAAATCTGCACTATTGCTTGTGGTTATTGGAGGCCCAATTGCACATTCAAAGCCCATTTTTTCTCTAATTTCTATTATATAATCTCATTCTTTTTACACAAACAAGACGGGAAAAAAAATTTGCCACAACCCTGTCAAAATATCAAATTCCTTCAAGAACCCTAAAAACAAGAAATCCTTATAACAAACCCCCATCTCACTACATACAAGAAATCCTTGTTACAAATCCCCATCTCACTACAAACAAGTCATCCTCGTTACAAATCCACATCTCACTACTTTCACTACTTCTCCAGTAAGGGTAATGCTGGTTTGATCTCCATGATCCAAAGGGTGTAGAAGCGTTCATACATGCCATATCGGTTTTAACATTATAAAATGTTATATATTTATTTTCTTTGTATTTCATGGTATACTAATTTGTTTAATGTGTCTATGAGATTCAACATTACAGGTTTGACTATTATGGTCCCATGCAGGTTTATTACAAAACACTGAGGTCGGATCATAACAACCACCAATGTATGGCAAGGCAGACATCCTGAGGAGGTTAAGGCAACCATCTTTCTATTTAAAACTTTTTTCATAAAACCTAATATTTTTCACAAACCTTTGATTTTTATAATAAAACCGAATAATTAGTTTTAGGTTTTTTAATTTAATTTTAGGTTTTAAATTAATTTCTGGTTCAACAACCACCCCTGATATTTGCATTATTTTTATTTTCTAACCCTCTTTTCCATTGATGCTTCTTCTCCTATCTATTTTTTGGTAAACTTAATCTTTTTTATTAATCATTAGACATAAACTTTTTTAAAAAAAAAATTTAATTAAAATTATTTAGGTTTTTTTTAATTAACATTTTTTTCAAAATTAACCTTTTTTTATTAATTAAAGTTAATTAGGTTTTAAATATTTTAATTAACTTTTTTCAAAATTAACTTTTTTTAATTAAGATTAATTAGGTTTTAGGTTTTTTTAATTAACCTTTTTTTTCAAAATTAACCTTTTTTTTAATTAAAACTAATTACGATTTAGGTATTTTAATTAACTTTTTTCAAAATTAACATTTTTTTATTAATTAAAATTAATTAAGTTTTTTAGATTTATTTATTTAATTACCATAAATCATTTTTTTCATAAAAAATCACCAAAATATTTTCTTTTCTATTTTCATCTTATTTTTATTTTCCTAGATAAAGTGTATAGGGCGCGTTCAACTGTAATAGTGTGGCTTTATTTTTCCCGTTTTTTCATCATTATCATGTAATTGCTTCCGGGATCTAATAGTTTTAGGATTTCTTTTTCGCACTCTTCACTATTATGTAACTGCCCCAAAGCTCTGTAATAGTCTAGGTTTACATTTCCGCCTTTACCTCCAACTACTATATTTTATGCAATGCTTAGATTAATAGGATTGTATGGAAAGATAAAAATGAAAGATAGAAAATCCTAATTGCAAGATAAAAACCGAATTAAATCATTTGCACACTTGCACCCCTAGGGTACTCCCCACTTGGTTTCCTCGGAAAACAATGGTCATGTTCCTCGAACGTAGGTATACCCTTAGCAAAGACCCTCGATTAAAGTCATCATAAAGATCATAGTCCCTCAATGTCCCTCGAGTTGCCTACGATAAATGATCTTGTCCCTCAATGTTCCCTACGAATATATGATGACAGTCCCTTCGAACTGCTAAGGTATCCCTATATGTTACCTTCTATGACCATAACGATGACTCTCGCTTATCCCTCATACATACAAGGATATGGATACCTACTCACTAATAGTATGATAGCATTGTCTAAAGGTTAGGAGGAAAAGAACGACCTTTTCGAGTATAAGTAGATAAGTTCTTAGATGCTTGCTCAAATCAGATTTTTACACCCTACACTTTCAAAACAGTTTTCAAAAACAACTTCGTCACACTCTTAAGGACAGATACAAGGGTTATCACGAAGTTAAACAAAAACTTTTCAAAACACGCACAAGCAATTTCAAAATGAGCAAGTACCAAAGAGCCCATGGAAAAACATGGATGGAAAGGGTGCTAACACCTTCCTTTTCCATAATATACCCCCCTAACTCAAGAAATAAATCTCAAAGGTCTTTCCTGTGCTTTTTCACCTTTCCTTTTGAATAAAAGAAAAGTCGGTGGCGACTCCTGCTAACCGCAACATTTGCAATCAAACACAAAACCTTCAAGTCAGTTCTCCCACCGTATCACGGCAAGGAAAATGGGTCTATCAATTTAGGCAGAAAAACCCTTTAATTCTGTATTTTTAGCTTCCTTCGATTTGGGGTCTGGAGTCAGTGAAGTCATGCCCTTCGATTCACCTTTCTGCTTCCTTCGACTGGGGGCTGGAATCAGTGTAGGCGTGCCTTTCGTCTAGGCCTAGAAGCCAGTATGGTTTTGCCCTTCATTTGAGGTCTAGAAGCAACAAGGTTCATTCCTTCGTTTGAGGCCTGGAGGAAGCAAGGTTCATTCCTTCGTTTGAGGCCTGGAGTCAGCAAGGTTCATGCTTTGCTACAGGCTCCTTGCTGACTCCTTCGTCTGTAAGTTCGTTGAACCCTCAGATTGTGATTTGATAGGCTTGTGTAGCTAGCCAATCGAAGGGTATAATAAATCTGTCTTAAATTCTTAAAGTGCAACATCCAAATGTAACTATAGTCTAGGGGTTAGCACAAAAAGCAATGGGTCTCAAAGTCCAAAGTCTAACTAATCAAAGTTGATTTTTCATCATATGGGCAGTTATAATCGAAAGCTAAAACATGGTCTAGTTCCCTATATAAAGTATCTACATTTTTATTTATTGGCATGTTCACATGATATTAAAATAGAATAGGTTCAAGCTTGAAGAGAACTTACCTCTTGAAGTTCTTAAATTGAAGGGAACTGCAAGTTCCTTCCTTAGTGGAGAATGAGAGTTTGTTGGGACCTTCCGGAGGTTGATCCAGTTACCACTTTGTGAAAGCAGCACTGAATCGAAAGAGGTGTTGTGAGTGGAGCCAAGATTCTTTTATAACAAGTAATGGAATGACTCAAAGGGATACCATATGGTAGTTGGGGAAGTGTGTCGAAGGCTAGTCTGATGGCCACTTGGAGGATGAATCGAAGGTTCTTACTTAGTGTATAAAAGGCAGTTGAGTGTTTTTCAGAAGTGTTTGAAAAATGTTGGGAAGTGTTTGAGAATTTTGGAATTTTCACAAGTGTTCCCTTGCAATCCTTCTGGCGCCCCTAACATGTTTGGTGGAGTCTCCTATTTATAGATGTCTTGGGCCGATGTTTTAGGAGGGAAAACAAAAGGTTCAAACAAAAAAGGTATGATGTATTTGTAGCTTTCGAGGGACAGTGTTTTTATGCCATTTTGGTTCAAAGAATAAGGAAGCGTTACAGGATTGCTGTGCAGCAGTTTTGGAGTTTTATGGCCAGTGTATCAGGCCTGAACCTGGCAGCGCATGTGACTTGGTCAACAAATACCTTTGGCATCTCAACCTTTTGTCTTGACCCCCCTAGTCTTGTATTTCGACCAGACTCTTCAACAACCATTTCTTTTTCAAATCGAAGTGTCATTCGAATGGCTCATGTGGATATCCTTTGAAGGGGGCCAAGTGTCTTACGACCAGGCCCTTTATGAGTTCCTTCGAATGGTCCAAATACATGCTCTTGGGATGGGTCAGTAAGACATGTCATTCGATTGGGAAATCCAGACATGCCTGGAAAGCCCTTCGAATGCACCACCATAGTACTTCTTTCGCATGAGACAATGGCATAGTGCGGAATATGTGTGTTGAAGTAGGCCATTTCCAAGGGAGATACTGCCCACTCAAATTTCCCTGCAAATGGGCCATATGGCCAAACGAAAGAGTGTATGCAGGAGGTTCCTGTCTTGTGACCTTATGCAAACATGCTCAAACGAAAGTTTTTAAAAAGGGAGCCACATGCCCAAACGAAAGGCATGACTAAGAGCTTGTGCTGAAGGATTCACACACCCCAAACGAAGGATGCATGCAGGGGATAAAAGGCTCAATCGAAGCTTGCAATACTGGGAAAGCCATTGCCCCAAATGAAAGAGGCCTGCAGGGGGCAAGATGTGTAATTGAAAGAGGGCATAAGAGAGGCTTTGGCTTCCTGAATCGAAGGACATTATTAGGAGGATTTTTGCCTTGTGAATTGAATCTATTTGATGAGAAGTGTTGCCCTGTTGAAGCTTGTAACAAGTTGCTTTAAAGGGTGACTTTGGCTTTGTGCATGTTAACATGGAAGGAAATTCTGCCTTATAAGTCTTGGCTAACACGCAGGAAAGATACTATGTGGCCAAAAGAAATATTTGCACAAACGTTCAAACAAAGTCAAGTGCCCAACGACGCAAGAAATGAACTTGCCCAAATGAGTCTAGTGCCCCCAATAGAAGCATGAAATGAACTTTCCCCAATGAGTCTAATGCCCTAATCGAAGCATGAAATAAACTTTCCCCAAAGGAGTCCAACGCTCAAACGAAAGATGCAACCAAAGAGAAAGTGTCTAATCGAAGGATGCAAAATCGAAAAGAACTTGATTTTACTTTAATTTTGTCAAAAGAGTATTTTCATCTATTTTGTCCTTTTTAGCAATTTCTTCTTTAATCTTGATGCTGAAAAATTCCAATATATTTGTGTAAGCTTGAATTTGTGGGAGCCCTTTATGAGAAATGTCTTCA
This sequence comes from Vicia faba, assembly GCA_948472305.1. Classification (NCBI taxonomy): domain Eukaryota; kingdom Viridiplantae; phylum Streptophyta; class Magnoliopsida; order Fabales; family Fabaceae; genus Vicia; species Vicia faba. The sequence continues at coordinate 135,425,111 of OX451737.1, read as the reverse complement.
TGAATGAGAGGGCAAATTTTGGGGTACAACAGCTGCCCCTATTCAATCTTCTTAAACCCAAAGAGTTAGATTGGCGAATATGCCATTCGTTACTTGAAGGTGGAAGATGATTGAACACTAGAGTGCCCAGAAATTTGCACTTGATGATATTGTAATTGAGGTGTAAGGAATGGGCTTAAAGATGCCATTTGGAGAAATGATAGAGAGTTGGCGGAGATGGGCTTATAGATGCCATCCAAAGGTGATTGTTGACAAAAATTTGACTAAGTCTAAGCTTGAATTTAACTGGGAAAAGAATCAGAATAAACCTTTGGTCGATTTAAAACTAGACCTAGAAGAAGTCTTGAATAATCTTTAACTAGAAAGAATCAGGATAAATCTTTGTAGTGATTTATCTGAACCAGGGAAAGAGTCAATTGGAAAAGCATCAGGATAAACCATTGAGAGATTTAAACTGAACTAGAGAAAATGTCTACGAGAAAGAATCAGGATAAACCACTGAGAGATTTAAATTGAACCAGCTGAGGTCTTGAATATTCTTTAACTGGAAAGGATTAGAATAAATCTTGGAGCGATTTATCTGAACCAGAGAAGATATCTACGGGAAAGAATCAGGATAAACCGTTGAGAGATTTAAACTGAACCAGCAGAGGTCTTGAATGTGCTTTAACTGGAAAGAATCAGAATAAATCTTGGAGTGATTTATCTGAACCAGAGAAAATGTCTACGGGAAAGAATCAGGATAAACCGTTGAGAGATTTAAACTGAACCAGCAGAGATCTTGAGTATTCTTTAACTGGAAAGAATCAGAATAAATATTGGAGCGATTTATCCGAACCAGAGAAGATGTCTACAGGAAAGAATCAGGATAAACCATTGAGATATTTAAACTGAACCAACAGAGGTCTGGAAAAGAGTTAGAATAAATTTTTGGAGCAATTTATCTGAACCAGAGAAGGAGTCTATCGGAAGGGAATCAGGATAAACCATTGATCGGTTTAAACTGAACCAGCAGAAGTCTGATGGAAGTATTTGTCATGTAGATAGTCACCCTGTCCTGTTTCGGGAATTGATCTACCATTGATTTGTTCACAGATAATTGCCTTGTCTTGTTGAAAATTTGATGATAATTTTTTATTGATTGATCTTTCCTGAAAAGGTAAAGAGTTAGTTTTATGTAATGCCATGATGTATGAAATGCATGGTGTAATGGTGTTTCTCAAAATAAATGAGATTGTGATATATGCATTTGTGTTGTCGATGTTTATGATGTATGAATGCAATGTATGCACAAATTAGTTATTCTGCTGCAGGGCTGTTTAGATTGGGGAAAATAAACCCTTGACTATTGTTGGGATATGGAGTGTAAGCCTTCATATTTTGTTGAAATTGAAGTATTGATAGATGGGTTTCCATCATTAGAGAAGTAAACTTTGTTGGGGAAAGAAGACGTCGTGCATTGCTTGTGGACTTTGTGAGATCCTATTGGGGAATCCTGAGAGGTTGGGCGACTTTCACTGGGGAATCTTTGGAGCAGTAACTGGAAGTTTTGCTCCGTCGGGGATATGAAAGCAACAAATACCATTAGGCTGCATATTGGAGATACGACAATGATCTTGTAGCAGGATGTCCTTGCTTCTGCTCCATTAGAGAGAGTACCTGCGGGGATTTTATAGAATGGCCCATAGATATTATCCTGTTTCTTAAAGCCATTAGTAATTGTCTTTTTGTTCAGTTTTTTCCTTTTTTATGCATTCATTTGTAAACAGTAATTATGTTCAAATTCATATGTTCAAAAATTATCACCGGACGTTTTTGCAAACAAAATAGGAAAGTAAAAGAAAAAACAGATAGTTTTGTACTTTTAAAGGAATATCTTTGTATTAACTTGAATAAGTATTTTTGTATAAAGAGACAAACATCCTAGTAAGCGAATGTCGTCGTAAAAATGAAAATTGATACAAAGAAAAGACAACTATGTGAAATAAACCCATAGGGTTCCTATTCTACTATAGCCTTTCATGTCTCTAAGCGTCTCATCCACTTGATGCTTTGTCTGAAGCTGATTGGATTGATTAGAACCTTTTGAGTTTGATGATTGATATTGAAGATTGGTTGTAAGGTGATCCATTGGGACATAGTCATATGCTTTAAATCCCTAACTTTTTCTTGGACCTCCCTTTCGGGTTTTCAGTCCACCGGGATACCCTTTTTTGCCCAAGCTGCCTTTTCAGGTTTTCAGCTTGTCGGGTGTACAGATTTTTTTTGTATTTTATCCATAATTTTTGCCTAGGCCAGTCGACCTAGCGGGTCTTTTTCATGCGTAGTATCTTTTAACTATGTACGTGTTTACAGGGTGTCGAATGTCGTCACCGTCCATAGTGGTTAAGATCATTGCCCCACCAGAAAATATGTTTTTTTATCACAAATGGTCCTTCTTATGTAGGAGTCCATTTTCCCCTGGGATCACCTTGTGGTAGTATGATATGTTTGATTACCAGGTCACCAACTTGATATACCTGACGTCTGACCTTCTTGTTAAAAGCTTTAATCATACGTTTTTAGTACATATGACCATGGCAGACAGTCGTAAGCCTCTTCTCATCAATCATATTCAACTGGTCAAGTCGAGTTTGAATCCATTCATCTTCATTCAACCCTACATCCCTCATGATTCTCAAAGAAGGTATCTGGATTTCCATTGGTAGGACAGCTTTCATGTCGTATACCAAAGAGAAAGGAGTTGCCCCTGTTGATGTGCGCGTCGTGGTACGGTAGCCGTGGAGAGAAAATGGTAACATATCATGCCAGTCCTTATAGGTCACTGTCATTTTTTGTATGATCTTCTTGATATTTTTATTAGCGGCTTCTACAGAGCCATTCATCTTCGACCGATAAGGAGAAGAGTTATGATGCTAGATCTTGAATTGCACGCATAGTGCAGTGATCATAGTATTATTGAGATTGGTACCATTATCTGTAATGATTCTCTCCGGAATACCATACCGACAAATAAGACTCAGTTTGGTGAATTGGGCCACAACATTCTTGGTAACAAATGCGAAGGAAGTTGCCTCGACCTACTTCGTGAAGTAGTCAATGGCAACCAAGATGAAGCGGTGTCCATTAGAAGTTGTAGGTTTGATCTCTCCAATCATATCAATGCCCCACATTGCGAATGGCCAAGGAGCAGTCAGGACGTTTAGAGGAACTGGAGGCACATGTACCTTGTCAGCATAGATCTGACACTTGTAACAGGTTCGTGAATGTTGATGACAATATACTTCCATGGTGGACCAGTAGTATCCTTCCCGTAGAATCTTTTTATCCATCATGTGTCCACTAGAATGGGTGACAAAGTTTCCTTCATGTAAATCAACAATGATCTTGTCTGACTCACTCTTGGCTATGCACCAAAGCAAAGAAGAGTCATGGTTGCGCTTATAGAGAACTCTGTTACTGAGGGAGAACTTAGCAGAGAATCTTCTCATGAATTTCTTTTTGTTGACTGAAGCTCCCTCTGGATACTCTTGGGCCTAGAGATATCTATTAATTTCATGGATCCAAGGCTTGTCCACTACTTCTTCAGTATCAATCTCGTGACAGTAAGCTGGTTCGTCCATCCGCTCAATAGTGATTTGAGGAGCCTCGTTATCCCACCTGATTTTGACCACGGATAACATAGTGGCTAGCGCATCCTCTAGTTAATTTTCCTCTCGTGGAAAATGCTCAAAGGTAATTTCCTCAAAATGTGGGATTAATGTCAACACATATTCTTTGTAAGGGGTGAGATTAGGATGCTTCGTGTCCCATTCTCCTTTATTCCGCCATATTATTGGTACAGTTGAAACACAGTCTAGGAGTGAAGGGAGTATGACAACCTTTGGGGGATATGATTACAGCACCAATGCCGTTGTCGAGTGTGTTGGAAGCTCCATAAAAAACCATGGTCCATCGGGATCCTTGTTCAAGTCCGTTATACGGTCTGAGTTCTTCACAATTGTTTACCACAATTATGTATTCGTCCAGGAATTCAAAATTCATGGATTGATAGTCATCCACGGCCTGATGAGCCAGGTGATCGGCTAGCACACCTCCCTTTATGTCATTCTGAGTAGTGTACTGAATATCGTATTTGGTCAGGACCACCTGCCATCTTGTTATTCTTCCTGAGAGGACGGGCTTCTCGAATATGTACTTAATTGGATCTATCTAGGATATCAATAAGGTAGTGTAAGTCAACATATACTGTCTTAGTCGGCGTGCAGCCCATGCCAGAGCACAGTAAGTTTTCTCGAGCAGTGAATATCTGGTTTTACAGTCAGTAAACTTTTTGCTCATGTAGTATATTACATTCTCTTTTCGGCCAAACTCGTCATGTTGCCCCAGCACACACCCCATTGAATTTTCTAAGACTGTTAGGTACATGATCATAGGTCTTCCCTCAACTGGCAGCATCAAAATGGGAGGCTCTTGAAGGTACTCTTTGATCCTATCAAAGGAAGCCTGGAAGTAGTTATTCCATTCCACCACTTGATCTTTCTTCAGTAATTTGAAGATTGGTTCACAAGTAGCGGTTAGATGGGAAATGAACTGGGCGATGTAGTTTAGCCATCCTAAGAATCCCCTAACTTCCTTTTCAGTGTGAGGAGCAGGCATTTCTTGTATTTCTTTTACCTTTACATGGTCCACTTTAATACCTTTAACGCTGACAACGAAGCCTAAGAGCTTACCGGACCTCACTCCAAAACTGCATTTATTTAGGTTCAGCCTTAGTTTGTATTTCTTCAGCCTTTCAACCAATTTCTGCAGATGATCAAGATGTTCCTCTTCAGTTTGAGATCTGGCTATCATGTCATCCACATAGTCCTCTATCTCGTGATGGATCATATCGTGAAACAAAGCTACCATGGCACGCTGATAGGTTTCCCCAGCATTCTTTAGCCCAAATGGCATAACTTTGTAACAGAACGTGCCCCACTGTGTGACAAAGGTCGTTTTCTCCATGTCCTCAGGTGCCATTTTAATATGGTTGTATCTGGAGAAACCATCCATGAAGGAAAATACTTTATGATGTGCAGTGTTGTCAACCAGAATATCGATGTGGGGAAGCAGGAAGTCATCCTTAGGGCTTTCCCTATTCAAGTCTATGTTATCCACACACATACGTACCTTACCGTCTTTTTTAGGCACTGGAACAACATTGGTGACCCATTATGGATAGGAGGTGACAAATAATAATCTGACATTAAACTGCTTCATGAATTAAGTCTTGATTTTCTCTGACATTTCTTGCCGCATGCGATGGACCTTCTGTTTTATCGGAGGACAGTCTTCTTTTGTCAGCAAACAATGGACCACGATATTAGTGTCGAGTCCTGGCATTTCTTCGTATGACCAGTGAAAGACCTCAACATAGTCATGTAGTAACTAAGTTAAGCGCTTCTTAACACTAGGCTCCAGGTTGGCACCTGCCTTGACTTCTTTCTTGTCCTCTTCAGTACCTAAGTTAATTGTTTCAACTAGCTCTTCGTGGGGCTGTATGGTCCTTTCTTCCTGTTGCAATAACCTGGCTAGTTCCCATGATACCCCACAATCTTCCTCACCTTCGTCTTCGGCTTGGTAGATCAGATTTTCAAAGTCACAATAGGCCATAGCAGAATCGTTACCCATGGGATCCTGAGTGGATGTGGATCTGCATTTCGATATGTGAGTGTGTGTAAGAGCATAGCTATCTTTGATAAAATAAAAGGTAGAAAAATAAAAACAAAGAGCACAAAATTTGCATGCAAAAACGTCCATGAATTATTGATGACATATGAAGATGAAGTAACAACCCTCGCAAATGGACCATTGTGCCTCGGGTAAGACACAAGGTTTTAAAGTCTGAATTGTTTAAATATTACAAGTCCGAAAAAATTTAAAAGACAATTACTCTTGAATAAAAGTAATAGGGATAAATTCTTTGGCCTCCCAATTGTTTAGTCATCCGTTGATGGTTGGAAAAACCCACTCGTCCATGTCATAGCTGCCACCACTGTCTTCCAATGCATTGACTCCCTGATTGCTGATACATAAAGGTGGTCCGCCAGCGCGAGTTCGTCGAACAGCTCTTTGGGCCTCCGATGTAAAACCCAAACCAAATTTGTTGGATTTGTAGGGAATATTCGAAAGTTAACCCCAAATGGTACATCCATATTCCTCAACTACTTCTCTAACATCCTTCAGAGAGGCCATTTTCAATGGAGGTCTGGTATCCTTCGGAGTCTTGGTAGTAGTCTTGGTTGTCGCAATCGTTTGTGGGACCTCCTCAAAATTCTGACATGGGGTCTCAATGAACTCACCGTCCATTTCAACATACCTGAAAGAGTTCAAGTGGCTAACCATGTATTCCTCCTCCCCATGGACTGTGATGATCTTTCTCTTGATTGGGTACTTCAACATCTAATGTAGGGTAGAAGTGATGGCACCAAAGCCATGGATCCAGGGTCGGCCCAATAGACAGGAATAGGAAGGGCAGATATCCATCACATAGAAAGTTGAATCAAAAGTCTGAGTTCTAAATTTTATAGGGATGTCTACTTCTCCATGAATTGTTCTTTTAGAACCATCAAAGGCCCTCACCACAATGTTGCTAGGCTTTAATATGAGTCCTTCTCAATCTATCCGGTCAAGAGCATTCTTGGGCAAGATATTCAGTGATGAACCGGTATCCACCAGAACGTAGGCTAATGTAGTGCCCCTGCACTCAATGGAAACATGCAAGGCATCATTATGTTTCCTTCCTTTGGGAGTTAAATCAGCATCAAAAAAACCCTGTCCATTATCAGCAGTTAGACTGGCCACACAATTCTCAAATTGATCAATGTAAGTCTCTTGGGGCACGTGGGCGGTCTTCATAAATTTTACTAAGGCCTTAGCATGGGCCTCAGAGTATAAAAGCAAAGCCAACATTGATATTTTTGAGGGGGTCTGCCCCAACTGCTCCACGATGTTGTAGTCAATTTTCTTGATTATTTTTAGTATCTTTTCCATCTCCTTGCTAGAAGCTTTAATAATGACCTCTGGATGTGCCTTCTTCTGGACAGGCTCAAACAATACCTCTTTGCCCCTTGTCTCGGTAGCAGGGATTATAGTATGACTATCAACGGGAGTATCACTAGGAATGCTGGTAGGAGTGGTAGCGGGAATAATTACAGGAGTAGCAATGGTCTTTGGAGAGATCTTGGGTGAGAAGACTCTTCCACTTCTTGTTATCTTCCTGGTTCCAACGATATTATCGACGTCAAGATCAGTGTCTTTCGCAACATTGTCTTTGATAGCCAACAGATCTTGCTTGACCCCATGGTAATAGACGTCAACCATATAGTTCCAGGGAATAGCTTTATCCGAAGAATATGGTATTGGCCCCGGCATGGTGATGATTAGGGGAGCAGACTTTAGAACAGATGTAATCCTGACAGGTATTTTGGTGGAGACCCTGGGAGGATTGTCGGAAATGGTGATTATTGAGACATCTTCATAGGAATTTCTGGTAAGAGGAACTTTTTCAAATAGGATTTCTTTGTTAACCATCAGACGCAGGATGCCCATCTTCAGTAACAAACATCCATTTGGTAGAGACATACATAAGTGATAGCTTTCATCGCAGCCCGGAAATAGGCCGTCTTGCAATAGATTCCGTTTAACAGTCAAAAGGGGATTAGTTAAATCATCCATGGAGGAAACAAAACAGTCATCATCAACAGCGTTGACACCTTGACCATGTTTGGACATTGGCGTCGTTATTACATTAGGTGTTTCTGGGGGGTCAATCTCAATCTCTTTCTCCTCTATAAGGTCTTGTACCTTATTCTTCAAGGCCCAATAATCGTTTGTATCATGCCCCGAGCTTTCAGAATGATAGGAACATCGAGCATTCAGATTGTAGCAAGGAGAAGCATTATTGGGGTTCTTGGGAGCTTCCTTTAGAGTCACTAGATTGTACATCAAAAGATGTGGAAAAAATTGGGACAAGGTCATGTTGATCTGGGTGAATCGTCTCATGGGCGCCTCTGGCCTGTGTTGATAGCTTTTTTGTTGATTTTGGGACAGGATTGGAAATCATAACAGCCCCTACCGTCGGGCGGCGTTCAGTTTTGTTTTGATTTATGTGGTCATATGCAACACTGATCTCCTTCTTTCCGGTAAAGGGTTTCTTCATCGTGTTCGAGGATACATCCCTTTGAATTTTTCCACTTTTAATATCGGCTTCTACCCGCTCACCAGTCATGATTAGTTCAGTAAATTCAGTCGAAGAGCTTCCGATCAGATGGTTGAAGAATAGACCAGACAACGTGCCTAAGAACATACCCACCAATTCTCTGTCAGATAGAGGGGGATGGACTCTTCCCTCGAGATCCCTCCATTTTTTAGCATAAATTTTGAAACCTTCACCAGCACCCATAGACATGCCTTGCAGTTGTGTTTGAGTTGGAGCTAAGCCGGCATTATACTGGAATTGCTTGTGAAAAGCGACATCCAAATCTTCCCAATTGCGAATTTCAGTTCCTTCCAACTGATAGAACCAATCCAACTGCATCCCTGACAAACTTTCTTGGAAGAAATGTACCCATAGGTTCCTATCAGTAGTATGGGGTTGAATTTTCCTTACGTATGACCTTAAATACAGCTTAGGACAATAGACACCGTCATATTTAGTGAAAGTGGGGACCTTGAACTTCTGCGGGATGACAACCCCTGAGACAAGTCCCAGCTCTTCAAAATCCAGCCCGGGTACCTTTTGGATCTCCATAGCATTGAGGCGATCCTCTAACTGCTTGTATTTATCGTCAGCTGGGGGACACTGTTCTTCAGAGTAGTCCACTTCTTCCTCTTCTTCAGACTCTGGGTGGTCATTTACTTCCTTGTTTTTCCCTTCTTGATTATCTCCTTCACCCAATGAGGTTGCGAAATCTAGAGTTCTCCTGGATGGCCCTTTGAACCTTCTTCCCATATTCAAAACACCGACTGGTTTCTTTGCTTTCTTCTTCTTCTCTTTGATCATCAAAGTATTCAAGTCCTCTTGTCCTTTAGCCAGGGCCAAGAACATTTATTGGAACTAAGCGTTCTGCGCTTGAAGATCCTTTACTGTCTGTTCAATATCCATCTCACTGAAATAAACAGTAGAAAGATAAGGAGGCCTGTTATAAGAAACCTGTTTGTGTTATGATGAATGAAAAATTCATATGCAAATGATTTCAAGGAAATTAGAGACTTAAATTTGTTTTATACAAAAAGGAAACACACGTTGCATTAATAAATCCAAGTTCGAGTACATCATGCCTCTTTGGACTTACAATAAAAGAAATAAAATAAAAAAACTCCTAAGACAAAAAGGTTGAACACATCCTCTTTGGTGCGATGTAGTCGTTCAAACTCCACTCTTCATGAAGCTTCTTGGTGAGTTCTAGAACTTTCTTCTCACTGGCGTAGAATTGGGCTTCGAAAGTGTCTCGTTCTTCCTTTAGCCGAATCCAATCCTTTTGTAGGTCTTCGAGGGAGGTAGACATGTTGGGATGAAGAACAGTATACGGGACATCTCCTTCAACAACAGGCTCCATGATAACAGGGAGGATGGAGGGGTAAGGCATTACGAGATTCTGAGCATGAGCTCGTACCCACCTGAGGTAAGGCTCAAGGGGAATGGAATTTTTGTGTCCCAATGTCTTACTATCCACCTTGTTTACCATCCTCCAAGCTCGTATAAAAACCTCTGACGGTATCCTTGATCTTCTCTCTCATAGTCGAACACCACACCTTGGATGAGCGTGTCATGTGGACCATCTCTTCGTGCATACCCAAATTGTCGTAAATCTAAGCAATGGTTATAAGTGATACCTCCCCTGATGCCAAGCAGAGGGACATTATGGAATTCCCCACATCAGTCAATGATAGTAATGTTCTCCAAGGATCTAGAACACCAGTCGATATCTGAATGTCTGAGTGACATCAACCTATTGGACCATCTCAAGCCTTGCTCATTCTTTACAATGGATCGGGGGAGATGCGAAACAAACCACCTAGCCAACAAAGGAGTAAAACACATGAGGGCTCCTCTTCTCTTCATGGTGCGAGAATGGAGAGAATGCAAGATATCTCCCAACAAAGTAGGCACTGGATTGTGAGATATGAAGATTTTGACAGCGTTTACATCTATAAGTTGGTCAGGATTTGGAAATAGTATCATCCCATAGATGAGAAGAGCCAAAATTTCTTCGAAAGCTTGTAAATCCAGAGTGTTCCAACAGTCTTGAGCTTTTTCCAATAATAACTTGGCTAGGAACCCTTTGACACCACTTCTTGTTTCCCAATTAGTCGTGACGTCGGATTGTTGCAAGTGTAAAGCTCGGGAAACCTCTTCAGGGCTTGGGTCTCTTTCAGTACCATTGAAAGGTAATTGATTGAGAATAGGAATCCCTAAGAGTTGGGAGAATTCTTCCATAGTAGGTACAAGCTGGTAATCAGGGAAAGTAAAGCAATGGTGCAAAGGGTCAAAGAACTGGAAAAGCACCTTCATCATATCTTCATCAAAGTTGGAGGTAACCAAGTTGAGAAGTTGTCCATGTTTTTTGGTGAGCGGAGAATTCTCAGGGACCCTTGATGCTAACTCCTTGAGCTGAAAAGGTACTCGTACAAGGTTGACTTGGATTGTATTCCTGCGAGTGGGAGTCATGTCCTATAAAACAGAACAAAGATGGATCTCAAAATCCTTGAAATGGTTAGTCTAAAATGCTATGGTATGATGTCATGATGTTATGTACAATTATATGCACAAGTTAATCAAACAAAGTCCTTAGGTTTAGGCTTACATGAGGTTTATAGGTAAGTACCCTCTTGAAGTTTAGTTGGTTCAACCTGTCCTAGAAAGTAAACGGGTTCTAGAGAATCTCAATATCACTGATCGTTCTTCATCGGGTATTGTTTCAGCGCAAGCCGCTTTATTGGCGACCAAAATATCCCGAAAGTCCGATCACAATGAGCGTAGTGTCGAGTATCAACCAACTTCGGACTGCACCAAAGCCGGCTACCTCACTACTTCCTAATGGTCAAGTTGTTCAAGTAAAGGTTCTAAAGTAAGTTAGTGCTTCAAGACACCACACGACGGCCCTGTATTCTCCTTGACTACTCAAGGGCTACCGGTACTGTGATCGGTGGAAATAGAACTGATTGTTTTGGAATGCTGGTTCGCGTTTGCGTTTGTTTTTGCAAAATGTCGCGGTAAGCAAGAGTCGTCACCGTCTTTTATTTTATCTAACAAGGAAAGGACAAAAGCACAGCAAAATTCCTTTTCGAGATGTTTCTCGGGTTCGGGAGGTAGATTATAGAAAGGGAAGGTGTTAGCACCCTTTCTATCTGTGGTTATCCACGGGCTCTTAGGTACTTGCTCATTGTGTTTTCAAAAGGTTTTGCTTTTCTTGTGTTTGTGGGTTTTGAAAAGAGTTTTGTTTGAAAACTTCAATTTAACTCTTGTTTCTATCCTTAAGAGTGTATGAAGTGTTTTGAAAATTTTGTTCAAAAAGTGTAAGTGCGAAAAGTTTGTTTTGTTTTGAAAGAGCAAGTACCTGAGAACCTCTACCTACTCAAAAGGAATTAATCTGTGTAAATGTCCTTTAGACAGTGCCATCCCACTATTGAGGAGTAGGTAGCACCGTCGTTGGATTTTTCAGGTCAATTCGATTAAGGGACATGTGGTCACTAAAGCAACGTTAGGACGCCTTAGCGGTAACCCTAATGTCCTAGATCATTTTTTTATCTGAGGCAACCGTTTCGAGGCAACTTATGATCTTTGGACAAGAGGGCGACCTCTAAAACTTCATATACTCAATGACCACGTCGAGGCAACCAAGTGAGGTGTACCCTAGGAGTGGCATGTGCAAATGTGTCAATTTTCAGTTATGTTATCTTTACATGTCATGGTGAGCTACGGTTGATTTAATTTGAGATAGATCTTGTCATGCATAGCCTAGTTAGCATACATCTAGCATTTAGTAGTTGCGGAAAATAAAACTAAGCTATTACAAGGCGGCGGGTATTTACATCGCCAAAAACAAACCCTTGAAAAGTAAATGCGGGAAAGTAAATGAAAGCGGTAAAAAGTCCTAATTAAAACTATTACATCCTCGGAGCAAATACAATTATATGGAATATGAATCAAAAATAATACGCGCGAGAAAAGTTGAATCGGAGAGTTTTAGGGTTTTGACCCTTTTTGAGAAAGAAAGAGATTTTTTAAATTAAGCCTAAACTAATTAATTAATTAAATAAAAAGAGAAATATTTTTTGGGTTTTTGAACGTTTAAGGAAATAATAAAAAAAATAAAATGATTAAATATATTAAAAACCTAATTCTACACCAATTTTAATTTATGGCAAAAGTATTAATATTATGCCTAATTAAAACTAAACAAATTAAGTTATTTATTTACAAAAATAATGAAATAGTGAAATTAATTTTAATAAATAAAAATATTATATTTTTTTGTGTATTCTGAATTTTTTATCAAAAAGGGGTTAATCTGTTAATTGGTTAATTAAAATAATAGTAATAAAAATAATTAATATGAAAGAAAAAATAAAAGAAAAGAAAAGAAATAAACTCATGAAAGGGGGTGTTGGGCCCAATTTTGGAGGTAGAGTCAGCAATTTCCAGGCCCATTATGCCTCAGCCCCATTGACTTTCCAGGATCTCACACGCATGCATTGACTAGGGAGTATGATGATCCTTCATTCATGACCACTGGATCTAGGTTTGGAGACATCTGGCGCACTGAGATTTGAGGTGTATGGTGGACCTCCTTTTGAAATCTGCACATGAACACCTGAGGAAGAAAAACAACAAGGTTTTGGGGGACCTGGGATTCGAACCCAGGTCCCAATGAACTATGCATCAACGCCTTTGCCAACTGAGCTGTGACGCGCTTTTGTTAAATGGATAAATAGAGGATATTAAAAACAAACAATATGCTGTAAACAAAAAATAAAGCACGCGTTTTTCAAACACACGAATCAGATGATCACACGTCACCATCTTTAACCTTGGTCCTGCATAAAATAGAATCAGATAGCGGGGGTTTTTAACCTCCACTACCTCCCTGCACGAAAAATAGCGAATAGACACAGAGCAAAAAGAAATATTTCGCGAGGTGTGTGTTCCAATCGTCTTGGTCTCACGAATTCAACCATGTATCCCATTGGTTCCAATTTTTCCTGGATTGGAAAGCCCTATTTGAAAGCTTGAAAACCCTAGAAATTCAATCATGGCATCTCTCGGTTTAGGGCACTATGGTTCAATTCAGTCATTCCATTAGCTTTGTATAATCTCTAGCAACGCAAATCAATCACAAAAACATGTCAAATGCATATGAATTAAGAGATACAGTTTTGAATTATAAGTGCAAACCGTGAGATGATATTTCGTGATTCCTTGAGCTTTGGTGCTTGAATTTGATTGCAAATCACTCCTGGTACCTCCTGCAATGTGTTTGGATGGACAGGGCACCTTGAATTGGCCTAGATTGCAAGAACAAGTTTTGAGTTTTCTTGAAATTTCTTGAAATTGGTATGGTCGTTCTGCAGTCTTTCAGTCGTGTATTAGGTTATGCTTGGCTTGCTTGAATATGAGGGAATCAGTTTAGGTCAAATTTTGGACCCATACCCATGTGCATTGAAGATTGAATCTTTGATTGATAAATCAAATATTCTTGATTTTTCATGATTGAACAAGTTGCCAAAATTGGATATTTTTGTATCTTTTAGCTTGTGCACGAATTGGTCAGCATATTTGGATCATATTTGGTTCACAAAAAGGTTTAAGAATCAAATCTTTTATTTTCTTATAATTTAAATTAATTAAATGAATTAATATGTATTAAAAATCCATTTAATCAATAAATTTAAGAAAATAAATCCAACTTAACTTGGTGGGTCGTGCATAGGTCATGGGTGAAGTTTCAAAAAGAGATTAGAGGCCCATTAGCAAAAAGAAGGTGTTTTGAGCAAAGTTGACTTTTGCAAATTCATGAAAATTGCCCAACTTCTCCAATGCATAACTTGCTCAATTTTGATCATATGACCATGTTCTTTGACATTTTGGAAAGCCCTTGAAATCCTATAACCAATGCTTTTGGTCCCATGTCATTTGGATTTACCAATCTCAAGTTATGGCCTTTGACTCAAAGTGTACTTTTGTTGACTTTTGAAATTGACCTATAATGTAAAAATTTGTAACTTTTTGTGAGAGCATTTCTTGATCTTGGGGTGTGAAGATGGATTGTAGGAAATTGCATCCTCTTGAAAATGAGCTTTGGATGGAATTTTTCTGATAAACCATGAAATAATTATGCCCTAGTTAAAGTACAGCTGACTTTTTTGCTGTCCAAAAATAGTAACTTTTGCACCTTGATGATTTTTGAGCTATTCTTGTGGGATCATGATTAAGACTTGATCAAATTATGATTGTGAACTCAAAAACAAGATATTGACCAAGAATTCTGACTTTTGACTGCAAAATGACCCTTTTTCCCTTGTAGTTGACTGTAGATCAAATGGAACTTTTGACTGTGCAAACTGGCACTGTGAGTCTTGAAACTTGGCATGTAGGTACTTGAGAATGTATATAGGACTATGAGACTTGATTGAACCATTGAAAACCCCAAATTCCTTGAAAGAACCAAAACCCTAATTTTGAATTGACTGCCTTAGGAGGTGATTTGACTGTACAACCCTTGAGCAATCTTGAGCAATTTGAAGATCATTCTTGACAAATCTTGAGGAATATGGGAGGGCAATTTTTGGGGTACAACAGGTACCATCAAATGTGTCGCACTAACGTAGCTATTGTTTAGACCATGTCGGTATACCCCCACAGTTTCTACAACTTATTGCTACTTACCAAAAAAGGTGCCCCAGATTTGGGTAGAGGATCAAAACAAACCCAAACAAGGAACCATAATATAAAGCAAACAAATAAAACAATGAAAGGAAAGTAAAGATGATCTAGCCCTAAGTTAACCCCACTTTTAAGTAAGTCCCCAGTAGAGTCACCAGTTCTGTTACACGGTGGGAGAACTGACTTAAGTGTTTTGCGTTCGATTGCAATTGTTGCGAATAGCAAGAGTCGCCATCGACTTTTCTTTTATCCAATAAGGAAAGGATGAAAAGAACAGGAAAGACCTTTAGAGATGTTTTCCTGAGTTCGGGGGGTAGGTTATGAAAAGGGAAGGTGTTAGCACCCTTTTCATCCGTAGTTATCTACAGGTTCTTAGTTGCTTGCTAGATCACTTGCTTTTGTTTGAAAATGTGCTTGTGGTGTGGGTTTTGAAAGTATTTTTAAAATGCCTTTGTAATGGCTCTCATTTCTATAAGAACGCGTACAAAGTGTTGTTTTGAAAATAGTTTAAAGACGTGTTTGTGGAATGTGTTTTTGAAAGTGATTTTGAAAAGTGTCTTTGTAATGTATCTCATTTCTATAAGAATGTGTACAAAGTGTTGTCTTTTGAAAATGTTTCAAAATGAAGGTGTTGGTGTATAAAAATGTTTTGGTTATGGGCAAGCGAGCAACTAGAAGCATCCTACCTACTCAAAAGGTCTTAATGTTCTTTTCCTCCTCCTTTAGATGTTACTATCTTACCATTGATTTGGTAAGAAGCCCCATCATTGGATGTGAAGGGACGGGTGTGGGACATTTGTATAGTCATAGAAGGCAACATGTGGGACGTTTTAGCAATGTCGTTTTAGGGACTAGATCGTTTACCGAAGGAAACATTAAGGGTCATTGAGGGACTACGATCTTTTATTAAGGGTCTTTGCTAAAATGCTCATATTCGAGGGACATGACTATTTTTCTGAGGCAACAAGTGGAATTACCCTAAGGGGTGCATGTGTGTGAGTAGTGTGTTTGATTGCATGCATTTTGTCTTTTGAATTTTTGGTTATCTATGTGTTGTTTTTATCTTGCCATACATCCTAGTTATTAGCATTTATACAAAAATAATAAAATACAGAAAGATAAAATCCTATACTATTACAACCATATTGAATATCATGAAAATATAAAGGCAAAAATAAAATAAAAGCAAGGAAAATGGGTCTTTTGATTTAGGCAGAAAAACCCTTTGATTCTGCATTTTTGGCTTCCTTCGATTTTGGGTCTCGAGTCAGTGGAGTCATGCCCTTCGATTTGCCTTTATGCTTGCTTTGACTGGGGGCTAGAATTAGTGTAGGTGTGCCTTTAGTCTGGGCCTGGAAGCCAACATGGTTTTGTCCTTCGCTTGAAGCCTGAAAGCAGCAAGGTTCATTCCTTCGTTTGAGTCCTGGAGGTAGCAAGGTTCATTCCTTTGTTTGAGGCCTGTAGTCAGCAAGGTTCATGCTTTGCCACAGGCTTCTTGCTGACTCCTTTGACTGTAAGCATGTTGGGCCCTCGGATTGTGATTCGAAGGGCTTGTGTAGCTATCCAATCGAAGGGTATAATAAACCTGTCTTAAATTCTTAAAGTGAAACATCCAAATGTAACTATAGTCTAGGGGTTAGCACAAAAACCAATGGGTCTCAAAGTCCAAAGCCTAACTAATTAAAGTTGAGTTTTCAGCATATGGGCAGTCAGAATCTAAAGTTAAAACATGGTCTAGTTCCCTATATGATATATCTACATTTTTATTTATTAGCATGTGCACATTATATTAAAATAGAATAGATTCAAGCTTGAAGGGAACTTACCTCTTGAAGTTCTTAAATCGAAGGAAACTGCAAGTGCCTTCCTTGGTGGAGAATGAGAGTTCGTTGGGACCTTCCTGAGGCTGATCCAGTTTCCACTTTGTGAAAGCAGTCACTGAATCGAAAGAGGTTGTGTTAGTGGAGCGAAGATTCTTTTAAAACAAGTAATGGATGACTCAAAGGGCTACTGTATGGTAGGTTGGGAAGTGTGTCGAAGGCTAGTTTAATGGCCACTTGGAGGGTGAATCGAAGGTTCTTACTTTGTGTATAAAAGGGAGTTGAGTTTTTTTCAGAAGTGTTTGAAAAATGTTGGGAAGTGTTTGAGAATTTTGGAATTTTCACAAAAGTTCCCTTACAATCCTTCAAGCACCCCTAACGTGTGTGGTGGATTCTCCTATTTATAGATGTCCTGGGCTGATGTTTTAGGAGGGAAAGCAAAAGGTTCAAACAAAAAAGGTATGTTATATTTGTAGCTTTTGAGGGACAATGTTTTATGCCATTTTGGTGCAAGGAATAAGGCAGCGTTGCAAGACTGCTATGCAGTAGTTTTGGAGTTTTATGGCCAGTGTATCAGGCCTAAACCTGGCAGCGCATGGGACTTGGTCAACAAATACCTTTGGCATCTCAACCTTTTGTCTTGACCCCCTAGTCTTTTCTTTCGACCAGATTCTTCAACAACCATTTCTTTTTCAAATCGAAGTGTCATTCAAATGGCTCATGTGGATATCCTTTGAAGGGGGCCAAATAAGTGTCTTTCAGCCAGGCCCTTTATGGGTTCCTTCGAATGGTCCAAATACATGCTCTTGGGGTGGGTAAGTAAGACATGTCATTCAATTGGGACATCTAGACATGCCTGGCAAGCCCTTCGAATGCACCACCATAGTACTTCTTTCGCATGAGACAATGGCATAGTGTAGAATTTTTATGTTGAAGCTGGCCATTTCCAAGGGAGATATTGCCCGCTCAAATTTTCCTGCAAAGGGGCCATATGGCCAAACTAAAGAGTGTATGTAAGAGGTTCCTGTATTGTGACCTTATGCAAACATGCTCAAACGAAAGTTTGTAAAAAGGGAGCCACATATCCAAATGAAAGGCATGATTAAGAGCTTGTGCTTAAGGATTCACACACCCCAAACGAAGGATGCATGTAGGGGATGAAAGGCTCAATCGAAGCTTGCAATACTGGGATATCCATTGCCCCAAACGAAAGAGGCTTGTAGGGGGTAAGATGTGTAATCGAAAGAGGGTAGAAGAGAGGCTTTGGCCTCCTGAATCGGTGGACATTATCAGGAGGCTTTTTGCCTTGTGAACTTAAGTTATTTGATGAGAAGTGTTGCCCTGTTGAAGCTTGTAACAAGTTGCTTTAAAGGGTGACTTTGCCTTTGTGCATGTTAACATGGTAGGAAATTCTGCCTTATAAGTGTTGGCTAATACGCAGGAAAGATACTATATGGCCAAACAAAAAATTTGCACAAATGTTCAAACAAAGTCAAGTGCCCAATGAAGCAGGAAATGAACTTGCCCAAACGAATCCAGTGCCCCAATCGAAGCATGAAATGAACTTGCCCCAATGAGTCCAGTTCCCCAATCGAAGAATGAAATAAACTTTCCCTAAAGGAGTCCAGCGCTCAAACGAAAGATGCAACCAAAGCTAAAGTGTCCAATCGAAGGACGCAAAATCGAAATGAACTTGATTTTCATTTAATTTTGTCAAAAGAGTATTTTCATCTGTTTTGCCTTTTTTTAGAAATTTCTTCTTTAATCTTGATGCTGAAAAAATCCGAATATATTTGTGAAAGCGTGAATTTTTGGGAGCCCTTTGTGAGAAATGTCTTGAGGAATGAGAAGGAAAATTTTGGGGTACAACAACATCCATTAGAATGGATAATTTGCGCCATACAAAATTCAAACATGCATTCTAAGCATAAGCCAGATTGCGTACTGTTGTACCCCAAAATTTTCCCTCTCATTTTTCAAGAAATTTCTCATAAGATCTTCAGTTGCTCAAAATTGCACAAGGACTGATCAGCTCAAGACACTTCCTCAACACTGATGACTCAAATTAGGGTTTGAGTTTGCACAAGGAAAAATGTAATTTTAATGCCCCATATGACTTTCATGGATCATTTTGGAACTTCGATAATGCTCGTGTCAAATTTCAAGTCTTACAGTTCAAGTTTTCTCAATCAATTGATCAGATGACCTAAAATCAACTGTTTTGGGTAAAAAGTCAATTGTGGCCAACTTACAGTCAAACTTCATGATTTTTGATCCATATCAATATTTTTAACTCATATGAACCATTTTGTCAAGATTGGATTATAATTCCTCAAGAAATTTGATCAAATCTCCGAAGGGGCAAAATGGTCAAAATTAGGGTTTTGACTAAGAAGGCTTGATTTTTGACTTTTTGACCAAATACATGATTTATTGGTTTGAGACATGATGTCAAGGATTCAAATGCATCACATTTACCTAATTGCATGGTTCAAAACACTTCACGAGATCAATTAATTGATAATTGAAATTTAGCCAACTAATGAAAAAAGTCAACTGTACTGAAAAGTCAAACTTTGATTTTTTGAACAAAATCAAGTTTCTAAAATCATATTTCATCAAGACATGTTAAAATATGAATATTGTTCATCAAGAAATCAAAAAGTGAAAATTATCTTTGAAAAGTTAACATTTTTCATTACTTTGTGCCAAATTTTCACCATGATACAAGATGATTCAAGAAAACTTCCAACATGAAAGTTGTAGATCTTAATGAGACATAAAAATTTGAAGAAGGAATCAAGTTCTAAAAATTCTTGGATTTTAAGTTATAAATTCATGAAGACATGTACATGAAGCAAAAACACTTAGTGAAATTTTGAGTATTTTAGTCAGGATTTTGACTTAACTTCTTGGCCAAATTTCACATAGTTCCAATTGGAGTTTCCAAAAATGTCCAACATAAAGGTCGTAGAGGATGTTACAAACTTTCCAAAATTTCCATAACTCATTGAGATCATACTTGAGCTGAGAGAACCGAAGGCAAGAAGTTAGGGTTTCAAACTTGATTTACACGGCATAATTGTGATGAACAAATTATCCAATCTTCAAGCATGTTGTACAAATCCCACTTTACAGGCCTGAACTTGTGTTTCACTCTATAATTAGTGGTTTACACAATTTATTAAGCTCTTATCTAAGTGCTTGAAGCATTTTCCAAACCAATTTTCCATTAATGTCACAAAGTTACCATTGCCATTTTAGAAAAGTAAGCTTTATACAAAGTCAACTTGTATTGAGCCTTGCACTTGTTCTTTCTTCACACACAACCCTTATAAACCAAAAGAAATCATTTTTAAAGTTCAAACCACTCTATACAGCCCTGTACCATGTCTTGGAACAAGATGTTTCAACATTTCTTCAAAAACAAGTAAAGTTGCCACAACTTTAGAACTCAAATTCTGAGTTATTGTAACACTTGAAACCTCTTACCTATAAATATATACATTATTTGCAAGCCAACACACGAATTCTCAAGCCCCGAAACACCCTAAAAACACAGAATCACCAAGAACACCTCAAAACTTGTCATTTATGAGTTTTAAATCCAATGTCCAAATTCACTCGTGCGTTTCTTGGTCTTTCTCTTTTAAAAGCTTCTAAACATCATCCATAAACAATCCCAACACCTGTTATCCAACTGTAGCACCATCTTCATCAACTTCCATTTTCAAAAACAGAGGTTTGCACTTGAACTTCTCCAGCACGATTGAACCATCCTTAGCTCAAAGTAACCATTGCATTAGCTTCTTAGAGGTTCAAGGAAGTTAACTCAATCATCACAACACCTTGAAAGCTACCCTAACTCAAAACATGATCTTCAGTTGTAAGGTAAGTTTTCTAATTTTCAAACTCCTCATATAAGCATTGTTAAGCTTCCATTTTCAAAGATAAAATATAGACATCATTGTCCTGAAGATGACCATGTCCTTAGAATTCATATACATTGCTTGAGTAGAGAGAATTTTGGACCTGAACTTTCTGAAAAAATTAGGTTGGATTTGGATTTGCCATAACTTTCATGTTTACATTTTCCATTTTGTTTAAGAAATAATTGAGTTACAATTGGTCTGGCTGGGCGTGAGGTTGAGGATAAAGTTCAGGCCATGGAAGCATTTTGTAACATATATTTATGGTTTTGTATAAGACACCAGATGTATAGCCACCCCAGTGGTAGAAGCGTGCGACTTTCACATTTGTGACTTGGGTTCGAGCCCCAGTGCCACATTTTGTCATTTTTCATAACATTTTCTGATTTTTGTTTTGTTAGGCGCGCTTGGGCCTCCATCCTTGGGCCTTGTACCATTTTTGTAGCCCCCTCACCCCCTGTTTCACTTACACAGCCTCTGGCCCATTTTATTTTTTCTTCTTATTTCATTTATTTATTTTCTTTTAATATATTTTACTTGATACAAAAATCATAAAAAATAGATTTAGGCTTCTATTTAATTAAGTTAATTTTTGACATAAAAATAAATTTATTTTAATCACCTTTTACTTTATCTTTGATAATTAATATGTAATTTAATTAGAAGTTAGGATTTTGATTATTATTTTCACACATTAAAAATATTTTCTTAAAAAAAATTAATTTCTTTTCTCAAAATAAATTAACATTAGAACCAAGTTTGTTTTCTTTTATTAAAAATTAATTTAGAACTTAGGTTTTCTTTTAGTTACTTATTTTTTATACTAGTTTAATTTAATTAAAACTTTTTCACAAACAAAACCTTAAAAAACTCGTTTTCTTTAATAAATTTTCTTTTATTAACTTAATTTTAATTTTCTTATTTTAATTAGTTATTTTCTTTTAAGTTAATTAGGTCAAAACTATCTTTCTTAACAAAAACCAAACAAAATCTATTCCTTATCCATTCATACTTGTACATTATATTCATTTCATTTATTGTACATTTATTCAAATTCAATATGGTTGTAATAGATAATTAGGATTTAATTTCTTGCAATCTCCATTTGTAAATTTGTATACCCCATCCCCTAATGATGTAATAGCGTAGAAATTTACTTTCTGCAATTTATCGTTTTCATATAAATGCTAGTAAATTAGGTTTTGTATGGAAAGATAAAATCAATACTTAGAAAACCCAATTTCAAGATGAACTCAACTATGAAATATAATATACTTTCATACTTTACACCTCTAGGGTTAAATCTACTTGTTGTCTTGATAAAATGGTCATGTTATGCATGTCAGACATCTTAGCAAAAACAATCAAAAAATACAAGATCATAGTCCCTCGATGACGCTACAAATGTTGCCTTACAAATGATCTTAGTCCCTTAATAAAAATGCTAAGGTATCTCACAACATTGCATTCTATGACTATACAATGACCCACGCCCGTCCCTTCACATATAAAGATAGGGTTACTTACCAATCAATAGTGAGATAACAATATCAAAGGAAGAGAGAAATGAACAAAAGACTTTTGAGTAGGTAGAAATGTTCTTAGTTGCTTGCTCACAATCCATCTTCAAAACAAACATTTTTTCAAACACACCAAACACTTTAAAAACATGAAATATTTTCAAAAAGTCCAACACTCTGTATGCATTCTTATAGAGACGAGAATCATTACAAAGTTTGCCTAAACGAAGGCGCTTTTCAAATATACTTTTAAAACCCACCATAAACACATTTCAAACAAAGCAATTTCAAAAGTGATCTAGTAAGAAACTAAGAGCCCATAGATAACTATGGATGAAAAGGGTGCTAACACCTTCCCTTTTCATAACATACCCCCCGAACTCAAGAAAATATCTCCAAGGTCTTTCCTGTTCTTTTCACCCTTTCCTTATTGGATAAAAGAAAAGTCGGTGGCGACTCTTGTTATCTGCAACAATTGCTCTAACTCAAAACACCCAAGTCAATTCTCCCACTGTATAATAGGTACCTTGCACGAAAGACCTGAATCATTCAAAACAATAATATCTTATCCCCAGAGAGTATCGCCCCAAAATCCCCAGTTGATGTCCTTCTTTACATCACAATACCCGGATAACGGTGCCAGTACCTTATACTCCCAAACACTCGTCTGTGTCAGTTTTCCAAATACCCGTTCGTGTCAGTTTTCCAAACACTCATCTGTGTCTATCATTCCTTAAACTCCCAGCAAAGTCAATAGTCTTTGTTATCCTTTTTCATTAGGTATCTGTTTAGCATACGACGCTATTAGAAATTTTACCTATCGACATCTTGAATGGGTTCCAGATTGTAACATATCGATTTTATTTAATATTATTGTATTAATTATAATATTATATAGTAATTGATTTAATTGTGTGATTTGGTGAATATTTGAATTATTTGAATATATGTGTTATTTGAATAATTGGAGTTATAAGTAAGAATAGTAAATATTTAGAATTGGGCTTTATGTCATAATAGAATGGGTAAGTGGAATTAGGCCCATTAATGAAATAGAATAGTAAGAAGAGGGATTATAATTAGTGTTGTCATAAAAACAAAAACAAAAAAGAGAAGAGAAGAGAAGAGAAGAAAGAGGAGAAAAGAGGAAAAGTGAATAGGCAACCCTAAAGACTCTACACTCAGGGTAAGAGTGAGAATATATGTTATTATGGAAGTATATGATGGGTAGTAACATGTAATAGGATTGGGTATGTGAATTTCTAGGTTTTAAATCACCAAAATTGATTTAGGGATTTGGAAATTAGGTTTTTGAGATCTAGTTTATATGATATAAATAGGTTCCCTATGATGTATACATGTTAGAATATATTTATTTAATGAAAAATGGGCACTAGATAATGTCTCAATATGTATTTTCGTGTATGGACAGAATGTTGTTCGTAGAAATTTTTCTGGTTTTCGCAGGGGGTGCTTAGCGCGGGTTAAGGTGCTTAGCGCGGGTGGATACAAGTTGAAATTTTATTTTTATACATGAATGGGATTGGATTCTTGTATGTTATGATTTATCATGGATTTACATGTAATTTAATAATTTATTTGACTTTATTCGGATTGTTTTAGAAATGTTTTGATGAGAAACTTAACACTTGAATTGTGCATGTAAGTGTTAGAATTTGATGATGTTTGAATATAACATGATTTGTATCTAATTGCTATATGTTATAATGATGTGTTGAGATGATTTATACTATGATATTGTGTATATGTGATTGATTGGCATGAAAGATGTATGTTGTGCAATGTTGTGAAGATAATTCAAAATGTGTTTAATTATGTGATGAGTTGTTAAGATTGCACATGTACATGCTACATTTGTGTCAAGAGGCAAGGTTTGGTAATTCCTTGGGAAATATTGACTTGTCCCAAACCAAATGCTTAATGGGGTTTGAAAGCTTAAGGCTAAATCATGCTTTTATTGGTGGTTATCTGTCTTGGAGATGTGGACCCGGCAGGACCTGTAATGATAACATTGGTACTATATGCATAATGTATTTGAGTTTCATTGGAGTCACATATTTTGATGTGAATTGTTGCAATATCAATCATTATGTAATATTAGTGTGAATGTGGTATTTTAATGTGCAACATGTGATAATTGATTTAATTGTACAATTGTGGTAATTGGATTTTAATTTCATTTGGAATATGAATTGATGAGCTATGTTGTATATGTGGATTGGTATATTGGATTATGTTATGCCTAATATGTGGTTTTATGAAGAGTGATGGATTCATATTAGTGTATTTATGTTTTACATTGCTTATGATTGTATATTTTCATAATGATATGAGTTCTCACTCTTCTGTTGGAATGATGTTTTATACCATATCGCTCAGGTACTTGAGATAGCAGTGCTTCTTGCCAGGATTAGAGGAGGAGCTATATCCTGATTTATCTGCTTATTTCTAGGTAGTGAGTAATTTCTCTGGTCTATGTAACATAGGGGATTCCAACTCATGTTTGATTTATTTTGAGAGATATTTGTTATTACTCTCTTTTATTTGGATATGTATGAGATTATGTGATATTTAGTCTCAGTGCCTAGCACTTATGATATGATTGTAAGTATGGGATTTCAATCATTTATATCTTTATGTTGAGATAATTATTCCGCTGCGAGATGCATATTTTGTATTGGTGTATGAAACGTGAATTTGAATACGTGTTATGATCAAGACCAGTATGCATGTTTAAATTTTTTTTATCATTTTGTGAAGTCAATTGTGACTCCCTCTTTGAGATGTATGATAAATTTACTCTGACTAGGCTATTTATGTTTATATGGGGTTATAGGGCATTACAATAGTGGCATAAGAGAAATGGGCGGTCGGTTGGCCAGGTTATTAATATGTGTATTCCCTCAGTACGCGATGTATGTGTGAAACACTGTTGGTACTTGCTTGTTTTCCTAACTACTTGGTTGCAGGAGTGGGTTTAAAACAAGTGGGGGAGAAGCTTTGTTTCCCGAAGATGTTTATGATGGAAAAAGTTGGACCATGGTGCTTAGGTATCTTTGAGCATGAGATAAAGGACGTTATTATAGTTTGGTAATGATAGTTTATGCTCCATTATGGTTGTCGGCTACCTATTGACAAATTGAAGAACTGATCACCCTTAATCTAGTGTTGATAGTAGCCAGGATCATATTGGATGGGATAGGCTTGTCTTTCCATCTTGATACTATATAAAATGAAAGAGTGTTTACAAGATGGTGTTGTATTATCAGCTTTGATGGTAACATTGGAAATTGATGGGAAAGGGATGATTGGTGAAATATTGATAGTTCGTGATTTTCCTGAAGTGTTCCCTGGTGATATAAGTGATTTTTCGGCAGAGCGTGAAGTGGATTGTACGATCGACTTGGTTCCTAGAACTAGTCTGATATTGATGACTCTGTATCGAATGTTCGAATCTAAGTTGAAAGAGTTGAAGAGTCAACTTGAGGATTTGCTTGAGAAGAGGTTTATTCGTCTGAGTGTGTCACCGTGGGGTGCACCTGTTTTGTTAGTTAAGAAGAATGAAGGTTCTATGAGATTGTGTGTTGATTATAGACAATTGAATAAGTGACTATTAAGAATAATTATCCACTTCCGAGAATTGATGATTTGATGGATCAGTTGGTTGGTGTAAGTGTGTTTACTAAGATTGATTTGAGGTTTGGGTATCATCAGATTCTAGTTAAGGCTAGAGATATTCAAAATATTTCTTTTAGGACAAGGTATGGTTACTATGAGTATTTTGTGATGCCATTCGGTGTGACCAATTCACCTAGTGTGTTTATGGAATACATGAATAGAATTGTTCATCAGTATTTGGATCAGTTTGTTGTTGTGTTCATTGATGATATTTTGATCTATTCAAAGAGCGAAGAGGATCATGCTGAGCATTTGAGGATTATGTTATCTGTGTTGAAAGAGAATCAGTTGCATGTGAAACTTCATAAGTGTGAGTTTTGGTTGAAGGAAATGAGTTTCCTTGGTCATGTGATATCAAGGGGTGGTATTGTTGTTGATCCGTCGAAGATTGAGGTTGTGTCTCAATGGGAAGCTCTGGAATATGTTTCTGATATTAGAAGTTTTCTTGATTTAGTAGGTTATTATTGAAAGTTTATTGAAGGTTTTCCAAGTTGGCGTTACCATTGACGCAGTTGACTAGAAAGGGTCAAGCCTTTATTTGGACTTCACATTGTGAAGCTGGTTTTCAAGAGCTTAAGAGAAGGTTGACAACCACTCCTATTTTGTGGTTTATTGTGATGCTTCTTTGATTGGTTTAGGAGGTGTGTTAATGCAAAATCATATGGTTATGGCTTATGCTTCAAGGAAACTTAAAATTCATGAGAGGAATTATTCGACGCATGATTTAGAATTGGTCGCAATTGTGTTTGTCTTGGAACTTTGGAAGAATTATTTGTTTGAATATAAGTTTGATGTGTTTAGTGATCACAAGAGTTTGAAATATCTGTTTGATCATAAAGAGTTGAATATGAGGCAAAGAAGATATTGGAATTCTTGAAGGACTATTATTTTGGTTTGAACTACCATCCGGGTAAAGCGAATGTTGTAGCTAATGCTTTGAGTAGGAAGTTTTTACATATGTCGATCTTGATGGTGCAAGAGTTGGATTTACTTGAGCAATTTCGAGATTTGAGTTTAGTTTATGAAGAGACTTCTTCTAGTGTTAATCTTGGTATGTTGAAGCTTACAAGTGGCATTCTTGAGGAGATTCGAGAAGGTCAAAAATCTGATTTGAGTTTAGTTGATCGATTGATGTTGATCAATCAAGGTCGGGGTGGTGATTTTCAGATTGAAGAGAATGGTATTATGAGGTGTCATGATAGAGTTTATGTTCCAGATGAGGGAGATTTGAAGAAGAGGATTCTTGATGAAATAAATCGTAGTGGTTGAGTATTCATCTTGGAGCTACAAAGATGTATTAAGACTTGAGTAAATTATTTTGGTGGTCAGGTATGAAAAAATATATTGCAGAGTTTGTGTATTCTTGTTTGATCTGTCAGAAGTCTAAGATTGAACATCGGAAATTGTCTGGGTTATTGCAACCGTTATCCATTCCTGAGTGGAAGTGGGATAACATTTCTATGGATTTTGTTTCGGGTTTTTCGACAACACCGAGTAATTGTGATGATGATTGGGTTATTATCGATAGATTGACAAAATCTTCTCACTTTGTCCCGATTAGGATGCATTATCCGATGGAAAGGTTTACTAAGTTGTATACTTAGAAGGTTGTAAGTTTGCATGGTGTTCCATCTAATATTGTTTTCTATATAGATCTGAGGTTTACTTCGAATTTTTGGGAAGGTTTGCAAAGTGCTTTGGGTACGAAGTTGTGTTTGAGTTTGGCATATCATCTGCAAACAGATGGTCAGACTAAGAGGACGATTCAGTCACTTGACGATCTTTTGAGAGCTTGTGTTTTGGAACAAGGAGGTTCTTGGGATAGTTACTTTCCTTTGATTGAGTTTACTTATAACAACAATTTACATTCAAGTATTGGAATGGCATCATTTGAGGATTTATATGGATGAAGGTGTATGACGCCTTTGTGTTGGTATGAATCTGGTGAGAGTGTTGCGGTTGGACCTGGGATAGTTCAACATACTACAGATAAGATTAAGATGATTCGAGAAAAGATGAAGATTTCTCTGAGTCTTCAGAAGAGTTATCATTATAAGAGGAAGAAGGCGCTTGAGTTTGAGAAAGATGATCATGTATTTCTAAGGGTTACTCCGGAAACTGGAGTTGATAGAGATTTGAAGTCGCGTAAGTTGATGCCATGTTTTATTGATCCTTATCAGATTTCCTAGAAAATAGGTGAAGTGGCATATCGGATTGCTTTGCCACCGTCACTTGCTAATCTCCATGACGTGTTCCATGTGTCTCAGTTGAGGAAATACATTGTGGATCCGTCTCATATTGTCCAATTAGTTGATGTGCAAATAAGAGATAACTTGACTATTGAGACATTACCTATGCGGATAGAGGATGGAGAAGTGAAGAAACTCGAAGGTAAAGAGATTTCTTTGGTGAAAGTGGTTTGGGGAGGACCCATAGATGGTAATGTGACTTAGGAGCTGGAGAGTCAGATGAAGGATTCGTATCCCAAGTTGTTCCTTTGAGGTAATTTTCGAGGACGGAAATCTTTTAAGTGGGAGAGAGTTGTAACACCCCAATTTTATTTAGTATTATTTAATTAATTTATTAACTAGTATATTATATAGTAATTGATTTAGTTGTGTGATTTCGTGAATGTTTGAATTATTTGAATATGTGTTATTTAAATAATTGGAATTATAAGTAAGAATAATAAATAACTAGAATTGGGCTTAATGTCATAATAGAATGCATAAGTGGAATTAGACCCATTTATGAAATAGAGTAGTAAGAAGAGATATTAGAATTATTGTTGTCATAAAAACAAAAATAAAGAAGAGAAGAGAAGAGAAAAGGAGAAAGAGGAGAAAGAGGAAAAGTGAAGAGACAACCCTAAAGACTCTACACTCAAGGTAAGAGTGAGAATCTATGTGATTATGGGATTATATGATGGGTAGTAATATGTAATAGGATTGGGTATGTGAATATCTAGGTTTTGAATCACCCAAATTGATTTAGGGATTTGGAAATTAGGTTTTTGGGATCTAGTTTATATGATATAAATAAGTTCCCTATGATGTATACATTTTAGAATATGTTTATTTTATTAAAAATGGGCACTAGAACATGTCTCAATGTAGATTTTCGTGTATGGACATAATGTTGTTCGTAGAAATTTTTCTGGTTTTCGCAGGGGGCGTCTAGCACAGTTTAGAGTGCTTAGCGTTGGTGGCTGCAAGTTGAAAAAATATTTTTATGCATGAATGGGATTTAAATCTTGTATGTTATGATTTATCATGAATTTACATGTATTTTAATAATTTATTTGACTTGATTCGGATTGGTTTTAGAAGCATTTCAATGAGAAACTTAACACTTGAATTGTGTATGTAAGTGTTGGAATTTGGTGATGTTTGAATATAGCAAGATTTTTATCTAATTGCTAAATGTTATATTAATTTTTTGAGATGATTTATATTATGAGATTGTGTATATGTGATTGATTGGCATGAAATATGTATGTTGTGCAATGTTGTGAAGATAATTTAAAATGTGTTGAATCATGTGATGAGTTGTTGTGATTAGTTGTTGAGATTGCACATGTACATGAAACATTTGTCTCAAGAGGCAATGTTTAGTAATTTCGTGGGAACTATTGACTTGTCCCAAACCTAACGCTGAATGGGGTTTGAAAGCTTCAGGCTGAATCATGCTTTTATTGGTAGTTATCTGTCTTGGAGATGTGGACCCGGCAGGACCGATAAGGATAACATTGGTACGACATGCATAATGCATTTGAGTTGCAATGGAGTCACATGCATCGATGTGAATTGTTGCAATATCACTCATTATGTAATATTCATGTGTTTTGTACCCCAAAATTTTCCCTCCCATTTTCACACAAGACATACTCCTAGAGGTTCTCAATCGCTCAACTTTACTAAGGATTGACCAGACAAATGCTCCTCTTAAGACAATAAGCCTCATACTAGGGTTTCAATCCTTATTAAGATGTTTGAGTTCCAAGGTTCCTAAATGGTCTCCATTTCCCTAATATGTCCTCAAGATCATCCATGCCAAGTTTCATGCCTTGCAACACAAGTTTGCTCAGTCAACTACTCAAATGCCTGAAAATTAACTATACTAGGTCAAAAGTCAACGGTGGCCCAAATACAGCCAAACTTCAAGATTTTTGGTCAACATCAACATTTTGAAGTGATATACATCATTTTATCAAGGGTTGATCATGATTCCTCAAGAAAGGCTCATAATTCATTAAAAGTCAAAATTTGCAAATTAGGGTTTCTATAGGAAAAGTCAACCAAACTTTGACCAGGCATAACTTTCTCATACTTTATCAGAAATTTCTAATCCAAGGCTCATTTTGAAGAGAGTCCAATTGCCTACAACTCATATTCATCCCTAAAGTTCAAGAAATTCACTCATGAAAAGATGTAAAATCATACATTATAGGTCCTTTTCAAAAGTAAAAAAAAAACCTTTTGGTTCAAAGCTTCTTACATGAACATGGAAGACCCAATGGAGATGAAACCAAAAGGGTTGTTTAGAGGGCATCCTAATATTTATAAAAATTCCAATAACACCCTATTAGGGTAAATATTGAGAGAGAGAGAGAGAGAGAGAGAGAGAGATGTATTGTCAAAGTTGTCCATTATTGGAAATTTGCACAAAGTTAACAATGCCCAAAATTGCATTTTTTTTCCACATGGGCCCATCTTTTCAAGATTGAATCTCAGTCCTAGCATGGTCCATGACCTATGGGACCCTCCATGCCTTATTTCTTTTTTTGTTTAATTTATTTTGATTTTTATTCATTTAAAACTCAAATAAATCCAAATAAATCACATAATTTGTTTTAGGAATGATTTTTGCATTGAATGGAGATCTCATATGCTGTCAATAGCCAAAGAAATCGTGCAAGCTATGGATGGGCAAGGATATTCAAAATTGGAAAGATTTGAAGCAAAATTGAAAGGCATTGATATCTTTGGATTCTTGCCATATTATTTTACTAAATGTGATTCACATATATATATGCCAAGCCATTCCAACCCTGAGGAAAAAATAACAAGTGCGCAACCTGCCTCAAGAGAGAAAGAAAAAGTTTCAAAAAAATCAAGAAGAGTGTAACTCTCAAACACTCGAGCAATCCCTCCTCAGTGAGATCCAATCATTCCATCACCCTTTTGAGGACTCCAGGAGGTGAACCAGTCCATCGTTGAAGGCCAAACCACTCAGAATCGCGCTAGCTCGATCCTTCCATATTGGTAATCTTTTGATTTTTAAAACATGTTTAATCCTCAACATAAATGAATTTTGATTGCATATCCATACTATTTGCATTATTTGTGAATTTTCTAACGTGTCTCATGCAAGGAATAAATCCAGGATCGCAAGTTACCATTGTTAGGGCTTAGGGAGAAGCAAGCTTCAGTTTTAGTGATACAGGGACTTTTAGGGCAAACAGACACCACCATTGGATTCTTGGGGAAATTTTAAGGGGGTGGGGTCTTTTTCATGCTTTGATATGGCGTGTTTCGCGGGTTTCAATTTCTCGTGTCACTGGAGAAGGTGACCGGAACCACCGTGGCCGATGGCTTAACTTTTACAGGCGGTGGTCCAAGCATGCATGGCCATTTCCAGGCGTTCAATTGGCTAGATCCAATGATGAAATTCCTCTTTCCACATCTGATTGGTTCTTTGAATTACCAGGGGCCCACAATGCCTACGTGTCAAGTCAATTCAGCACTGGATCTATTTTTCCCTTATTTTATTTTTGCTTAATTATGTAAACGAATGACTAACCAGCACAGATGGCAAAGGATAAGGCATTTGAAGGGACGGAGCTGGGTTTGATCCCGGGTCCAGACATTTTCATATTTTCTGAATTTCTTGTTTCAGATCCAGCACATCTCACAACCAGGAATCCATCATGCGCCTCCAGATCCAGCCATTGGATCTTCTTTCAATCCAGATCCAACATTCAGCAAGCAAAGTACTTGGTGAACCCTCTAGATGAGAGCCCCATTTGATCACGCGCAAGCAGAAGGGCCAGCAAGCTTGGGCCTGGTAAATTTCATCCATGCACCCCAAATTGCTTCTAATATCATGCCCATTCTATTTTCTTTTTATTTTAATTTCTTTAACATTTTTATTGTTTTATTTATTTTTAATTGTTTTGAAAAATCTTTTTTTTAATTAAAAATCTTAAAATCATAAAAACATAAAAACATTAGAATTAGGTTTTTTAATAAAATATTTAATTTCATTAATTAATTAGGTTAATTAGGATAATTTAAATTCCTTTTTCATAATTAAAATTAATTAGAAATTAGGTTAATTTGCAAAATTAATTACTTTCTCAAAATCCAAAAAAATATTTTCCTTTATTCACTAATTAGATGTCTTTGAATTTCATTGTTAATTCCCCGTATTTAATTTTTTCGCGCGTATTCTTTTTCCATTATTTTTTTAAATTATTGTATCTGCTCCAAGGTTGTAATAGTTTTAACTAGGTTTATTTTACTTTTTTCATTTATTGTTTTAATTCCCCATTTTCGGTTATGTAATCCCCATCCCCCAAAACCTTGTAATAGCTAGGTTTGAGATTCTCGCATTTTATTTTTACCCTACTATTAACTGTTAGATGAATGATCAAAGGATTGAGTGGAAAGATTAAATGATTAAAACGCTAGATCACCCTAAATGTGAAAAGATAAATAAACTGAAATCAAACACTTGAACATGCTCACCCCTAAGGTATATCCCACTTCGGTTGCCTCAGAAATACGGTTACTATTCTCGAACGTTGCCTTGGTAAAACAAAATGCGATCTTAGAACTTTAGGACAGTTACTAGGAGATCTTTCCCTGTTTCCTTAAGTGACCGTAATCGTCCCTTTCGATTGTCCCTCAAACTCCAACGATGGAGCTACCTACTCCTTAATAGTAGGATAGCACTATCTAAAGGAAATAATAAAATGAACAGTCTTTTTCGAGTAGGTAGAAACTCTTAAGTACTTTCTCAAAACAACCAGTTTTTTCACACTTACACTTTCCGAACAAAGTTTTCAAAAACGCTTTATCACACTCTTGGGGACTGACGCAAGGGTTACCATAAAGTGAAACACCGCACTAAGGCATTTTCAAAGCTTTTTAAAACACACACAAAAGCAATTTTAAAATGAGCAAGTACCTAAGAGCCCATGGAAAACCATGGATAGAAAGGGTGCTAACACCTTCCCTTTCTATAATCTATCCCTCGTACTCAGAAACATCTCGAAAAAGGTTTTTTCTGTTCTTTTTCCCTTTTCCTTTGTTGTATAAAATAAAAGACAGTGGCAACTCTTGCTTAGCGCGACATTTGCGAATGCAAAACGCAAAACCAGCATTAATAGTCGATTCTGCCACCGTATCACGGAACTGGCGACTCTGCTGGGGAAAAATAAAAAGTGGGGTTTACCATAGGATCTAGGTTATTTTAATTGCTTCTTTGTTCTTTGTCTTTTCTTTTTTGATTTACTTTAAGGGTTTCTGTTTGGGTTTGTGATACGGCGGCAGAACCGACTGTTTGATACTGGTTTGTGTTTTGCGTTTTTTATTCGCAAAATGTCGCGGTAAGCAAGAATCGTCACCGACTTTTATTTCATCCAATCATGGAAAAGGAAAAAGAACAGAAAAAACCTTTTTTGAGATATTCTGAGTACGGGGGTAGATTATAGAAAAGGAAGGTGTTAGCACCCTTTCTATCTGTGGTTTTCCACGGGCTCTTAGGTACTTGCTCATTTTTCAAATTTCTTGTGTGTGTGCTTACTTTGAAAAGGTTTTACTTCATGATAACCCTTGTATCAGTCCTCAAGGATGTGACGAAGTTGTTTTGAAAACTGTTTTTGAAATGGCGTTTGTGTGAAAAGATTTGTTTTGAGCAAGTACCTACTAGCATCTACCTACTCGGAAAAAAAGATTGTTTATGTTCTATTTCCTTTAGACAGCTCTATCCCACTATTAAGGAGTAGGTAGCACCGTCGTTGGAGTTTGTAAGGGACATTCAAAAGGGACGAGTACAATCAGAAAAGCAATAGTTAGAAAACATTAGTAGTAACCCTAGAGTCTTAAGATCTTTTCGAGGCGAAGTTTCCGAGGCAACATTCGAATGGGACAATTTGATCTCTTTAGACTGGAGGGCCACAACTAAAATCTCCTATGCTTAATGATCGTGTACCGAAGGCAACCGAAGTGAGGTAAACCCTATGAGTGAACATGTGCAAGTGATTTGTTTCAGTTATTTTAATCTTTGCACATTGGGGTTTTCTAACTGTTTTAATTTTTCATGCATTCTTGCCATACAATCCTATTAGCCATACATCTAGATAGTTAAAAGTTTACTAAAATTAAAAGCGGAAATAAACCTAGCTATTACATGGCTTTGACAGTTACACAATTTCCTTGACGTGAAATAAAAAAAATGCGGAATTTAAAATCCTAATTTAAACTATTACAACCTTGAAACAGTTACAAAATAATGGCAAAAATAATAACAAGCGTGCGGCTAATTAAATGCGAGAGAACTTAGGGTTTTGACCCATGACTAAATCTAATATCAATTGATTAAAGAAAACATCATTTTTTGTCATTTTTTGTTATTTAAGAAAATAAGTAATAATTGAATAAAAAAGAACCTAATTACTAATTAACTTTAATTAAGAAGAATAATTAAATTAGCCTATTTTTTGTGTTTTTGTTTGTTTGAAGAAAAGAAAATAATTAAATCAAAAAGTTAAACCTAGTTTTCTAATTGATTTTAATTATAAAAACAAGTTAAAGTTTCCCTAAATTAAATAAGCTAATTAATTTAATTAAACTTGATAAAAATAAAAAATAAAAACCTAATTCTAATTTTTATAACTTTTTGATTTTTATGATTTTATATAAAAGAAACTGATTTTAAAAATAAAATGAATAAAGAATTAAGAATAAAGAAAATAAAATAATAAAAAGAGAAAAAAAATTGAGAAATGGGCATGTGTTTTGTTAGGAATTTTGGGGGTGTAGAACTGAAAATCTGTGGCCCATTAAGCTCCAGGCCTGGTCAGCGCTGGATCTGGTATGGTGTTAACTTTGTGGTGCACCATGGTCCTTCATTGGAGAGGCGTGAGATCTGGTCAACGTGTAATCCAGTGGACAGGCATTGAGGGTGTATAATGGTCTCCTGGAGATGAAGTGTATTGGACTCTGTAAAGAAAACATGTAAATGAGAAAATGTTGGAGTCAAGGGTCGAACCCCTGACCTCCTGCCTACAACGCCTTATCTTTCCTCCTGGCTACCACTTGAACAACGTGCTTTGTTGGTAACATAAATAACCAAAATATAATATATTAGAAAAAACGTTATTAGCCATGAAAACACACGCGAAATTTGAACTGGCCAACCATGCTTTGACACGCATCATCTTCTTCCTTTGACCGTTGCCTTAGGTAAAACACTTTTATCTACGAACGTTTGTTCGTAGCTACAACCCTGTCCATATCTAAAATCATGTACATGCAATATAAATCAATTGTAATGGTACCAATCAACTCATCTTGGTCTCACGAGTGTCATGGTACCCTATTCATGGTCCAATTTTCCCTGTATCAAAAATCCCCAAATCGAGCTCTTAAACCCTAGCAATGGTGAATATGGATTCCTGCACTATTAGTACAATTAAGCCATACAAAAAGCTTGCAATCATGATTATGAACAAGAATATATGGATAACATGCATTTAGGATGTGTAAAACATTAAAATCGAGTTTGAGTTTTTTGTGCAAACTATGATGTTGTAATGTGATGATTTTAGATGCTTCAAGGCTGGAAAACGATGCTATTAGCTTCCTGAGATGTCCAAGAATGGTTTAGAAGCCTTGGAATGGTTCTAATTGGCCTATGGAAGAAGATAGGTCTCACACTTTTCTTTGAAATTTTGCAGTTTTGTTCTGCCTCCTCCCACGATTCTAACCCTTGTTCTTTCCTTGGATGTGTTCAATATATATCATAGAGTGAATTAGGGTTGTAAAAACAAATCACATCTTTAAAAGTTTTGAAGATTTGATTTGATTTTCATGGCATATGTAAACTTGCTATGTTGAGCCAAATTATGCCTTTCTTGTATCAATCAGCCTTTATTCGAATTGATCATGATATCCTTGCATTATTTGATTGAAATCCTATCCAAAAATCAAATCACAGCATATCTTTTTCATTATTCCTCAATTATTTGATTTAATTGAAATTTTAATTAACAAAAAATCAAAATAAATTGAAAAGTGAAGCAAATAACACGAGGTTCGATATTTGGGTCTTGGATTATATTATAAGTGAGGTGAAAGCATAAAAAGTTAGGCCCATTTGGCAAAAAATTCAATTTTGAGCCCATTTGACTTTTGGCAATTTTGCAAAAAAGGTCAAATTTGACACGGGATTTATCCTCCAATTTTAACCCTAGAGAGGTGTTCTTGGACTTTTTAGAAATCTTAGGATGTCCCCTAAGCAACCCTTTTAGTCTCATCTAAATTTAGTCTTCCATGTTCATTTATGAAGCTTTGACCCAAAAGGTGTTTTTATTGACTTTTCAAAAGGACCTATAATGTCAAAATTCATATCTTTTTGTGAGTGCATATTTTGAACTTGTGGGATGAAGATGAATTGTAGGTAATTGCATCCTCTTCAAAATGAGCTTTGGATGGAAAATTTTTGATAAAGCATGTGAAAGTTATGCTTGGTCAAAGTTGGGTTGACTTTTCCTGCAAAACCCTAATTTAACAACTTTTGGGTTTTGATGAATTTTGAGCATTCCTTGAGGAATCATGATCAACCCTTGATCAAATGATGGAAGTCACTTCAAAATATTGATGTTGACCAAAAATCTTGAAGTTTGACTATATGCACAGTTGACTTTTGACCTAGTACAGTTGATTTTCAGGCATCTAAGCCGTTGACTGGGAAAACTTCTTGTGAAAGGCATGAAACTTGACATGTAGGGTCTTGGGAACATAATAATACCTTGGAAAGAATATGAGACCTTTGTGGTTCACCTATCTTGATGAGGAATGAAACCCTAATTTTTAGGTGCACTGCCTTAGGAGAGAGCTTGTCTAGTCAAATCTTGGGCTTCCTTGAGCAACTTGGGGACCTCAATTGACATTTGTTGAGTAAAGTGGGAGGGCAAATTTTGGGGTACAAAAGCTGCCCCTATTCAATCTTCTTAAACCTGAGGATGTAGATTGGCTGCTCTGCCTTTCGTGATTTGAAGGTGGAAGATGATTAAACACTAGAGTGCCCAGAAATTTGCACTCGTATGAAGTGGCACCTGATTTGTGATATCGGGAATGGGCTTACAAATTCCATTTGGAGGTCGATAATGGAATATTTATCAAAGAATGGCTTAAAGATGCAATCCTTAATATGACGGAGAATCGTCGGAGATGGGCTTAAAGATGCCATCTAGATAATGTTTATTTCCTGAGACATTCCTTTGATGAGAGTTCCTATTATTGTTGTTGATGAGGAATCTGGTGAGGAATGTTGGTTGCCTGTCTTGGGAGAAATAGAGTTTTAGGAGCTTCAGTTGTCGGTTACTACTGGGGAATAACTCCGGCTTGAGGAAGCGGAAGTATACTGCGTATCTGGTCGGGGTATATGCTGCACCGCGATTTACTGGGGAAATATGAAACCAATCATGTTTGATCGGGTCCCGGTCCTACATGTCGTGGACCGTCGTTTGGGGATAAGAGAAGAGGAACCTGGATAGTAGGGTTATGAGAAGGAACCTAGATAGTAGGGTTACTTTGACATGAAAGCCTGGATATTAGGGTTGTGAGAAGGAACCTGAATAGTATGGTTACTTCGATATGAAAGCCTGGATAGTAGAGCTATGAGAAGGAACCTGGATGGTAGGGTTACTTCGGTATGAAAGCTTGGATAGTAGGGTTGTGAGAAGGAACCTGGATAGTAGGGTTACTTCGATATGAAAGCCTTGATAGTAGGGTTGTGAGAAGGAACCTGGATAGTAGGGTTACTTTGATATGAAAGCCTAGATAGTAGGGCTGTGAGAAGGAACCTGGATGGTAGGGTTACTTCGATATGAAAGCCTGGATAACAGGCTATGATAAGTGTGATCGGTGGATCTAGAATTGACTGTTTAACGCTGGTTCGCGAAATGTCACGGAAGCAAGAGTCGCCACCGTCTTTTATTTTCTCCAACATGGAAAGGACAAAAGCACAGAAAAATTCCTTATGAGATGTGTTTCTCGGTTCGGGAGGTAGATTTATAGAAAGGGAATGTGTTAGCACCCTTTCTATCCATGGTTATCCATGGGCTCTTAGATACTTGCTCATTTGTGTTTTCAAAATGTTTGTTTGCTTTTCAAGTGTGAGTGGGTTTGAAAAAGTTTCGTTTAAAATTTCAGTTCGACTCTTGTATCAGTCCTCAAGAGTGTTTAAAAAGTTGTTTTTGAAAGCTTTTTGAAAAGTGTCGGTGTGAAAAGAGTTTTTGATTTGTTTTTGAATTAGAGCAAGTATCTACGAGTCATCCACCTACCCTAAGGAATTAGGCTGTGTAAATGTCCTTTAGGTAGTGCCATCCCACCATTGAGAGGTAGGTTGCACCACCGTTGGAGGTGTTCGGGTCAATTCGAGTTTATAGGGACAGTGTGGTCACCAGAGCAACAGCAGGACACCTTAGAAGCTACCCTTATGCCATTGATCTTTTTATTCCGAGGCAACTATTCTGAGGCAACCGGATCAATGGACATAAGGACTCACTAAGACGTCATATACTCGACGACCACGTTTCGAGGGGCAAGGCAACAGTGAGGCGTACCCTAAGAGTGGTGTGTGAATTTGTGTATTGTTTTCAATTATGTTTTATCTTGATCATGCATTGGGTGAGCTACGCTTTGATTTTATTTGGGCCATTCATTCTTTCATGTGATTAGCAGTTAAAAGGTGCGGAAATTAAAATGCGGAAAATAAAGGTCCTACGCTATTACAAGGCGCGGGTCTATACATCGCCAAATTAACAAAGACCCATTTTTGAATAAAATGCAAAAAATAAATAAATGTCCTAATTACTATTACAAGGCTTTGGGCAATTACATAAGGTTTAAAAGAAACATAAGAATACGCGTGCGAAAAGAAATTAGAATCGAATATGCGAGGGCGTTGGACCCTTTAAAGAAATTAAGTGAAATTAAAAATTAATTAATTATTCAATAAAGAAAAGAAGTTATTTTTTTATGTTTTTTTTGTATTTAATAGAAATAAAGAGAATTGATTAAAATTTGAAATTAAATAAAACCCTAGTTCTAAATTGTTTTTAATTATTAAAGAAAAAAATGTTTAAGTTTTAACCTAATTTACCCTAATTAATTAATTACAAGTTTATTTACAAAATAATTACTAATTAATAATAATAATGATAGAAAGAAATTATTTATTGAAAAAAGATAAAAAATGTTAAAAACCCTAATTTCTATGTATTTTAGTTTATTTAAGAAAACATAAAAATTAAAACCCTAAATTAAACTAAATTGATTATTAGAAATTTATTTACAAAAATATTAATGAACTAAATATTAAATAAATATTATTTTACTTTTTGATTTCTGATTTTTTTGGTTTTATTATGAAAATTATTTTTGGAATTTAAAGGAAATAATTAAAATGATTACAATAAAAAAGAAAGAAAGAATATACAAACAATGGGGGGTTTCTGCCCAATTTGGAGGTGTTATTGAAGCAGTTTGGCCCACTCAAATCCAGGCCTTGTTTGACTTTTCCAGCGCGTGTGTGGAACGGTTGACTAGCATCCATGATGAGCTGCATGTTCTGGCCTTTGGATTGGCCTTCTGGACACTTGGCAAGCAAGCAGGTGAGGGCGCTTGGTGGACCACTGGAAGACATACTGCATAGAAGCATGTTAAGAAAAATATTATGGAAAGAGTGGGGGACCTGGGAATCGAACCCAGGTCCCAGTGCCTGCATGACAACGCACCAACCAGTTGAGCTAGCGCGTATATTTGTTAGTTTAGTGGAACGTGATCAATATATGTGAAAAAGTAAGATTATGTTGGACAATAAAAAAAAGCGCCAATTATTCAAACTGGCCAACCATAGTCCAACAGCTCAGCGTCTCCTTCCTTGTTCCTTCATTTTGCCTGAAAATAATGAATAGATAGCGGGGGTTTTAAACCCCCACTAAACTCAAACCTGCAAAATAGCGATTAGAGCATGGTTAAAAAGAAAAAGGGCGCGAGGTATGGATTCTATTCGTCAGAATGTCACGATTTTAATGGTGTAGGTCTTATTGTCCAATTTTTCCAGATGCGTGAAACCCCAAATCAAAGCTTCAGAAACCCTAATATTTGTTCATGGCAACTTTTGACACGAGCAATATTAATCCAATTAAAGGACACCAATGGCTTCAGAGAGTTCATGTTAGTGTAAATCAAACATTAAAAGTCATGAATAACGTATGAAAATGCAAACACGAATATGAGAAAGTTTATGAACAGGGTGATGTCATTCTACCAATTTCTTGAGTATGGAAACTTGGCTTTGATTGCAAACGCTTCCTAGCTCGCCCGGCAATGTATTGGAACCCTTTTCAAGCCTTGAAACAACCTCTATGTATGAAAACAGTTTTCAATTTTTTGGTGAAAAAGTGCAAGTTTGTTCTATGCCTTCTGCGCAGCTTCTGTCTTCTTGGCATTAGGTTTTGTTTGCATATGTATGTAGCGTGATTAGGTCAAGCAAAACAAGCCCATGATCCATTGTTTTAATGTTTTTGAATATTTGATTTTGTATATCTTTTTCAATCCTTTTTGCCATGAAACCATTTCCAATTGCATAGAATCTTTCCTTTTTGAATGTGCACAAAATCTTGAGGTCATGATGTATGAAAATGCTGCATAAAAAGATTTGAAAGGTGTGATTTGCTATTTTTTCATATTTAATTTTAATTAAGTGAATTAATAATAATAAAAATTCA
The DNA here is from genome assembly GCA_948472305.1 of Vicia faba. Taxonomy (NCBI): domain Eukaryota; kingdom Viridiplantae; phylum Streptophyta; class Magnoliopsida; order Fabales; family Fabaceae; genus Vicia; species Vicia faba. The sequence continues at coordinate 135,384,189 of OX451737.1, read as the reverse complement.
AATAATTAATCAAAAATGATAAAATAACTCCCTTGGATGTCAATGGGTCGTGCATAGCCTTTGGGTAATGATTCATGGAAGAAATTGAGGCCCATTAGCAATTTTGAGGCATTTTGAAGCAAAGTTGACTTTTCAAAATTCCCAAAAATTTCCCAACTTCCACAAGGCATATCTTGCTCAATTTTTAAGCTTTGATCATGTTCTTGGACATTTTGGAAAGGTCTTGAAGTCCTCTAACCAATGCTTTTGTTCCCATGTAATTTTGATTTAAAAATCTCAAGTTATGGTCTTTGACTTAAAGTGCCTTTTTGTTGACTTTTGAAAATGACCTATAATGTTGAGATTGATAACTTTTTGTGAGAGCATTTCTTGGACTTGAAGTGTGAAGATGAGTTGTAGGAAATGTCATTCTCTTCAAAATGAGCTTTGGATGGAATTTTTCTGATAAACCATGTGGAAGTTATGCCTTGGTCAATTTGCAGTTGACTTTTTCAACTATCCAAAAATAGAAACTTTTGCATCTTGAGACTTTTTGAGCCATGCTTTAAGAATCATGATCAAGAATTGATCAAATGATGTTTTTGGCTTCAAAATAAGATGTTGACCAAAAATTTGGACTTTTGGCTGTCAAATGACCATTTTGCCCCTGCAGTTGACTGTGAAGCAATTAGGGTTTTTGACTGTGCAATTTTGTGTTGTGAGTCTTAAAACTTGGCATGAGGATGCTTGACAATGTTTATGGGCATGTGGGACTTGTTTGGACCCTTGGACACTTCAATTTCTTTGCCATAACCAAAACCCCAATTTTGATTGTGTTAGGAGGTAATTGGACTGAGCAACCCTTGGGAGATTTTGAACCTTGATCTTGGCAAATCTTGAAGAATATGGGAGGGCAAATTTTGGGGTACAACAAGAAGGAACCTGGATAGTAGGGTTACTTCATATGAAAGCCTGGATAGTAGGGTTGTGAGAAGGAACCTGGATGGTAGGGTTACTTCGATATGAAAGCCTGGATAGCAGGACTATGAGAAGGAACCTGGATAGTAGGGTTACTTTAGAGCGATAGTGTAGATTAGTTTACCCGTTTGATTTTGGGAACTGAGTTTCCATTAGTCGTCTGTAGATATGATCTGTATAACCGCTGAATTTACTGAAGCTAACCTTCTTTTCCTGAAAAGATATCAGGGTTAGTTATATGCGATGCATGAAATGTAAGGTGCGATGATGTTCTAAAGATGAATGAGATTATGTTGCATATGTCATGTATGCGTATGTCATGATGTATGTTTATGAAATGTTATTGGGGTATGCTTTCGTTTTGGAAAATAAATCTGTGACTGTTGCTGGAGAGTTATAAATGTTCTGTCGGGAAGAAAATGCTGGAGAATAAACTCTGCAGGGATCAAACTTGAGGGGGAAGCGATACTATGTTGGTAGACTTGCCGACCCGAAGGAACAACCTTAGTTGGGGATGCAATTAAGTTATCGGAGGTGATGAGCTCTATTGGAGATTGAGCTTCTGTATCTTATAGAAACAAACTCTGCTTGGAGGATGAATTTTACTGACTAGCCCGCAATTATGAACCTTGGATGGGGACAGTTACGTCCTGCTTCGAGGAAACTGACATTAATGCCTTTGGGTACTTTTACTTTGTGGGGAGTGTATGTACCAATAATCATGTTCCAAAGCTGACTTTATCCCGATACCTGCTGGACAGAGGAACCGTCGGGTTTGGTACTTCTTATTTTCCTTGTTTCTTGAATTACGAGTAATTGTCTTTGTTTCTTATGTAAATGTTTATGAGCAGCAATTATTTTTAAATGCATATATCAAAAATAAATCATTGTACGTTCTTGCAAAACAAAACAGAAAAAGAAAAAACAACTTAAAATTTCTCGTGAAAATGACTTGTATTGATTTTTGAAGTTGGCCTGTAATAGGCGTTTTTGTATAAAGAGGCCGACGTCCTAGTAAGAGAACGCCGCTGAAAGATGGAAATTACAATTTGTGCAAAAGAAATAAAAACAGCTATGTGAAACGACCCCATTGGGTTCCAACTCTGCTATTGCCTTTATATCTTCAAGAGTCTCATCACTTTGCTGCTTGGTCGAAGGTGGATCAGATTGATTGGCGTCGTCTGAGCTTGATAGTCGGTACCACAGTCTGGTTGCAAGATGATCCAATGAGACATAGTGTTATGCTTTAATCCCTAACTTTTTCCTGGACTGCCCTTTCGGGTTTTCAGTCCACCGGGATACCCTTTTTTTCCCAAGTCTCCCTTTCGGGTTTTCGACTTGCCGGGTGTACAGATTTTTTTCATTTTCATCCCTTACTTTTGCCCAAACCCTTTTGGTTCGCCGGGAAGCCCTTATTTTTGCCTAGGCCAGTCAACCTAGCGGGTCTTTGATTATGCGTAGTATCTTTTCACTATGTCTACATTGACGGGGTGAGGAAGGTCGTCACCATCCATGGTGGTTAGAATCATAGCTCCTCCCGAGAAAATGTTCTTAACCACAAATAGCCCTTCGTACGTGGGAGTCCATTTGCCCCTGGGATCACCTTGCGGAAGTATGATGCGTTTGATCAATAGATCCCCAACTTGATATTCTTGACGCCTGACTTTCTTGTTAAAAGCCTTGATCCTTCGCTTCTGATACGTCTGACCATGGTAGATAGCAGTAAGCCTATTTTCATCGATTAGATTTAACTGATCAAGCCGGGTTTGGATCCAGTCGTCTTTGTTTAAACATGCATCCTTCATGATTCTGAGAGAAGGTATCTGGACTTCTATGGGTAGGACTGCCTCCATAACATATAATAGAGAGTAGGGTGTTGCCCTTGTCGACGTCCGTGTTGAGGTACGGTACCCATGAAGAGCGAATGGTAACATCTTGTGCCAGTCTTTATATGTCATTGTCATCTTTTGTGCAATCTTCTTGATGTTCTTGTTAGCAGCTTCAACAGCCCCATTCATCTTCGGCCGGTAGGGAGAAGAGTTATGATGTTGAATCATGAACTATTTGCAGAGCTCGGTGATCATTGTGTTATTGAGATTTGTATCATTGTCAGTAATAATCCTCTCTGGTACACCATATCGACAGATCAAATTGTGTCGGATAAACCGCGCTACGACATTCTTGGACACAGTAGGAAAAGAAGCTGCCTTAACCCACTTCGTGAAGTAATTGATGGCCACTAAAATGAAATGATGCCCGTTATATGCAGTAGGCCTGATCTCGCCGATCATGTCGATACCCCACATTGCAAAGGGCCAAGGAGTTGTCAAGATGTTCAGAGGAACTGGAGGTACATGCACCTTATCGGTATAGATTTGGCATTTATGACAAGTTCGAGAGTGCTGATAGCAATTGGCTTCCATGGTGGACCAGTAATATCCTGCCCGTGGGATCTTCTTAGCCATGGTATGTCCACTAGAATGGGTTCTGAAGGTGCCTTCATGTAGATCTGTCATGATCCTCTCTACTTCTCTCTTGTCCACACACCGTAGTAGTGTGGAGTCATGGTTGCGTTTATAGAGGATCCCATTACTAAGGAAGAACTTTGCAGCGAGCCTTCTCATAAACTTCTTATCATTGACAGATGCCCCTTCGGGATACTCCTGAACCTCGAGGTACCTTTTGACTTCGTGAAACTAGGGTTTGTCTGCCACTTCTTCGGTGTCGATCTCGCAGCAGTGTGCTTGTTCATCCAACCTCTCAATGGTAATTTGGGGAGCTTCATTGTCCCACCTAACTTTGAACATAGAATACATGGTAGCTAGCGCGTCCTCCAATTGGTTCTCTTCTCGTGGGAAGTGTTCAAAGGTTATCTCCTCAAAGTGTGGGAGCAATGTCATGACATACTCTCTGTAAGGAATGAGGTTCGGGTGTTTCGTATCCCACTCGCCTTTGATCTAACTTATCACCAGAGTGGAATCCTCGAATACACTTAAGAACTTAATTCTTAGGTCAATAGCAGCTCGAAGACCCATGATACATGCTTCATACTCCGCCATGTTATTGGTGCAGTTGAAACATAATCGGGCAGTGAACAGAGTATGACAGCCCTCGGGAGATATTATTACAATGCCAATGCCGTTACCTAGTGCATTTGAGGCTCCATCAAAATACATAGACCATCGGGATCCTTCCTCAGGTCCTTCGTCCGGTCCAGGTTCTTCGCAGTCGATTATTATCATGATATTCTCATCCGGGAACTCAAAATTCATGGACTGGTAATCATCCACGGCCTAATGAGCCAAATGATCAGCCAATACACTCCCCTTGATTGCTTTTTGTGTTTTATATTGTATGTCGTACTCAGTTAAGATCATTTGCCACCTTGCTATCCTTCCGGAGAGAGCGGGCTTCTCGAAAATATACTTGATCGGTTCCATCTTTGATATCAACAAGGTGGTATGAGTCAGCATATACTGTCTCAGTCGGCGAGCAGCCCATGCCAAAGCACAGCAAGTTTTCTCGAGCAATGAGTATCGAGTCTCACAGTCGGTAAACTTTTTGCTAAGGTAATAAATGGCGTGCTCTTTTCGACCGGACTCATCATGCTGCCCCAGCACACACCCCATTGAATTGTCTAGCACTGTCAAGTATAATATCAAAGGTCTTCCTTCAACTGGAGGCATCAGAATGGGTGGTTCTTGAAGGTATTCCTTGATTCTTTCGAAAGCGGTATGGCATTCATCATTCCACTTTACCACTTAATCTTTCTTCAGCAGCTTGAAGATTAGCTTAGAAGTAGCAGTCAGATGTGAAATGAACCTGGCAATGTAATTCAGACGTCCCAAGAAACCTCTAACCTCCTTCTCTGTACGGGGAACCGACATCTCTTGTATGGATTTTACCTTTGCAGGATCTACCTGAATACCCTCATCACTGACGACAAAACCCATAAGCATACCAGATCTTACCCTGAAGGTACACTTGTTCGGATTCAACCTCAACTTGTATGTCTTCAATCTGTCGAACAACTTTTCGAGATGATCAAGGTGCTCTTCCTTGGTCTGAGACCTGGCTATCATGTCATCAACATACACTTCAATCTCATGGTGAATCATATCATGAAACAAAGCGACCATGGCGCGCTGATAGGTTGCCCCAGCATTCTTCAACCCAAAAGGCATCACATTGTAGCAGAAGGTGCCCCACTGTGTGACGAAAGTTGTCTTCTCCATGTCTTCAGGAGCCATCTTGATCTGGTTGTAGCCCGAGAAACCATCCATGAAGGAGAAGATCTTATGTTGCACGGTGTTGTCGACCAGAACATCGATGTGAGGAAGTGGGAAGTCATCCTTAGGGCTCGCCCTGTTCAAATCTCTGTAGTCAACACACATCTGTATCTTACCGTCCTTCTTAGGTACCGGAACAATGTTAGCAACCCACTGTGGATACGAAGTGACATCCGAAAATCCTGCATCGAACTGTTTCATGACCTCTGCCTTGATTTTCTCTGACATTTCAGGACGCACACGGCGGACTTTCTGTTTAACCGGAGGACAGTCTTCTTTAGTCGGCAGGCGATGTACCACATTATCAATGTCCAAACCAGGCATGTCTTCATAGGACCAAGCGAAGATCTCAACATAGTCGTGCAACATCTGTATCAACCTCCGTTTGACGCTAAGCTCCATATTTTCACCTATTTTAACCTCCTTTCTGTCTTCCTCTGTACCCAAATTCATTGTCTCAACCGGCTCTTCATGAGGCTTTATGGCCTTCTCTTCCTGCTGTAATAGCCTAGCAAGTTCTCTGGGCACCTCACAATCATCCTCACCTTCATCCTCGGCTTGGTTGATCAGATTTTTGAAGTCATAACTGGCAATAGCAGAGCTTTTATCAATGGAATCCAGAGTGGATATGGATCTGCATTATGATATGTGAGTGTGTGTAAGAGAAATAGTTGTTTTGATAAAGTGAAAGACAGAAAAGAAAAATAGAGAGTGCGAAATTTGTATGCCATAAACGTCTAATGCTTTGTTAATGATTATGAAATGACAAATAATAGCCCTCACAAGCAAAGCCAAGGTGCCTCGGGCAAGGCACCAGGCCGTAAAGTTTCACATTGTTTATTACAAATCTTAAAACAAATAAGTCAGTTACTGCGGAATAAAAGAAACGGGTATGAAGTCCATAGTCGTCCAATTACTCAGCCCACCGTTGGTAGTCGGGTAGATCCAGCTGTCAATGTCTGATTCCTCTTCACTGTCTTCAATGGCGTTAATCCCACGATTGCTGATGCGTAGGGGAGGTCCTCCAGCCCGAGCGCGTCTAACAGCCCTTTCAGCCCCTGTAGTAAAGCCCAAACCAAATTTATCAGTTTTATGAGTGAAATTAGGGATATGTCCCCAATTAGCACACCCACCTTCTTCCACCACAGCCCTAGCGTCCTTGAGAGAAGCCATCTTCAGAGGAGGTTTGTTGCTAGCAGTTTCAGTCGATGCCAAGATTTGAGGGACCTCTTCAAAATTTTGACAAGGCGTTTCTATGAATTCCCCGTCCATCTCTATGTAGCAGAAGGAGTTGAGGTGACTCACCATATATTCTTCCTCACCCCGCATTGTGACAATCTTTCCTTTCATTGGATACTTCACATTTGATGGAGTGTGGAGGTGACTTCCCCAACCTCATGGATCCAAGGACGACCCAGCAAACAAGAATATGATGGCTTGATATCCATCACATAGAAGGTGGACCCAAAGGTCTGAGAACCTACTTTGACAGGGATGTCCACTTCCCTGTGCACCATTCTCTTAGATCCGTCAAAAGCCCTTACCACAATGTTACTAGGCTTTAGAGTTAGACCCTCGCAATTCAAACAGTCCAATGCCTTCTTCGGCAGAACATTCAGTGAAGATCCAGTATCTACCAGCACATGAGCCATAGTGGTGCCCCTACATTCAATCGAGACATGCAGAGCATCATTATGCTTTCTTCCTTTCGGAGTCAAATCCGCATTCGAGAAACCCAGCCCATTTTCAGTAGTCAGGCTGGCCACACAATCTTTGAACTGACCAGCCGAAGTTTCCTGCGGCACATGCGCAGTCTTGAGAAATGCAATCAAAGCCTTCACATGGGCCTCAGAGCACAACAGCAAAGACAACATGGATATATTTGATGGGGTCTTCCCCATCTGCTCGACCACATTGTAGTTGCTCTTCTTAATGATTTTCAGTATCTCCTCCATTTCTTGCTTAGAGGCTTCCACAACAATCTTTCTAGGCGCTTCCGTCCGGGCAGGCTCACATATAACTTCTTTGCCACGAGTATCAGACGATTCGCCAACAAGGGTAACAACCGGAGTAAGAGCAGGAACATTAGCAGATGTACTAGCAGGGACAGCAGATGGAATAATAATAGGCTTGTTGAAAGTCTTAGGGGAAATCTCGGGAGAGAAAACCCTTCCACTTCGGGTAACTTTGTTGGTTCTGACAATGTTACCAATATCAGGATCAGCCCTTTCGTCTTTCAAGTCTTGTTTAATGCCATGATAGCACACATCGGTGCCATAATACCATGGGACAACTTTATCCGAGACATACGGGACAAGACCAGGAACAGTAATTATTAGTGGAGCAATTCTTGGAGCGGATGCAATCCCAACAGGTCTTCTCGAGGAAACCTTGGAAGGATTGGCGGAAATGGTTATAGTGGAAGCGTCTTCAATTGGAAAAATAGGAATCATAGCCTTCTCAAATAGAATCTCTTTGCTATCTATCAGGCGTTGGACACCTAACTTCAGCAAGCGGCAACTAGAAGGTAGAAACGAACACGTGTGGCAACCTTCACCATAACCCGGAAATAAACCGGCCAACAGCAAATTCTTCTTGACAACCATGAGAGGAGTAGAAACTTCATCGACAGAGGCAACAAATAACTCAGTATCAATAGCATTAACTCCACGACCGTGCTTAGGCATGGGAGCGATTATGACATTCGGCTTCTTCAGAACATCGAAATCTATCTTCTTAGCTTCAATCAAGTCTTGTATTTTGTTTCTCAGAGCCCATCAGTCATTTGTATCATGGCCAGGACTCTCAGAATGATAGGCACACCGAGCATTCGGATTATATCAGGGAGATGTAGTATTTAGATTCTTGGGAGCCTCTCTCAAGGTTGCCAAATTAGATTTCAGCAGATGAGGTAGAACTTCAGCCAATCTCATGTTGATGCGGGTAAACTGTCGTTGTGGTCTTTCCGCCCTTTGTTGATTGTTGCATTGTAGAGTAACTACTGGTCTAGGTATCATCACAACACTTACTGTCTGACGTTGTTCAGCCCTGTTCTGACCCTTCGGGCTGTAGATGGCACTGTCTTCCTTTTTACCAGCAAAAGGCTTCTTTGCTGAACTTAAAGAGGCATCCTTCTGTATTTTGCCGCTTCGAATCCCTGCTTCTACTCTTTCTTCAATTAGGATCAGCTCAGTGAATCCAGCTGATGAACTGCCGATCAAATGATTGAGAAATGGACCCGATAGCGTCCCCAGAAACATATCAACCAACTCCCTATCTGACAACGGGGGTTGAACTCTCCCAGCCAAGTCTCTCCATTTTTTCACATAATCTTTAAAACCTTCACCTGCACCCATGGACATACTTTGGAGTTGAGTACGAGTGGGAGCAAGGTCGGCATTGTATTGATACTGCTTGTAGAAAACAGCAGCCAGATCTTCCCAGTTTCGGATATTTACTCCCTCTAGCTGGTAGAACCATTCAAGTTGAGTCCCTGACAGACTATCTTGAAAGAAATGCACCCATAGATTTCTATCAGCTGTGTGGGGCTGAATCTTCCTGATATAAGAGCGGAGATGGAGCTTTGGGCAGGACACCCCATCATACTTGGCAAAAACTGGAGTTTTGAACTTCTGCGGGATGACTACTCCCGACACCAATCCCAGTTCTTCAAAATCTAGTCCGTGTATCCTCTGAACTTCCATGGCACTCAGACAGTCTTCTAGTTGTTTGTATTTATCCTCAGCAGGAGGATATTGCTCATCGTTGTAGTCAGTATCATTATCAGAGACTGCAGGTCTAGGGTCCCTCTCTCCTTCCTGGTTCTCCTCTTCCTTGGATGAAGAGGTCAGATCAGTTTGTCGCTTCAACCGCTCTCCAAACCTTCGGCCCATATTCAGAATACTGACAACCTTCTTCTTTTTCTTCTTCTCTTTCAGAATGAGGTCTTTCAGATCCTCCTGCCCTTTTGCCAGACTGATGAACATTTGTTGGAACTGGGCGTTCTGTGCCTGAAGGTCCTTGATGCTTTGTTCAGAAGACATTTCTACGTGATGTAAACAGCGAAGAAGATGAGAAACCTGTAATGGTACCTGTAATGATGTGCTATGGATGGGATGCGAATGCAATGATTTCAAAGACTTCGAGAAATTTAAATTTGCAAACCATAATAAACAAAAACTTTATTAGCTAAATTTGAAGTTCGAATGCCTTTTAGGCGTTACAATTTTAAAAAAAAAATCTGAAACTATAAAAGACAATAAAAATTCCTATGGATGCTTCCTCTTTGTGCCGGAATAGTCATCGAGTCCTCTTTCTTCATGCAACTGCTTTGTGAGCTCTAAAACCTTCCTCTTATGGGCATGGAACTGATCTTTGTAAGTATCCCGCTCCTCCATCAACTGAATCAAAGACCTCTATAATTCTCCAAGATCAGTGGGCATATAAGGATAGAGAATTGTGTAAGGAATACCCTTCTCCGTAGTAGGTTCCACAATCACTGGAAAAACAGCCACATAGGGCATCATAAGTTGTTGGGCACGAGCTCGTACCCATTGTAGGTAGGGTTCCATAGGAATGGAAGTCTTTGGTCCCAAAGCCTTGGCGCCAGATCTGTTTACCATGCCCCAGGCTCGTATGAATCTCCGGCGATACTCCTTGACATCATCCTTATAGTTGAATACAATTCCCTCGATAAGTAACTCATGGGGACCATACCTTCGAGCATAACCAAATTGTCGCAGAGCTAAACAAGGGTTGTAGGTTATACCCCCTCTGATGCCAAGTAGCAGGACATTAGGGTACTCTCCGCAACGATCAATAATAGAAGTATTTTCCATAGCTCAAGAACACTAGAGAATATCTGTATGAGCGAGCGACATTATCCTTTGCGACCAACCCAAACTTTCTTCATTCTTTAGTACCGACTTAGGGAGGTGAGAAATAAACCACCTCGACAGCAGTGGCATACAGCACATAAGAATCCCTCTTCTCTTCATGGTACGAGTATGGAGAGCGTGCAAAATATCTTCGAGTAAAGTAGGCACTGGGTTGCGAGAGAGAAAGATCTTGATAGCATTCACATCTACGAATGAGCTGGGATTAGGGAATAGGACTAACCCGTATATTAGAAGATCCAAGACCTCCTCGAAAGCCTGAAAATCCGCATCAACCCAAAACAGTTGGGCTTTGTTTATCAGAAACTTAGCTAGAAAACCCTTGACTCCGCTTCTTGTTTCCCAATTGGCTACCACGTTGGCCCATTTCAGGTGCAAAGCTAAGGCAATGACTTCTGGCTTAGGAGCTTCTTCTAAACCTGTGAAGGGTAACTGCTCAAGAATGGGTATATCCAACAGCTGAGAGAATTCTTCCAAGGTAGGTACCAACTGATAGTCTGGAAAGATGAAGCAGTGGTGCTTGGGATCAAAGAACTGAAAAAGTACACTCGTCATCTTTTCATCAAAGTTTGAAGTAACCAGGTCGAGAATTCGACCGTGTCTCTTAGTGAACGCATAAGTTCCAGAAACCCTTGATACTAGCTCTTTGAGTTGGGAAGGTATCTTCACAAAGATGATTCGGATAGTGTTTCTACGTACAAAAGTCATGATCTGCAAAACAGGGCAAAGATAAATTCCCTTGGTCTTTGAAATGGTTAGTGCAATAAGAATGGATGTTATGTTATGATGCATGAGGTCATGATAAAATATAGGTATAGAAAACACAGGTATATCAAGCACAGTCAAATTACACAAAGTCCTTAGGTTTAAGGCTTGCATGAGGTCAAAGGTAGTACCCTCTTGAAGTTAGTTGGTTGCAAACCTGTCTTAGAAATAGTAATCGGGTTCTAGAGGATCTCAATATCACTGACCATCCTTTATCGGCATTGTCTCAGCTCATGCAATCTTTTCTTGCGGCTGAAATATCCTGAAAGTCTAATCTTAATGAGTGTAGCATCGAGTATCAACCAGTTCTCAGCTCTACACCGAGGCCGACTATCTCACTACTTTCTAATGGCCAAGTTGGGCAATTAAAGGTTCTAAGGTCAGTTGATGCTTCATGACACCACGCGGCAGCCCCGTACTCTTCCTGATTGACTCAAGGGTTACCGGTACCAACCAAAGTGCCACATCAATGTAGCTACTGCTTCAATCGTGCCGGTATACCCCAGCATAGTTCCCTCACAGTTTATTGCTACTTACCTAAAAGGTGTTCCCCAGATCCGGGTGTAGGATCAAATAACCCAAACATTTCCCATAAATATAAAGCAAGCAAGAAAATCAAGAGAAAGCAATTAAATATGACCTAGATCCTAAGGTTTTCCCCACTTTATATTTATTCCCCAGCAGAGTCGCCAGTTCTGTGATACGGTGGCAGAACCGATTGTTTGATACTGGTTTATGTTTTGTGTTTTTTATTCACAAAATGTCGTGGTAAGCAAGAGTCTCCACCGACTTTTATTTCATCCAATCATGGAAAAGGAAAAAGAACAAAAAAACCTTTTTTCGAGATATTCTGAGTACGGGTGGTAGATTATAGAAAGGGAAGGTGTTAGCACCCTTTATATCTGTGGTTTTCCACGGGCTCTTAGGTACTTGCTCATTTTTCAAATTTCTTGTGTGTGTGTGCTTACTTTGAAAAGGTTTTACTTCATGATAACCCTTGTATCAGTCCTCAAGGATGTGACGAAGTTGTTTTGAAAACTGTTTTTGAAAGGGCGTTTGTGTGAAAAGATTTGTTTTGAGCAAGTACCTACTAGCATCTACCTACTCAAGAAAAAAAGATTGTTTATGTTATATTTCCTTTAGACAGCTCTATCCCACTATTAAGGAGTAGGTAGCACCATCGTTGGAGTTTGTAAGGGACATTCAAAAGGGACGAATACAATCAGAAAAGCAATAGTTAGAAAACTTTAGTAGTAACCCTAGAGTCTTAAGATCTTTTCGAGGCGACGTTTCCGAGGCAACATTTCCGAGGCAACATTCGAATGAGACAATTTGATCTCTTTAGACTGGAGGGCCACAACTAAAATCTCATATGCTTAATGATCGTGTACCGAAGGCAACCGAAGTGAGGTAAACCCTAGGAGTGAACATGTGCAAGTGATTTGTTTCAGTTATTTTAATCTTTGCACATTAGGGTTTTCTAACTGTTTTAATTTTTCATGCATTCTTGCCATACAATCCTATTAGCCATACATCTAGACAGTTAAAAGTTTGCTAAAAGTAAAAGCGGAAATAAACCTAGCTATTACATGGCTTTGACAGTTACACAATTGCCTTGACGTGAAATAAAAAATGCGGAATTTAAAATCCTAATTTAAACTATTACAACCTTAAAACAGTTACAAAATAATGGCAAAAATAATAACAAGCGCGCAACAAATTAAATGCGAGAGAACTTAGGGTTTTGACCCTTGACTAAATCTAATATCAATTGATTAAAGAAAACATCATTTTTTGTCATTTTTTTTTATTTAAGAAAATAATTAATAATTGAATAAAAAAGAACCTAATTACTAATTAACTTTAATTAAGAAGAATAATTAAATTAGCCTATTTTTTGTGTTTTTGTTTGTTTGAAGAAAAGAAAATAATTAAATCAAAAAGTTAAACCTAGTTTTCTAATTGATTTTAATTGTAAAAACAAGTTAAAGTTCCCCTAAATTAAATAAGCTAATTAATTTAATTAAACTTGATAAAAATAAAAATAAACCTAATTCTAATTTTTATGACTTTGTGATTTTTATGATTTTATATAAAAGAAACTGATTTTAAAAATAAAATGAATAAATAATTAAGAATAAAGAAAATAAAATAATAAAAAGAGAAAAAATTTGAGAAATGGGCCTGTGTTGTTAGGAATTTTGGGGTTGTAGAACTGAAAATCTATGGCCCATTAAGCTCCAGGCCTGGTCAGTGCTGGATCTGGTATGGTGTCGACTTTGTGGTGCACCATGGTCCTTCATTGGAGAGGCGTGAGATCTGGTCAACGTGCAATCAAGTGGACAGGCATTGAGGGTGTATGATGGTCTCCTGGAGATGAAGTGTATTGGATTCTGTAAAGAAAACATGTAAATGCGAAAATGTTGGAGTCAGGGGTCGAACCCCTGACCTCCTGCCTACAACGCCTTATCTCTCCTCCTGGATACCACTGGACTAACGTGCTTCGTTGGTAACATAAATAACCAAAATATAATATATTAGAAAAAACGTTAATAGCCATGAAAACACGCGCAAAATTTGAACTAGCCAATCATGTTTTGACACGCATCATCTTCTTCCTTGGACCATTGCTTTAGGTAAAACACTTTTACCTACGGACGTTTGTTCGTAGCTACAACCCTGTCTATCTCTAAAATCCTATACATGAAATATAAATAAATTGTAATGGTACCAATCAACTCGACTTGGTCTCACGAGTGTCATGGTACGCCATTCATGGTCCAATTTTCCCTGTATCAAAAATCCCCAAATCGAGCTCTTAAACCCTAGCAATGGTGAATATGGATTCTTGCACTGTTAGTACAATTAAGCTATACAAAAAGCTTGCAATCATGATTATGAACAAGAATATATGGATAGCATGTGTTTAAGATGCGTAAAACATTGAAATCGAGTTTGAGTTTTTTGTGCAAACCGTGATGTTGTAATGTGATGATTTTGGATGCTTCAAGGCTGGAAAACGATGCTATTAGCTTCCTGAGATGTCCAGGAATGGTTTAGAAGCCTTGGAATGGTTCGAATTGGCCTGTGGAAGAAGATAGGTCTCACATTTTTCTTTGAAATTTTGCAGTTTTGTTCTGCCTCCTCCCACGATTCTAACCCTTGTTCTTGCCTTGGATGTGTTCAATAAATATCATAGAGTGAATTAGGGTTGTAAAACCAAATCACATCTTTGAAAGTTTTGAAGATTTGATTTTATTTTCATGGCATATGTAAACTTGCTATATTTAGCCAAATTATGTCTTTCTTGTATCAATTAGCCTTGATTCGAATTGATCATGATATCCTTGCATTATTTGATTGAAATCATGTCCAAAAATCAGATCACAACATATCTTTTTCATTATTCCTCAATTATTTGATTTAATTGAAATTTTAATTAACAAAAAATAAAAATAAATTCAAAAGTGAATAAAATAACATGAGGTTGGATATTTGGGTCTTTACTTATATTATAAGTGAGGTGCAAGCATAAAAAGTTAGGCCCATTTGGCAAAAAATGCAATTTTGAGCCCATTTGACTTTTGGCAATTTTGCAAAAAATGTCAACTTTGATAAGGAATATCTCCTCCAATTTTAACCCTAGAGAAGTGTTCTTGGACTTTTTAGAAAGATTATGATGTATCCTAAGCAACCCTTTTGGTCTCATCTAAATTGGGTCTTCCATGATCATGTATGAAGCTTTGACCCAAAAGGTGTTTTTATTGACTTTTCAAAAGGACCTATAATGTCAAAATTCATGTCTTTTGTGAGTGCATATTTTGAACTTGTGGGTTGAAGATGAATTGTAGGGAATTGATTCCTCTTCAAAATGAGCTTTAGATGAAAAATTTCTGATAAAGCATGTGAAAGTTATGCTTGGTCAAAGTTGGGTTGACTTTTCCTACAAAACCCTAATTTAGCAACTTTTGGGTTTTGATGAATTTGGAGCATTCCTTGAGGAATAATGATCAACCCTTGATCAAATGATGGAAGTCACTTCAAAATGTTGATGTTGACCAAAAATCTTGAAGTTTGACTGTATGTGGGCCACAGTTAACTTTTGACCTAGTACAGTTCATTTTCAGGCATCTGAGCAGTTGATTGGGCAAACTTCTTGTGAAAGGCATGAAACTTGACATGTAGGGTATTGGGAACATAATAATACCTTGGAAAGCATTTGATACCTTTTTGGTTCACCTATATTTATGAGGAATGAAACCCTAATTTTGAGGTGCACTGCCTTAGGAGAGAGCTTTTTTAGTCAACTCTTGGGCTTCCTTGAGCAACTTGGGGACCTCAATTGACATTTGTTGAGTAAAGTGGGAGGGAAAATTTTGGGGTACAACAGGGTTGTTTGAAATCCGGATCGAGGAATTCCTTTTAGTTAAGTAGCAATAAACTGTGAGGGAGTTGTGTGGGGTATACCGACACGGTTGAAACAGTAGCTATATTGATGTGATACTTTGGTGTGTACCGGTAGCCCTTGAGTAATCAAGGAGAATACAGGGCCGCTGCGTGGTATCATAAAGCGTCAACTGACCTTAGCACCTTAATTGACCAACTTGGCTTTTTAGGACGTAGTGAGATAGCCGTGTCTGGTGTAAACCCAAAGTCGGTTGATACTCGATGCTACACTCGCTGAGGTTTGACTCTTGAGTTTTGTTTGGTGGTAAGTCAATTGTCTATCAGAATGAAATTTGGGGGAAAGATCGGTGATATTGAGATCCCTTAGAACCCGGTTACTATATTTAGGACAGGTTGAACCAACCCAACTTAAAGAGGGTATTACCTTAAAACCCATGCAAGCCTTAAACCTAAGATCTTTGTGTGATTTACTTTTGTTTTCTATATCTTCTATATCTGAGCATAATCATGATATCATAACATAGCATATCATACTAACCATTTCAAGGATTCTTAGGTTTATTTTTGTCTTGTTTTGTAGGACATGGCCCTCGCCCGCAGATTCACTATCCAAGTCATTCTGGTAAAGGTACCTCCTCGACTTAAGGAGTTAGTATCAAGGGTTTCTGAAAGCTCTCCCTTCACTGAAAGACATGGTCGAATTCTCAGCTTGGTCACCTCAAACCCTGATGAAGAAATGTTAAAAGTGCTCTTTCAATTCTTTGACCCTCTACATCACTGCTTCACTTTTCAGATTACCAGTTAGTGCCTACTATGGAGGATTTTTCTATGTTACTGGGGGTGCCTATCCTTAACAAGGTGCCTTTCAATGGTATGGAAAGAGACCCTAAACCTGGAGATATTGCTAAAGCTCTATCCTTACAACGGTCTGACGTAGTAGCAAATTGGGAAGCCAGGAGAGTGTCAAGGGTTTTTTGGCTAAGTTCTTGTTTGAGAAAGTTCATCATTTTTGGGATACCCTGGACTTACAAGCTTTTGAAGAGGTGTTAGCCCTTCTCATCTATGGGTTGGTACTGTTTTCCTGTCACGCAATCTGGTACCTACTCTGCTTGGAGATATCCTACATTCTCTGCACACTCGCACTATAAAGAAAAGAGTGACCCTTATGTGTTGCACTCCTCTTTTGGCTAGGTGGTTTATTTCGCACCTACCCCGATCCATCTTGAAGAATGAACAGGGTTTGAGATGGTCTCATAGGCTAATGAATCTTACACATTCAGGTATTCATTGGTGTCCTCGATCCTCGGAGAATGTTACCATCATTGATCGATGCAGAGAATTCCCTAATGTCCCTCGCTTAGGCATTAGGGGAGGAATCACTTACAATCCTTGTTTGGCGCTGCAATAATTTGGATATGTGAGAAGGGATGGTCCTCATGATACACTTATCCAAGGAATCGCCTTCGACTATGAGAATTATGCTCAGGGTTACTGTAAAAGGTTCATGCGAGCTTGGGGCATGGTACATAGAGTTGATAGTAAGACATTGGGGCACAATAATTCCATCCCTCTTGAGCCTTATCTCAAATGGGTACGAGCCCGTGCTTAAAGTCTTATAATGCCTTACCCCGCCATCCTACCCATGATTATGGAACCGGTTGCTGAAGGAGACACTCCTTATCTTGTTCTTCATCCTGACATGCCAACTGATCATGAGGAGTTACAAAAATCCTAGGTTCAACTTAAGGAGGAGAGGGATACGTTTGAAGCTCAATTCTACGCCAGCGAGAAGAAAGTCCTGGAACTCACTAGGCTACTTAATGAATAGAGGAATATAAATGCCTATATTTCACCAAAGAGGATGTGCTTATGGGAAACCTAATTTTCTTTTTGCTTTGAGTTTTATTTTGTTTGATTGTAAGCCTAAAGGGAACTCTTTGTAACAATTCAAACTTATTAATATAATTAAATTGTGTTTCTTTTGGTTAAGCAAATTTGAGTCTTTAAGAATCCTTGAAATCATTACATACGCATATCATCCATGACATTGCATAAAAAGGTTTCAAAGTAGGATTCTCATCTTCTTCGTTGTTTATTTCAGCAATAATGGCTTTTGAACAAAGTATCAAGGATCTCCAGGCACAAAATGCCCAATTTCAGCAAATGTTCGTAGCTTTGGTTAAAGGGAAGGACGATCTGAAGGCCCTTATTCTGAAAGATAGAAAGAAGAAGGCGAAGAAGACCGCTGGTGTGGTAAACCTGGGAAGAAGATTCAAGGCACCGTTAAAGCAAATGGTTGATCTGAGCTCTTCATCCAAGAAAGGAGAGAATCAAGAGGGGAGACAAGGGAGGAAGACCCTAGTCCAGGGGCATCTGATAATGACACTGATTACAATGAAGAGCAGTACCCTCCGGCTGACGAAAGGTACAAACAGTTAGAGGATCGTCTGAATGCAATGGAGATCCAAAGAGTATCAGGGCTTGATTTTGAAGAGCTAGGTTTGGTATCTGGGGTTGTCATCCCACAGAAGTTCAAGGTTCCGGTATTTGCAAAGTATGATGGGGTTTCTTGTCCCAAGCTTCATCTCTGTTCTTATGTGAGGAAGATTCAGCCTCACACTACTGATAGGAACTTATGGGTCCATTTCTTTCAAGACAGTCTGTCCGGGACTCAACTTGAGTGGTTCTATCAGCTGGAGGGAATCAATGTCCGCAACTGGGAAGATCTGGCTGCTGCTTTTTATAAGCAGTATCAATATAACGCTGACCTTTCTCCTACCCGTACTCAACTCCAGAGTATGTCTATGGGTGCAAGCGAAGGTTTTAAGGACTACGCTCAGAAGTGGGGAGATTTGGCAGGGAGAGTCCAACCCCCTTTGTCTGATAGGGAGTTGGTGGACATGTTTCTTGGTACTCTATCTTGTCCATTCTTTAATCACTTGATTGGTAGCTCCTCAGCTGGTTTTACTGAGTTGATATTGACTGGAGAAAGGGTAGAAGCGGGGACCCGAAGTGGCAAGATCCAGAAAGACACCTCTTCAAGTACAGTGAAAAAGCCATTCATGGATAAGAAGGAGGTCAATGTTATTTAAAATCCAAGAAGTCAGAATAGAACCGAGCACCTTCCAACGGTAGGGGCTGTAATGATACCTAGGCCTGTGGCTACTCAACAACGAAACAATCAGCCAAGGGTAGAAAGACCTCAAAGGCAGTTCACTCGGATCAATTTGACGTTGTCTGAGGTTTTACCCCATCTGTTAAAATCTAATTTGGAAACCTTAAGGGAGGCACCCAAGAATCCCAACACCATATCTCCTCTTTACAATCCAAATGCTCGGTGTGCTTACCATTCTGAGAGTCCAAGCCACGATACAAACGATTGTTGGGCTTTGAAGAATAAGATACAGGATCTGATCGAAACAAAGGAAATTGAGTTTGATGCTCCTAAGATGCCTAATGTCATAACTGCTCCCATGCCCAAGAAAAATCGTGGTGTTAATGTCATTGATACTGATCTATTTGTTACTTCTGTTGATTGAGTTTCTACTCCTCTCATGACCGCCAAGAAGAATTTGTTGCTAGCCGGTTTATTTTCGGGTTGTGGTGAAGGTTGCCACATGTGCTTATCTCTGCCTTCTTATTGTTATTTGCTGAAAGCATGTGTTCAACGCTTGATGGATAACAAAGAGATTTTGTTTGAAAAGACTCCAGTTGCACCTGTTCTACATGAAGATATTGCTATCATAACCATTTATGCCTATCCTTCCAAGGTCTCCTCCAAAAGACATGTTAGGATTACATCTGCTCCAAGAATTACTCCATTAATAATCACTTTTCCTGGCCCTGTCCCATACTCCTCGGACAAAGCTGTTCCTTGTAATTATGGTGTTGATGTTTACTACCATGGCATCAAGTAGGATTTGTTAACCATTACAGACGAAAAAATTGAAGAGGCTGATCCCGATATCAGTAAGATTGTCGGGACCAGCAAAATTACTCGCAGTGGAAGGGTTTTCTCTCCCGAGATATCCCTGAAGACTTTTGCTAAGCCTGTTGTTATTCCATCTGTTGTTCCGACTAGTACTCCTGCTACTACTCCCATCCTTACTCCAGTTGTTACCCCTGTCGATGAGTCATCTGGGACTCGGGGCAAAGAAGTTGTAGGTGAGCCTTCCCGGACGCAGGCACCTAGAGAAGTTATTTTGGAATCCTCTAAACAAGAAATGGAGGAGATTTTAAAGATAATCAAGAAGAGAGACTACAATATGGTCGAACAGCTGGGGCAGACCCCTTCGAAGATATCAATGTTGGCTCTGCTATTATGTTCTGAGGCCCATGCAAAGGCTTTGGTTACATTTCTCAAGACTACACATATGCCACAAGAAACCTTTGTTGACCAATTCAAGGATTGTGTGACCAGTCTGACTGCTGATAATGGGTTGGGTTTTTTTATGCTGATTTGACACCTAAGGGGAGAAAGCATAATGATGCTCTGCATGTCTCGATTGAATGCAGGGGCACTACTATGGCCCATGCTCTAGTGGACACTGGATCGTCACTTAATGTTCTGCCCAAGAAGGCTCTTGATAGGCTAGATTGTGAAGGTTTGACCTTAAAGCCCAGTATCATTATGGTGAGGGCTTTCGACGGTTCAAAAAGAATGGTGCACGGGGAGGTGGACATCCCTGTCAAAGTGGGTTCCCATACCTTTGAATCCACCTTCTACATGATGGATATGAGGCCATCTTATTCTTATTTGTTGGGTCGTCCTTGGATCCATGAAGCTGGAGCCATTACTTCTGCGCTACACCAAATGCTGAAGTATCCAGTGAAGGGAAAGATTGTCACCGTGCATGGTGAAGAGGAGTACATGGTAAGCCACCTGAACTCTTTCAGGTATGTGGAAATGGATGGTGAGTTCATAGAGACCCCTTGTAAAAATTTTGAAGAGGTTCCCCAGATTATGGCATCAACCCAGATTATTACCAGTACGCCAAAGATCACCAGACCTCCTTTGAAGATGGCTTCTCTCAAGGACGCCAGAGTAGTAGTTGAAGAAGGTGGGTGTACCATTTGGGGAAAGCTCCTTGATTTTCCTTATAAAACTGACAAATTTGGTTTGGGCTTTACTTCAGGAGCTCAAAGGGTTGTTCGACGTGCTCAGGCTGGAGGACCTCCCCTACGCATTAGCAATCATGGGGTCAATTCTATAGAAGACAATGATGAGGATTATGATATTGACAGATGGATCTACCCTACTACCAACGGTGGACCTAGTAACTGGACGGCCAAATATTTTGTGTCGATTACTTTTGTTCAACAGTAATTGTCTTGTTTGTTTTTCGAATTTGCAATAAACAATAGAAACTCTATGGCCTTGTGTCTTACCTGAGGCACAATGGTTTATTTGTGAGGGTTATTATATGTCATTATCATATGTCATCAATAAAACATTGGACGTTTTTGGATAAAAAATTTGCGCTCTCTGTTTTTTTTTCTGCTTTTTACTTTATCAATACAGCGATGCTCTTACACATACTCACATATCAAACTGCATATCCATATCCACTATGGATCCCATCGATAACAGTTCTGCTATTTCCAGTTATAACTTCGAAAATCCGATCAACCAAGCCGAGGACGAAGATGAGGAAGATTATGAGGTACCTGGAGAACTTGCTAGACTGTTACAGCAAGAAGAGAGGGCTATACAGCCTCATGAAGAGCCAGTTGAGACAATAAACTTGGGCACAGAGGTAGACAGAAAAGAAGTCAAGATCGGCGCAAATCTGGAGATTAATGTCAAACAATGGTTGAAGACATGCCAGGACTGGATACAGATATTGTGGTCCACCAACTACCAACTAAAGAAGATTGACCTCCGGTAAAGCAGAAGGTCTGTCGCACACGCCTTGAAATGTCAGAGAAGATCAAACCAGAGGTTATGAAGCAATTTAACACTGGGTTCTTAGCTGTCACTTCTTACCCCCAATGGGTTGCCAACGTGGTACCGGTGCCTAAAAAAGATGGTAAGGTGCGGATGTGTGTGGACTATAGAGATCTGAACAGGGTAAGCCCCAAAGATGACTTTTTTCTCCCCCACATTGATGTTCTGGTTGACAACACCACGCAACATAAGATCTTTTCCTTCATGGATGGTTTCTCTGGTTACAATCAGATCAAGATGGAACCCAAAGATATGGAGAAGACGACCTTCGTCACTCAATGGGGTACTTTCTGCTACAAAGTGATGCCGTTTGGATTAAAGAACGCTGGGGCAACCTATCATCGAGCCATGGTCGCCTTATTACATGACATGATTCACCATGAGATAGAGGTATATGTGGATGACATGATAGTCAGGTCTCAAACTGAGGAAGAACACCTTGATCATTTGTAAAAGCTGTTTGATAGGTTGAAGACATACAAGATGAGGTTGAATCCGAACAAGTGCACCTTCGGGGTAAGGTATGGTAAGTTACTAGGTTTCATTGTCGGTGACAAGGGCATTCAGGTAGACCCTGCAAAAGTAAAGGCTATACAAGAGATTCCGGCTCCTCGCACTGAGAAGGAGGTCAGAGGCTTTTTGGGACGCCTAAACTACATTTCCAGGTTCATTTTCCGTTTAACTACTACTTGTGAGCCAATCTTCAAACTTCTGAAGAAAGATCAAGTGGTATAATGGAATGACGAATGCCAAACTTCTTTCGAAAGTATCAAGGAATACCTTCAAGAATCACCAATTATGATGCCTCCGATTGAAGGAAGACCTTTGATAATGTACTTAACGGTGTTAAAAAATTAAATGGGGTGTGTGCTAGGGCAGCATGACGAGTCTGGTCGAAAAGAGCATGCAATATACTACCTTAGAAAAAAGTTTACCGACTGTGAGACAAGATACTCACTGCTCGAGAAAACTTGATGCTCTTTGGCATGGGCTGCTCGCCGACTAAGAAAGTATATGTTGACCCACACAACTTTGTTGATATCTAAGATGGGTCTGATCACGTACATCTTTGAGAAGCCCGCTCTCTCTGGAAGAATAGCGAGATGGCAGATGATCTTAACCAAATACGATATCTAATACAAAACTCAGAAAGCAATCAAGGGAAGCGTATTAGCTGATCATTTGGCTCATCAGGCCGTGGATGACTACTAGTCTATGAATTTTGAGTTCTCGGACGAGAATATTATGCTAGTGACTGACTATGAAGAACCTGGACCAGATGAAGGACCTGAAGAAGGATCCCAATGGACTATGGTTTTTGACGGAGCCTCGAACGCACTCGGTAATTGCATTGGTGTTGTAATCATATCTCCTGAAGGCTGTCATACTCCTTTCATTGCCCGACTATGCTTCAACTGTACCAACAACATGGCGGAGTATGAAGCATGCATCACGGGTCTCAAAGATGCTATTGACCTGAGGATCAAATTCTTGAGTGTTTTTGGAAATTCAGCCTTGGTGATAAGTCAAATTAAAGGAGATTGGGACACGAAGCACCCGAATCTCATCCCGTATAAAGAGCACGTGTTGACATTGCTTCCACACTTTGAGGAAGTCACCTTTGAACATTTTCCACGAGAAGAGAATCAGCTAGAGGATGGGCTAGCTACCATGTCCTTTATGTTCAAGGTCGGGTGGGACAACGAGGCTCCTCGGATCACTATTGAGAGGTTGGATGAACCAGCATACTGCTACGAGATCGACACAGAAGGAGTAACATACAAACCTTGGTTCTACGAGGTGAAGAGATATCTCGAGGCTCAAGAGTATCCCGAGGGGGCATCTGTCAATGATAAGAAGTTTCTGAGAAGGTTCGCCGCGAAATTCTTCCTCAGTAATGGAATCCTCTACAAACGCAACCATGAATCTACTTTACTTAGGTGTATAGACAAGAGCAAAGTGGAGAGGATTATGACAGATCTACACGAAGGTACCTTCGGAACCCATTCGAGTGGACATACCATGGCTAAAAAGATCCTACGGGAAGGATACTATTGGTCCACTATGGAAGCAGACTGCTATCAGCAGTCCTGAACTTGTCACAAATGCCAGATCCATGCTGATAAGGTGCATGTACCTCTGGTTCCTTTGAATGTCTTGACGGCTCCTTGGCCCTTTGCAATGTGGGGCATTGACATGATCGGAGAGATTAGACCTACCACTTCCAATGGGCATCGCTTCATCCTGGTGGCCATTGATTAATTCACGAAGTGGGTTAAAGCTTCCTCTTTTGCTACTGTTACCAAAAACGTTGTGGCGCGGTTTATCAAGCATAACCTGATCTGTTGGTACGGTGTGCCAGAGATAATCATCACTGAAAACAGTATGAATCTCAACAACACGATGATCATCGAACTCCATAAACAGTTCAAGATCCAGCACCATAATTCTTCCCCTTACATGCCGAAGATGAATGGCGTTGTGGAGGCTGCTAACAAGAACATCAAGAAGATCATACAGAAGATGACGATGACATACAAAGACTGACAGGAGATGTTACCATTTTCTCCTCATGGGTACCGCACCTCCGCACGAACATCGACAGGGGAAACACCCTACTCTCTGGTATATGGCGTGAAGGTTGTCCTGCTTATAGAGGTCCAGATCCCTTCTCTGAGAATCATGAAGGATGCAGGTCTAAATGAAGATGATTGGATCCAGACTCGACTTGATCAACTGAATCTGATCGATGAAAAGAGACTTATTGTTGTCTGTCATGGTCAAATGTATCAAAAACGGATGATCAAGGCTTTCAACAAAAAGGTCAGATGCCAAGAATATCAAGTCGGGGATTTAGTGATCAAGCGCATCATACTGCCGCAAGGTGATCCCAGGGGAAAATAGACTCCCACATATGAAGGGTCATTTGTGATCAAAAGTTTATTTTCTGGTGGAGCTATGATTCTGACCACCATGGATGGTGACGACCTTCCTCACCCTGTCAATGCGGACATAGTGAAAAGATACTACGCATGATTAAAGACCCGCTACGTTGACTGACCTAGGAAAAAATAAGGGCTTCTCGGCGAACCAAAAGGGATCGGGCAAAAATTAGGGATGAAAACTATAAAAAAATTTGTACACCTGGCAAGTTGAAAACCTAAAAAGGTGGCTTGAGAAAAATGGGGTATCCTGGTGGACTGAAAACCCAAAAGGGCGGTGTTGTACCCCAAAGTTTTCCCTCTCATTTCTCAAAAGATCAACCTGGACCCTAAGGTTTGCTTCCATCCAATTGCAAATCTTGAATTACAAATTTTCCCAGAAAATCATTCACAAGGGCAAAATGGTCATTTGCACACCAAAGGAGTCAAACTATGACTTTTGAATCAAAAATCAAGTTCCAAGAATCATATTTCATTAAGGCATGAAATTGGTTCATCAAAAATCAGAAGTCAGAAGTTACTTTGAAAATCAAATTTTCTAAACATTTAGAAAATTTTCTAAGTATCTAGAGAATATGATACTTCAGAACTTCTGAGCCAGCCTCTATACAAGTGCAGTCAGAAGTTGCAAACACGGTTCAGAACATGACGCTTCAATCAGAACATGTAGAAGCGATGCTCTTTGGTCAGAACATGATGCTTCAGTCAGAACATGATTCTTCAGCATATGAAGGCTATGTTCAACGCTCCGGTCAGAACATGCCCCTTCAGCATTTAGAGGTTACGTTTCTGATCTTCTGTGATCAGAACATCATCAAATCCCAAGACCTCACTTAAACAACCTGGTGCACTGCTACAGTACGATACTCTAACCAGGAGTTAATCCAGTCCACGCCTGCATTTTCCCAAATCTTGTATTTGCACCAAATACAAAAAGTTGTGATCAAAAAGCAATGTAATAGTGTGCCAAAAGTTCAAATCCCATCTATTTTCCCCCCAAAACCACAACAAATTCATCTATAAATAAGTTGCTCAATCACACTTGCAAGGGGCTGGTTTTTAGAGAGAGAATCGTCAAAAGAGAGAAAAGAAAGTTGTGATACCTCCATAAAAAATCCAAAATTCCCAAACAGA
Organism: Vicia faba; assembly: GCA_948472305.1. Classification (NCBI taxonomy): domain Eukaryota; kingdom Viridiplantae; phylum Streptophyta; class Magnoliopsida; order Fabales; family Fabaceae; genus Vicia; species Vicia faba. The sequence goes on along the minus strand of OX451737.1, from coordinate 135,358,853 downwards.
AAACCAAAACCTTTGTTCTTCCCTTGAAGTAAAAGAACTTGGTATTTTCTCTTTTGTGGCTCTTGCTGAGTCCAGAATATCTGAAAGCAGCAGCTCAAGTCCCAAACCACGCTCCAGGTTCAAGGTAAGTCTCCCTGACTCTGCATCTTGTCATTCAGAAGATCATTAAACATGTAAATATCATAGAATTAATGTTATCCATATCACTGTGTAAGTAGAAAGACTGTGGATCAGAACTTCTTGATTAGGGCTAGGCTCAGATTTGGGATTAGAACTTCTATAAACTGTTGCGCTATTATCCTTCTGATTTTCTGTTTATTAAGAACTGAATAAATTGCTGATGTGCTGATTAAGAGTTAAAATATGGCATAGAACTTCTGATGTTTACTCACAGCTTTAGCACTTCATGGAACTTCTGAGTTCTCCTCACTGTTTAAACACACTGAACTGCTGATTGTTCACTCACTGTTTTAACACTTAGAACTTCTTATTTTCATGCGCTAATAACACGCTGAACTGCTGATTATTCATTCACTGTCTTAGCACCATACAGAACTCCTGGGTTCTTCCTACTGTTTTAACATGCACAGAACTTCTAAGGTTTTCTCACTATTCTAATATTCAGAAGTTCAGCACATAGCAATCCAGAACTGTTGTGTTTTCCCTCTAACGTGTCTTGCAGGACCTCAGAGTGTACCAATACAGAACTTCTAATTCTGACGCTTCCTTCTGAGTCACCACGCGCCTGACTTCAGAATTTCTGATCCTTGTTGTTTCGCTCGCAGCAGCACGCTGTTTCAACTCTTTCATTTATTTTCCTTTTTATCATTTTTTATATTAACTCTTTTTTATTAACATAAAAAGACATAAAAATATTTTCTTTTATTATTTAATTAACTTAAGACTAAAAAACCATTTTCTAAACAAGTCCTTTTCTCTTTCTTATATTGTACATTTCAATATGGTTGTAATAGTAACTTAGGATTTAGTTTTATTTGCAATCCCTATTTGTAAATATGTACACCCCATCCCCTTAATGATCGTAATAGCGTAGAATCTTTATTTTCTGCACTTTTATTACTTTCATATATTGTTAGTAATTAGGGTGTGTATGGCAAGACTAAAACCAATGTTTAGAAAACTCTAATTCAAGACAAAATTATGCATGCAATCAAATACACTTGCACACTAGCACCCTTAGGGTAATCCCACTTGTTGCCTATCAGAAAAATAGTCATGTCCCTCGAACATGAGCGTTTTAAGCAAAAGACCCTCGACAAAAGATCGTAGTCCCTCGATGACTCTCGATCTGGTAAACGATCTAGTCCCTAAAAACGACATTGCTAAAATGTCCCATAGGTTGCCTTCTATGACTATACAAACGCCCCAACGCCCGTCCCTTCACATCCAACGATGGGGCTTCTTACCAAAACAATGGTAAGATAGCAACATCTAAAGGAGAAGAAAAAGAACAATTAAGACCTTTTGAGTAGGTAGATTCGCTCCTAGTTGCTCGCTTGCTCACCACAAAACATTTTTACACCAACACCCACATTTGAAATATTTCCAAAAGACAACACTTTGTACGCGTTCTTATAGAGACGAGAGCCATTACAAAGAAAACCCTTTTTAAAATCACTTTCAAAAACACATCCCACAAACACCTCTTTGAACTATTTTCAAAACAACACTTTGTACGCATTCTTATAGAGACGAGAATCATTACAAAGTCACATTTTCAAAATGCTTTCAAAACCCACATCACAAGCACACATTCAAACAAAATCAAGTGATCTAGCAAGTAACTAAGAGCCCATGGAAAACCATGGATGAAAAGGGTGCTAATACCTTCCCTTTTCATAATCTACCCCCCGAACTCAAGAAAACATCTCTAAAGGTATTTCCTGTGCTTTTTCACCTTTCCTTATTGGATAAAAGAAAAGTCGGTGGCGACTCTTGCTAAACCGCAACATTTGCGATAAAATGTAAAACCTTCAAGTCAGTTCTCCCACCGTACCACAGAACTGGCGACTCTGCTGGGGATATACCATTTTAAAAGTGGGGTTACCTTAGCGTTAGATCACATCTATTTACTATCTTTGTTTGGCTTGCTTGCTTTACATTTTTGGGTCATTGTTTGAGTTTTATTTTGATCCTCCACCCGGATCTGGACACCATTTTAGGTAAGTAGCAATAGATTGTGGAAACTGTACAGTGTAGACCGATATGGTTGAAACAATGGCTACGTTAGTGTGACGCATTTGTGGGTACCGGTATCCCTCGTGGTGAATCGAGGAGAATACGGGGCCGCTGAGTGGCATCGTGAAGCACTAATTGACTTTAGAAGCCTAATTGAACAAACTTGGCCATTAGGACGTAGTGAGATAACCAGTTTTGGTGTAGAGCTGAAAATTGGTTGATACTCGATACTACACTCATTGAGGCTGGACTTTTGGGATATCTCGGCCGCAAGAAAATATTGATTGTGCTGAGACAATGCCTAAGAGAAAGTTCGGTGATATTGAGATCCTTTATAACCCGATCACTATTACTAGGACAGGTTGAGTCAACTATACTTCAAGAGGGTACTTACCTATAAAACCCCATGCAAGCCTAAAACAAAGGGACTCATCTGCTTTGTGTGTATATATATTTACTTGTACATAACATCATAAACATCATAAGCATCATACGCATGCTCACTAACCATTTCAAGGATTTATAAATTCATCTTTGTTTTTGTTTTGTAGGTCATGAATTCCGTCTGAAGGAACACCATCTGAATCAACTTTGTAAAAGCACACCCTCAGCTTCAAGAGTTAGCCTCAAGAGTGCCCAGGGATTCTCCTTTTACCAAGAAATTTGGTCGACTCCTCAATTTGGCTACATCCAGTTTCCAAGAAGAGATGATGCGTGTGTTGTTCCAATTCTTTGATCTCGTACATCATTGCTTCACTTTCCCGGACTATCAGTTGGTACCTACACTAGAAGAGTTCTCTCTACTCTTAGGGGTGTCCGTGCTTGATCAGATACTGTTCACCTGTCTGGAAGGGATTCCAAAACCTGAAGTCATCGCTGAGGCTTTGCATCTGAAAAGAGCTGACATCATAGCTAATTGGGAGACAAGAAGCGAGGTTAAAGGTTTATTAGCCAAGTTTCTATTGGAGAAGGCTCGTTCATTCTGGGATGACATGGATTTCCAAGCTTTAGAAGACATCTTGGATCTTCTCATTTATGGTTTAGTTTTGTTCCCCAACTCGGACCAATTCATAGATATTAACGCCATCAAAGTCTTTCTCTCTCGCAATCTTGTACCTACCTTACTGGGAGACATCTTGCATTACCTTCATACCCGCACCATGAAGTAAAGAGGTACTCTTTTGTGTTGTATTCCCCTACTCGCTAAGTGGTTCACTTCACACCTACCTCAATCAGTATTGAAAAACGAGCAAACACTGACATGGTCTCAAAGGATGATGTCCCTCACCCATTCTGACATCCATTGGTGTTCGAGATCCTTGGAATATGTCTCTATCATTGACCGCTATGGGGAATTCCCCAACGTCCCTCTGCTTGGTATTAGGGGAGGTATCACCTACAATCCTTGCTTAGCTCTTAGACAGTTTGGGTATTCCCGAAAAGACGGCCCTCATGAGATGCTCATTCAAGGTCTGGTGTTCGACTATGACAAGGAAGACCAAGGTTATCGCCAGAGGTTTACACGAGCTTGGAGAATGGTGAACAAGGTGGACAGTAGAACTTTGGGAAACAAAAACTCTATCCCACTCGAGCCATACCTTAGGTGGGTACGGGCTTGTGCTCAAAATCTTTTAATGCCTTACCCTTCTATCCTCCCTGTTATCATAGAGCATGTTGTTGAAGGAGACGTCCCATACACTGTCCTTCATCCTGACATGCCTACCTCCCTCGAAGAATTGCAGAAAGCTTGGGTTCAGTTGAAGGAAGAGCGGGACACCTTTGAAGCCTAATTTTACGCCAGCGAGAAAAAGGTTCTGGAACTCACCAAGCAGCTTCATGAAGAACGGAATATGAGTGCCTACATTGCGCCAAAGAGGATGCGTTCAACCTTTTTATCTTAAGAGTTTTTCTGTACTTTTGTTTCTCTCATTGTAAGCCCAAAAAGGCATAATGTGCTCAAGCTTGGATTTATTAATATGACGTGTGTTCCTCTTTTGGTCTGAACAAATTTAAATCTCTAAATTCCTTGAAATCATTGCATACGCATACCATCCTTGACATTGCATAAACAGGTTCTGTTATAGGTTTCTCATCTCCTCTGTTGTTTATTTCAAACAGATATGTCTTCTGAACAAAGCATCAAAGTGTGAAATCAAGCTTTCCAAGTGTTTTGATGAAGACAAACTAGCATGCAAAAATGAATGGATCAAGATAGAAGATTCATCTCAAGCAAAGATTCATTGATCAAGATCAACTTTTCAAGACTTATGGCTTAAGGTATATGAAATTTTTGATCTTATGCTCTTAGTGCTCAAAACTATTTGTAATCATGCATTTACTTTATTAAAATAATATTTTGAGTATATACTATGTATGATTAAAGAAGGATATTTTAAATTGCTTAAAATCTTTGAAAATAATGTTTTTTTCAATTTTTGTACACAAGCAATCGATTGTCATGCTAGGAAAATTGGTTGCATCCAAAAAACATTTGCTTCTGTTTGACATACAATCGGTTGTCATCTAGCAGCAATCGATTGTCATGTGTTTTATTTTCAAATTTTTTGAACGTTGGCCTATGAGCAATCGATTGCTCCTCAATGACAATCGATTGTCATAGTTATATTTTCCAATTTTTTTAAACGTTGTTGTGCTGCAATCGATTGTTGCTTTAGTGCAACCGGTTGTTGTGCCTTAAATTTTGAAAAAATTTATTTTTCCAGCAACCTTTTGTAACACCTTTTCATGGCAATCTTTGTATCTTTTCAAATACATTCTTTTAGTAAAAATGGTTTAAACATTGATATGTTTCATTGAAGAGGTATTACTACACTATAAATTATTTTCATTTAGAATTTTGAAAATTAATAAAAAACAATAATACAACAACAATCACTAACAACTTTCTATTCTTTTGATCATACTCTCTACTCAAGCTTTTTGTTCATCATTTTCATATGCATACTGAAAATTGTTCTTGAGCACTTAGAAGAGTATTCCATCTTAAATTTCATATTGAATAGAAAAGATCAATCAAGTGATTGACATTGCTCTTTCATCATTCAAACTATTATACAAATCAAACAAACTATTGTATACTTGTTTTCAGGATTGTTGGAAACAAGAAAGACACTTAGGGAGGATTGTTCTCTTTGTGGTCTTAGTGAAAATCCAAGAGGATTGTTCTTGGTCCAAGAGGATTGTTCTTGGTCGTTAGGTAGTCTTTGTATAAATTACCAACTATAAGGAAATCTCTTTCATGTTGAAAGGGGACTGGAGTACTCTCGGACTGTGAAGGGAACCAGGATACATCTCTGTGTTCTTTACTTTCCGCATTTACTGCTTTCATCACTTATCAGAAAAAGAAAGAAAAGAAACTCGTGCAAAAATATTCATACAATTCAGAAAAAGTTTTAAAGAACCTAATTCACCCCCCCCCCCCCCCCTCTTAGGCGCATCTGAACTTACAATTGGCATCAGAGCAGGTTATAGGTAACTTGTTCCTACTAGATCCAGAATGGCTTCCGCAAACAATAATTGTGTTCAGAGACGGTGACAGTAGCAACAAGCCTCCTCTATTATGTGGTGAATATTTTGATTTCTGGAAGATCCGTATGAAGGCTCATCTAGAAGCACAACGAGAAGAAATATGGGAGGCTGTCTAAAATGGCCCTTTTGTTCCGGTAACTGTAGTAAACAATGGTAGTTCATCAAAGCCTAAAACTACATGGGATGATGATGATAAGAAAAACGTCTTGTATGACAAAAAGGCAATAAACCTCCTTCAAAGCGCACTTAGTATGGATGAATTCTTCCGTGTCTCAGCATGCACAACGGCTAAAGAAATTTGGGATACACTGGTTGAGACACATGAAGGAACAACTGAAGTAAAGAGATCGAGATTTAATACGTTAAGTCAAGAATATGAATTGTTCCGCATGCAACCCAGAGAATCCATTCTTGATTTACAAAAGAGATTTGTGCATCTAACAAATCATCTAAGGGCACTTGGCAAAACATTGACCAATGATGAGTTGAACCTAAAAGTGCTCAGATCCTTGACTAGAGAATGGCAACCAAAAGTAACGGAAATCTAAGAAAAGAAGAGTCTCGCTACTATGACATCCATAACTTTGTTCGGGAAACTTCAAGAATACGAGATAGAACTTGGTAGATTGGAAAAGTGTGAAAATCAAGAAAAGAAGTCTAAGAACATTGCCTTGAAGATTGACTCCAAGGAAGACGAAAAGAAAGATAATCCTGATGAAGATGAAAACTTCATGCTTCTCGTTAGAAGACTTGGAAAATTCTTTGGTAAAAATGACAAAGCCTTTTCACACTCAAAGAAGAAGAAACACTTCAAGAAGAAGGAAGGATCCTCATCAACACAAGAAGTTACTTGCTATGAATGTGGTAAACAAGGTCACATCAAACCAGACTATCCAAAACTTTCAAAGAAAAGTGGCTACAAAGGCAAGAAGGAATCAAAAGACAAGAAAGCATATGTTGCATGGGAAGATGTTGAACTAAGTTCGTCATCCGACTCTGATAGCGACGAAAGTGCCAATCTTGCATTAATGGCCTCACACCACTCCGAAAGCGAAGATGATGAGGTTAGTAACGTATTCTATCTTTTTAATTGTTAAATGAATGCAAAATTCTTTACAAAACTATCTCATCACAAAAGAAACAAATTTCATCGTTGGAAGAAAAATGTGGATCTATTGAAAAAGATCTCAAATATGAAAAGCAAAAAGTTAGTGATGAAAAACAGAATTTTGTATGCACAAAGTGTGAATCTCTCTCTTTCCAAGTTGTCCAGTTGAAAAGGGTTATTGAAAGGTATGAAAAAGGACAAATTGGATTGGAAGGTGTTCTTAGCCAACAAAGATACTCAAATGACAAAAGTGGTCTTGGATACTCAAAATTTTCAAAACCAAGTACCAACAAAACCATCTTTGTCAAGGCTAGCGACCAACCAACCAAAGAGAAAGAAAACACTCCCAAAATAGTTCATCACTATCCTAAAAAGAAAATACCCTCTAAGAATAAATCTTATCCTTCTAGATATAGAAGTAAATTTGAACCTACTTGTTTTTATTATGGTATTCGAGGACACACACCTAATGCTTGTTATGTTAGAAACTTTGGCATGGCAAATGGGCATTATGTGTGGGTTAAGAAAGGAAGTAATTATGAAGGACCCAAAGCAACTTGGGTACCTAACAAAACCTAATCTTGTTTTGTAGGTAAGCTTGACGACCACTTCAAATCTACGGTATCTCGATAGTGGTTGTTCCAAGCATATGACGGGAGATATCGACAAATTTTCACATCTAACGCTTAAGGCTAAGGGTTATGTGACGTATGGAGATAACAACAAAGATTCTTGGCATAGGCAAAGTTGGTGGTCCACCTTTCACATCAATTGAAGATGTTCTTTATGTCGAAGGACTAAAGCACAATCTTCTAAGCATTAGCCAACTATGTGACAAAGGCTTCAAGATCAAGTTCACTAAAGATGAATGTTTGATAGAAGATGAAGTCACACATGAGGCTAAACTTAAAGGTAAAAGAGTAAATAATATTTTTATGATTTCCCTTAACGATTTGTCTTTGAAGGTTAAATGTCTCATGGCAAACAACAACGACTCATGGCTATGTCACAAAAGAATCGCTCATATTCATTTGGAGCACTTAAACAAATTGATTAAGCATGACCTTGTTGTTGGACAGCCTAAGATAAAGTTCATCAAAGATAGACTTTGCGATGCATGTCAAAAGGGAAAGCAAACAAAATCAACTTTCAAATCTAAGAATGTGGTGTCCACTACTAGGCCACTACAATTGCTTCATATGGACTTGTTTGTCCCTTCTAGAACGAGGAGCTTCGGAGGTAATGTATACGCTCTAGTTATTGTTGATGACTTTTATAGATATACTTGGACACTCTTTTTAGTGTAGAAAAATGATGCATTCAAGGCGTTCAAGAAATATGCAAAGAAAATTCAAAATGAGAAGTCACTATCTATTGCCTCCATAAGAAGCGACCGTGGTGGAGAATTCCAGAATTCCTCCTTTGAAGATTTCTGTGAAGAACATGGAATATCACATAATTTCTCAGCACCAAGGACTCCTCAACAAAATGGAGTTGTAGAAAGGAAGAATAGGTCTCTTATTGAACTTGCAAGGACAATGCTTAGTGATTCAAACCTTCCAAAATACTTTTGGGCGGATGTTGTAAGCACGACATGCTTTGTAAGCAATAGAGCTAATATTCGACCTATCTTAAAGAAGACTCCGTATGAACTCTTTCTAGGAAGGAAACCAAATATTTCAGTCTTTCATGTCTTTGGTTGCAAATGTTTTGTCCTTAACAACGACAAAGACAACCTTGGTAAGTTTGATGAAAAATCAGATGAAGGTATTTTTCTTGGATACTCCCTATCTAGTAAAGCTTATCGTATTTACAATAAAAGAACTTTAACTATTGAGGAATCTATGCATGTATCATTTGATGAATCTAACCCCTCCGAGGAGGATACTATTGTTTTAAATAATGATGATGAGATTTTAGATATTCCTCAAGAAGATGGCTCCAAGACCAACAATGAGAATCAATTGGAACAACAAGAAAAACAAATTCCGGATGAATCAAATGTCAATGTTCTACCTAAGGAATGGAGAACCCATAGAGATCACCCTATTGATAAAATCATCGGTGACATCAGTCAAGGCATTTCAACAAGATTGAATCTCAAAGATGCTTGCTTGAACATGGCGTTCGTTTCTCAAATCGAACCTTCCAAAGTCGACGACGCATTAGGAGACGACCAATGGATGATTGCTATGCAAGAAGAATTAAATCAGTTCGAGAGAAATCAAGTTTGGGAACTTGTTCCTAGACCAAGTGACAAACACATCATAGGTACAAGATGGGTGTTCAAAAATAAACTTGATGAGAACGGTATAATTTTCCGAAACAAAGCAAGATTGGTAGCCCAAGGATACAACCAAGAAGAGGGAATTGACTTTGAAGAAACTTTCTCTCTGGTTGCAAGGTTAGAAGCTATCCGTGTTTTACTTGCTTACGCTTGTTCATTGAATTTTCAGCTTTACCAAATGGATGTCAAAAGTGCATTCTTAAATGGCTACATCAATGAAGAAGTCTATGTCAAACAACCCCCGGGCTTTGAAGACTTCAAGAATCCTTCACATGTCTTTAAGTTGAGAAAAGCTCTTTATGGCTTAAAACAAGCACCTAGAGCATGGTATGACAGACTCAGTACATTCTTATGCGAAAAAGGTTTCGAGAAAGGTAAAGTGGATAAGACCTTGTTCATAAAGAAGATCAAAGGTAACACTTTATTAGTACAAGTCTATGTCGATGATATTATATTTGGTTCAACTAACCAAGACTTGTGTGAAGAATTCTCGTTGATGATGCGAGGATTTGAGATGTCTATGATGGGCAAGATGAACTATTTCCTTGGATTGCAAATTAAGCAACTGAAAGATGGTATCTTCATCAATCAATAAAAATATTGCAAGGAACTTTTGAAAAAGTTTGATATGGATAATTGCAAATCAATGCACACGCCAATGGGCTCTGGTACTTATGTTGATCAAGATGAATCTGGTATTTCCATTGATATTACTAAATATCGAGGCATGATTAGATCACTATTATACTTGACGGCAAGTCGTCCTGACATCATGTTCAGTGTATGTCTGTGTGCACGATTTCAAGCAAACCCGAAGGAATCTCACCTCATGGCGGTAAAAAGAATCATGAAATATCTCAAAGAAACAACCAATGTCGGCCTTTGGTACTCAAAAGGTAATATATGCAATTTAATTGGTTATTCTAACGCTAATTATGCAGGATGTAAAACAGATAGAAAAAGCACAAGTGGCACTTGTCACATTTTGGGAAATGCATTAGTCTCTTGGGCATGCAAGAAACAAGCTTGTGTGGCTCTTAGTACGGCCGAGGAGGAATACATTGTAGCGGGTAGTTGCTGTGCGCAAATTCTATGGCTCAAGCAACAACTCCGTGACTACAGACTCGACCTTGGATGCATTCCACTCCAATGCGACAACACAAGTGCAATCAACATTACAAAAAATCCTGTGATGCATTCTAGAACAAAGCATATCGACATTCGACATCACTTTCTTCGTGATCATGTACTTCAAGGAGATTTCAAAGTCACCTTCGTGGATACGCATAATCAACTAGCACATATCTTCACTAAACCATTGGCAAGAGAACCATTCTTCAAGATCCGAAGAGAGCTAGGTATCTTGGACGAAAATGACATTATCTAATTAAGGTACATGGCTATGATTTTAATCTTAACTTTATGGTAATATATCATGATCCATGTTTTTATTACTAAATTTTTGATATATAACCATGAAATCCCCAAAAATTAAGTATTTTTCACTTTTTCACTAATGACAATCAGTTGTCATAGAGTGACAATCGGTTGTATCTAAAAAAATTTAGATTTTGTCTTCACAACAATCGGTTGTCACTCCATGACAACCGGTTGCTTTCTTATTATTTTCTCCCTTGTTTGCATTTTTCAAAGGATGCAATCGGTTGTCATCAAACGACAATCGGTTGCACAGTTCAAAATTTTGAAATTTTTTTATTTTTTTCAGTTACACTCTCTTTTATTCTTTCTCTTCCATTGCCATTACTATTATTTATTTTGTACAAGATTCTTATTCTCTTTTTGAATGTTTTAAAGTGTTTGGTCAACAATTTTTAAATGCTTAGTCCTTTCCTATGACACAATTTTTTGGATACATACACACTCAAGAATCTATATGATACAAGTCTTTATTGTTTTTACTAAACCATTGAATGCCTTACCTAACCATTGAATTCCTTACCTATCCATTGAATGCCTATCTCTCTATAAAAGCTCAACCAAAACCTAAACTTCATATATCCTCTTTTGTCTCAAGAAACCTACAAACACCAAATACCCTTTTCGCCTTCCAATTCTCTCATCCCTCACCATGTCAACATCAAAGAAAGGCAAGGGAAAAGCTTCTTCCTCATCTCAAGGTGATGATCTCTCAAAACTTATTCCATCAAGAAGCCAAAGGGAAATATTTGTGTCTCACTTTCAGAAGATGACGGTTCTTCTACCAAGGTTCGGTAATCTTGACAACTTCTATTCCGAATGCTTTAGTTTTCCAGCTTTATTTAGATCTCAAGGGATATACAAGTTGATTGGTGTTAATGGACCCATTTACCCCACTTTAGTTAGAATTTTCTACAGCAATCTAACCATTAGTAGAGGATGCATGATTTCAAATGTCAAAGGGGTTCCTATAGAACTCACAGTGCAGAATTTCGGTGAAGCTTTGGGTATTCCAAATGATGGTGCTTGCATTAAACTTATCTCAAATGCAAATCTGCCTGGCTACAACAAAAGAGACTTCTATTATGGAATTGCAAGAATTCCCGAGCGTGGTTTTATTCAGAAAAGGCAAAGACTTATTGGTGGAACTCCGGAGAGGAACTCTTGGTCTGCAGGAATTCTCACTATTGATGATCGATTGATCCACTACTTTTTGGCATATGTGGTTATGCTAAAGTTCTCAAAATTTCCAATGTCAATGATTGTGAGATGCAGATTCTGTATGCGATGAAGAATGGGATTCAAATCAATTGGTCTTATGTGATTCTACATCATATGGCACTACATAATGAAAATGCTTATGATTTGCCCTATGGCTCCTGGCTTACCCTTGTTTTTTAGAAGTTCAATGTTCCCTTGTCTGGTGAACACATGGTGCCTATGACTAACCCCAAACATGAAATCACTCCGAAGAAAGTATGTAATACCAAAACCGGCGTCAAATTTGATCCGATTAATAGAACCATCACATACATTCATACTCCTCCACAAAACCAACCTCCACAAGAACAACCACTTCAAAACCAACCTCCACAACCAATGGAAAACTCTTACAATCAAGTTTTTGACTATCTTCAATACATGAAAAACAACATGAACAATCAATTTGCTCATCTCTATGCCCATACCAATGTCCCTCCTTATGAAGCTCAACCATATCATTACCCTTTCATTCAACCTCAAACCAATGAAGGAAATGATGGTGAAGATCAAGATGATGAAGACCTTGTTGAAGGAATGGATGATTAGTTTTTAAGTTGTTATATTTCTTAGTACTTTATGTTCTTATGTTTTATGTCTTTTCTTCTAGTTTCGTTTAAGACACTTCGTGTATTGTGATCCTTGTCGTTTTGTGCACTTTGTTTCTGTTATATCTATGTATGCAAACTTTATTTATGCTATGTTGTTTCTATGTGCAAAAAATGTATGCTCTTCTTTCCCATTCCTTTTTGCTAATGACAAATGGGGAGAAGACTTTGTAGTTTCTTTTGTGTTTCTCTAACCCAAATTGCAGCAAGCAAGTAATCTTCAAAACTCTCATGCAATAGATCAAGGGGGAGTCTTTGACTAAGGGGGAGTTTTTAAACAACTTGATTAGATAAAACCAAGATTCACTCCAAACTTCAAGCAATGGTTGTCATCATCAAAAAGGGGGGACTGTGAAATCAAGCTTTCCAAGTGTTTTGATGAAGACAAACTAGCATGCAAAAATGAATGGATCAAGATAGAAGATTAATCTCAAGCAAAGATTCATTGATCAAGATCAACTTTTCAAGACTTATGGCTTAAGGTATATGAAATTTTTGATCTTATGCTCTTAGTGCTCAAAACTATTTTTAATCATGCATTTACTTTATTAAAATGATATTTTGAGTATATATTATGTATGATTAAAGAAGGATATTTTAAATTGCTTAAAATCTTTGAAAATAATGTTTTTTTCAATTTTTGTACACAAGCAATCGATTGTCATGCTAGGACAATCGGTTGCATCTAAAAAACATTTGCTTCTGTTTGACATACAATTGGTTGTCATCTAGCAGCAATCGATTGTCATGTGTTTTATTTTCAAATTTTTTGAACGTTGGCCTATGAGCAATCGATTGCTCCTCAATGACAATCGGTTGTCATAGTTATATTTTCCAATTTTTTTAAACGTTGTTGTGCTGCAATCGATTGTTGCTTTAGTGCAACCGGTTGTTGTGCCTTAAATTTTGAAAAAAATTATTTTTCCAGCAACCTTTTGTAACACCTTTTCATGGCAATCTTTGTATCTTTTCAAATACATTCTTTTAGTAAAAATGGTTTAAACATTGCTATGTTTCATTGAAGAGGTATTACTACACTATAAATTATTTTCATTTAGAATTTTGAAAATTAATCAAAAACAATAATACAACAACAATCACTAACAACTTTCTATTATTTTGATCATACTCTCTACTCAAGCTTTTTGTTCATCATTTTCATATGCATACTGAAAATTGTTCTTGAGCACTTAGAAGAGTATTCCATCTTAAATTTCATATTAAATAGAAAAGATCAATCAATTGATTGACATTGCTCTTTCATCATTCAAACTATTATACAAATCAAACAAACTATTGTATACTTGTTTTCAGGATTGTTGGAAACAAGAAAGACACTTAGGGAGGATTGTTCTCTTTGTGGTCTTAGTGAAAATCCAAGAGGATTGTTCTTGGTCCAAGAGGATTGTTCTTGGTTGTTAGGTAGTCTTTGTACAAATTACCAACTATAAGGAAATCTCTTTCATGTTGAAAGGGGACTGGAGTACTCTCGGACTGTGAGGGGAACCAGGATACATCTATGTGTTCTTTACTTTTCGCATTTACTGCTTTCATCACTTATCAGAAAAAGAAAGAAAAGAAACTCCTGCAAAAATATTCATACAATTCAAAAAAAGTTTTAAAGAAACCTAATTCACCCCCCCCCCCCCCCTCTTAGGCGCATCTGAACTTACACAAAGATCTTCAGGCAAAAAATGCCCAATTTCAACAGATGTTCGTAACTCTAGCAAAAGGACAGGAGGATCTGAAGGCCCTCATCCTGAAAGAGAAAGAGAAGAAGAAGAAGAAGAAGAAGAAGAAGAAGAAGAAGAAGAAGAAGAAGCATGTCGGTGCCCTCAATATGGACAGAAGATTCGGGGGGCCACAAAAGCAATCAGTTGATGTGACTTCCTCATCCAAAGAGGGGGAAAACCAAGAGGGACATATAAGGGAAGAGGACCCCAGTCCTGAAGTCTCTGATAACAATACCGACTATAATGATGAGCAGTATCCTCCCACTGAGGATAGGTACAAGAAGTTAGAGGATTGGTTAAGTGATATGGAGATCTAGAGAATACTAGGGTTAGATTTCGAAGAGCTGGGATTGGTGTCAGGAGTGGTCATCCCGCAGAAATTTAAGGCTCCAGTTTTCGCAAAGTATGATGGGGTGTCTTTCCTGAAGCTTCATCTCAGTTTCTATGTAAGGAAGATCCAGCCCCACACCGCTGATAGAAACTTGTGGGTTCACTTCTTTCAAGACAGTCTGTCAGGGACTCAGCTTGAATGGTTATACCAATTGGAGGGAATCAATGTCCGAAGCTGGGAGGATTTGGCTACCGCTTTTTACAAGCAGTATCAATACAATGCCGACATGGCCCCTACTCGTACTCAACTCTAGAGTATGTCCATAGGTACAGGTGAAGGCTTTAAGGACTATGCGCAAAAGTGGAGAGATTTGGCCGGGAGAGTCCAACCCCCTTTGTCTGATGGGGAGTTGGTCGACATGTTTCTTGGGACGCTATCTGGTCCGTTCTTTAACCATTTAATCGGTAGCTCATCAGCTGGTTTTACGGAGCTGATATTAACTGGAGAAAGGGTGGAAGCTGGAATCCGGAGCGGCAAAATACAGAAAGATGTCTCTTCAAGCTCAGTAAAGAGGCCATTTGCTGGTAAAAAGGAAGACAGTTCCATCTATAGCCTGAGGGGCCAAAGCAGGGTTGAACACCTCCAGACAGTAAGTGTCGTGATGATACCTAGACCTACAGTTGCTCCACAATGCAACAATCAACAAAGGGTAGAAAGACCATAATGGCAGTTTACCCGCATCAACATGACATTAGCTGAGGTGCTACCTCACCTGTTGAGATCCAACTTGACAACTTTGAAAGAGGCTCCCAAGAATCCTAATACCTCATCTCCTCGGTACAATCCTAACGCTCGGTGTGCCTACCATTCTGAGAGTCCTGGTCACGATACAAATGACTGTTGGGCTCTGAGAAATAAAGTACAAGATCTGATTGAAGCCAAGGAGATTGAGTTCGACGCTCCGAAGAATCCCAATGTCATAACTGCTCCCATGCCTAGACACAACCGTGGAGTTAACATCGTTGATACTAATATGTTTGTGACCTCAGTTGATGAAGTTTCTACTCCCCTTATGACTGTTAAGAAGAATTTGTTGTTGGCCGGTTTATTTCCGGGTTATGGTGAAGCTTGCCACATATGTTCATCCCTGCCTTCTGGTTTCCATTTGCTGAAAACAGGTGTCCAACGCCTGAAGGACAGCAGAGAAATTTTGTTCAAAAAGACTTTGATCCCAACTGTTCCGTGTGAAGATATTGCTATTAGAACCATTTCCGCCAGTCCTTCCAAGGTTTCCTCGAGAAAACCTGTTAGGATTACACCCACTACGAGAATCGCTCCGTTGATAATCACATGTCCTGGTATTGTCCCGTACACCTCGGAAAAAGCCGCCCCTTGGCATTATGGCGCCGATGTTTACTATCATGGCGTTAAAAAAAACTTGAAGACCGAAGAAACTGATCGTGATGTCGGTAACATTGTCGGGACCAACAAGATTACTAGAAGTGGAAGGATTTTCTCTCCTGAGATCTCCCCAAAGACTGTCACTAAGCCTATACTACTCCAGTTGTTACCCTTGCTGATAAGTCATCTAGGATTCGAGGCAAAGAAGTTGTAGGTGAGCCTGCCCGGACGGAAGCACCTAGGAAAATTGTTATGGAAACCTCTAAGCAAGAGATAGAGGAAATTTTGAAAATAATTAAAAAGAGTGACTACAATGTGGTCGAGCAGCTGGGGCAGACCCCCTCAAAGATATCCATGTTATCCCTGTTGTTGTGCTCCGAGGCCCATGGGAAGGCTCTGATTGCATTCCTTAAAACTGCGCATATGCCGCAAGAGACTTCAGCTGATCAATTTAAAGATTATGTGGCTAGCCTGACCGCAGACAATGGGCTGGGTTTTTCAGATGTAGACTTGACACCGAAAGGGAGAAAACACAATGATGCTCTGCATGTATCGATCGAATGTCGGGGCACTACCATGGCTCATGTGTTGGTGGATACTAGGTCTTCGCTGAATGTTATGCCCAAGAAGGCATTGGACCGGATGGATTGCGAGGGCTTAACTTTAAAGCCTAGTAACATTGTGGTAAGAGCTTTTGACGGGTCGAAAAGAATGGTGCATGGGGAAGTGGACATGCCTGTCAAGTTAGGCTCTCAGACTTTCAAGTCCACCTTCTATGTGATGGACATCAGGCCGTCGTATTCTTGTTTGCTGGGTTGTCCTTGGATCCATGAGGCTGGGGCAGTTACTTCCACACTCCACCAAATGCTGAAATATCTCGTAAAAGGGGAGATTGTCACTGTACAGGGTGAAGAGGAGTATATGGTGAGCCATCTCAACTCTTTCCGCTGTGTAGAAATGGACGGGGAATTTATAGAAACTCCTTGTCAGAACTTTGAGGAGGTCCCGCGGATCTTAGCATCAACTGAAACCACGACTAGCAACAAACCTCCCCTGAAGATGGCTTCTCTCAAAGATGCCAGGGCCGTGGTTGAAGAAGGTGGGTGTTCCAATTGGGGTCAGCTCCCTGATTTCACTCACAAAACTAACAAATTTGGCTTGGGCTTTACTTCAGGAGCTCAAAGGGTTGTTCGACATGCTCGAGTTGGAGGACCTCCCCTACGCATCAGTAATCATGAGGTCACCTTTATTAAAGACAATGAGGAAGACCCTGACATCGACAGATGGATCTACCCGACTACCAATGGTGGACCGAATAACTGGACGGCTAGGGATTTTGTTCCAGTTTCTTTTATTCCGCAGTAATTGCCTTACTTCTTTTCTGAGTTTGTAATGAACAATTTAAAATTGTTGGCCTTGTGTCTTACCCGAGGCACGATGGTTCTATCTGTGAGGGTTATTATATGTCATCTCATATTTCATCAATGAAGCATTGGACGTTCTTTGCATAAAAAATTTCCGCTCTTTGTCTTTCTTTTCTGCCTTTACTTTATCAATACAGCTATGCTCTTACACGCACTCACGTATCACACTGCAGATCCATATCCACTCTGGATCTCATTGATAATAGCTCTGCTATTGCCAGTTATGGACGAAGGTGAGGTACCTGGAGAACTTGCTAGACTACTACAACAGGAAGAAAGGGCTATACAGCCTTATGAAGAGCCGGTTGAGACAGTGAATTTGGGTACTGGGGAGGACAGAAAAGAGGTTAAAATAGGTGCAAATCTGGAGCTCAGCGTCAAACAGAGATTGATACTGATATTGCACGACTATGTTGAGATCTTTGCCTGGTCCTATGAAGACATGCCTGGTTTGGACATTGATATTGTGGTACATCGCCTGCCAACTAAAGAAGATTGTCCTTCGATTAAACAGAAGGTCCGTCGTATGCGTCCCGAAATGTCAGAGAAGATCAAGGAAGAGGTCATGAAGCAGTTCGACATAGGGTTCTTAGCCGTCACCTCCTATCCATAGTGGGTTGCTAACATCGTTCCGGTACCTAAGAAGTACGACAAGGTACGGATGTGTGTGGATTACAGAGATCTGAACAGGGTAAGCCCCAAGGATGACTTCCTGCTTCCCCATATAACCAGATCAAGATGGCTCCTGAAGACATGGAGAAGACGACCTTCGTCACACAGTGGGGCACCTTTTGTTACAAGGTGATGCCTTTTGAATTGAAGAATGCTGGGGCAACCTATCAACGAGCCATGGTCGCTTTGTTCCACAACATGATTCACCATGAGATCGAAGTCTATGTTGATGACATGATAGCCATGTCTCAGACTAAGGAAGAGCACATTGATCATCTCTAAAAGTAGTTCGACAGGTTAAAGATATACAAGCTAAGGTTGAATACGAACAAGTGCACCTTCGGGGTAAGGTCTGGTAAGCTTTTGGGTTTCATCGTCAGTGACAAAGGTATTTAGGTAGACCCTGTGAAGGTAAAGGCCATACAAAATATGTCGGCTCCCCGTACAGAGAAGGAAATTAGGGGTTTCTTGGGATGTCTGAATTATATCGCCAGGTTCATTTCACATCTGACTGCTACTTGTGAGCCAATCTTTAAGCTTCTAAAGAAAGATCAAGTGGTAAAGTGGAATGATGAATGCCAGGCTGCTTTTGAAAGAATCAAGGAATACCTTCAAGAACCACCAATTCGGATGCCTCCAGTTGAAGGAAGACCTTTGATATTATACTTGACAGTACTAGACAATTCAATGGGGTGTGTGCTGGGGAAGCATGACGAGTCTGGTCGAAAAGAGCACATCATTTATTACCTTAGCAAAAAGTTTACCGATTGTGAGTCACGATACTCACTGCTCCAGAAAACTTGATGTGCTTTGGCATGGGCTTCTCGACGGCTAAGACAGTATATGTTGACTCACACTACCTTGTTGATATCAAAGATGGATCTGATCAAGTACATTTTCGAGAAGCCCGCTCTCTCCGGAAGGATATCAAGGTGGCAAATGATCTTAGCTGAATATGATATACAATATACAACCCAGAAAGCAATCTAGGGGAGTGTATTAGCTGATCATTTGGCTCATCAAGCCGTGGATGACTATCAGTCCATAAATTTTGAGTTCTCGGATGAGAACATTATACTAGTGACTGACTACGAAGGACATGGACCGGATGAAGGACCTGAGAAAGGCTCCCGATGGTCTATGTATTTTGATGGAGCCTCAAACATATTGGGTAACAGTATTGGTGTTGTAATCATATCTCTCGAGGGCTGTCATACTCCATTCACTGCCTGTTTATGTTTCAACTGCACCAACAACATGGCGGAGTATGAAGGATGTATCATGGGTCTTCGAGCTGCTATTAACTTGAGGATCAAGTTCTTGAGTGTATTCGTGGATTCCGCTTTGGTGATAAGTCAAATCAAAGGCGAGTGGGATACGAAGCACCCGAATCTCATCCCATACAAAGAGTACGTACTGATATTGCTCCCACACTTTGGGGAGGTAACTTTTGAACATTTCCCATGAGAGGAGAATCAGTTAGCGGACGCACTAGCTACCATGTCTTCCATGTTCAAAGTCAGGTGGGACAATGAAGCTCCCTAAATCACCATTGAGAGGTTGGATGAACCAGCACACTGCTGTGAAATCGATACTGAGGAAGTGGCAGACAAACCCTAGTTTCATGAAGTCAAAAGGTATCTAGAGTCTCAAGAGTATCCCGAAGGGGCATCTGTCAATGATAAGAAGTTTCTAAGAAGGTTCGCCACAAAGTTCTTCCTCAGTAATGGAATCCTCTATAAGCGCAATCGTGACTCTACCTTACTGCGGTGTGTAGACAAGAGCGAAGCAGAGACGATCATGATAGATATACATGAAGGCACCTTCTAAACTCATTCTAGTGGACATACCATGGCTAAGAAGATCCTACGGGTAGGATACTACTGGTCCACTATGGAAGCCGATTGTTATCAGCACTCACGAACTTGTCATAAATGCCAAATTTACGCTAATAAGGTGCATGTGCCTCCAGTCCCCTTAAATGTTTTGGAATGTGGGGCATTAACATGATTGGAAAAATCACGCCCATCGCTTCCAATGGACATCGCTTCATCTTAGTGGCCATTGATTATTTCACAAGGTGGGTTGTGGTAGCTTCTTTTTCTACAGTAACCAAGAATGTCGTAGCGCGGTTTATCCGACACAATCTGATATGTCAATATGGTGTACTAGAGAGGTTTATTACCAATAATGGTACGAATCTCAATAACACGATAATCACCGAGCTCTGTAAAAAATTTAAGATACAGCATCATAATTCTTCTCCCTACCGGACAAAGATGAATGGTGTTGTTGAAGCAACTAACAAGAACATCAAGAAAATTGTACAGAAGATGACAGTGACATATAAAGACTGGCATGAGATGTTACCATTTGCTCTACATGGGTACCATACCTCAGCACGGACGTCGATAGGGGCAACACCCTACTCTCTTGTATATGGCATAGAGCCAGTCCTACCCATCGAAGTACAGATACTTTCTCTCAGGATTATGAAGGATGCGGGTTTGAACGAGGACGACTGGATCTGAACCCGACTTGATCAGTTAAATCTAATCGATGAAAAGAGACTCACTACTATCTGCCATGGTCAGACGTATCAAAAGCGAATGATTAAGGCTTTTAACAAGAAAGTCAGGCGTCAAGATTATCAAGTCGAGGATCTAGTAATCAAACGCATCATACTACCGCAAGGCGATCCCAGGGGCAAATGGACCCCCACGTACAAAGGGCCATTTGTGGTTAAGAACATTTTCTCGGGAGGAGCTACGATTTTAACCAACATGGATGGTGACGACCTTCCTCACCCAGTACCCAAATTCACTGTCTCAACCGGCTCTTCATAAGGCTGTATAGCCCTTTCTTCCTGTTGTAGTAGTCTAGCAAGTTTTCCAGGTACCTCACAATCGTCCTCACCTTTGTCCTCGACTTGGTTGATCGAGATGAAAGCCTGGATAATAGGGCTTAGTGAAGGAACCTGGATAGTAGGGTTACTTCGAAATGAAAGCCTGGATAGTAGGGCTATGAGAAGGAACCTGGATAGTAGGGTTACTTCGAAATAAAAGCCTGGATAGTAGGGCTGTGAGAAGGAACCTGGATAGTAGGGTTACTTCGAAATGAAAGCCTGGATAGTAGGGCTGTGAGAAGGAACCTGGATAGTAGGGTTACTTCGAAATGAAAGCCTGGATAGTAGGGCTGTGAGAAGGAACATGGATAGTAGGGTTACTTCGAAATGAAAGCCTGGATAGTAGGGTTGTAAGAAGGAACCTGGATAAGGTTGCTTCGTGAGGAGTTTGGGTAAAACTGCATCTGAACCGAGAAGGAACCTGGGTAATGTTGCTTTGTGAGGAGTTTGGGTAAAACTTCATCTGAACTAAGAAAGAACCTGGGTAAGGTTGCTTTGTGAGGAGTTTGGGTAAAACTGCATCTGAACTGAGAAGGAACCTGGGTAAGGTTGCTTTGTAAGGAGTTTGGGTAAAACTGCACCTGAACAGAGAAGGAACCTGGGTAAGGTTGCCTTGTGAGGAGTTTGGGTAAAACTGCATCTGAACTGAGAAGGAACCTGGGTAAGGTTGCTTTGTGAGGAGTTTGGGTAAAACTGCGGCAGGAACCTGGGTAAGGTTACTTCGGGATAAGTCTGTGTAAAACTTCGGCAGGAACCTGGGTAAGGTTACTTTGGGCTAAGTCTGTGTAAAACATCAAGAGGAACCTGGGTAAGGTTACTTTGTGATAAGTTTGTGTAAAACTTCATAATGAACCGGGGTAAGGTTACTTTGAGATAAGTTTGTGTAAAACTTCAGAAGGAACCTGGGTAAGGTTACTTTGGGATAAGTTCGTGTAAAACTTCAGAAGGAACCTGCGTAAGGTTACTTTGGGATAAGTTCGTGTAAAACTTCATTCGAAAATGTATGAGAAAGGACCCGTGTAAGATCTTTCAGGATAAACTCGTGTGAAGCTGCATTTAGGAGAAACCCGTGTAAGATTGCTTCGTGACGAACCCGTGTAAAGCTGCATTTGATCGTGCAGATAATTACTCTGTTTAGTTTTAGGAGCTAATCTTGAACTTGCTAGAAGTTGTTGATGATAACCATCTTTCCTGAAAAGGTACATGATTAATCGTATATGATGCATGAAATGCATTGTATGATGATGTTCTCAAAATAAATGAGATTATGTTGTATGAAATATGTATGTGCAGGTCATGATATATGAACATGAAATGCTATTATGGTACGTCTGAGTTTGGGAAAATAAATCCCTGACTGCTGTTGGAGAGTACTGGGAATTACATTCCGGATCGTTGTAGAAACAATGGTTCTTCTACTTCCGCTAGGGATGGTGAACGAAGATGACTATGGTGGATATTTGCCCCTTGTTTACAGCTACTCTGCCGGGGGAGAGACTCTGTTTGAGAATAACTCTGCGGGAGAATAACTCTGTTGGAAGATGAACTTCGTGGTTGAAGTAATAAGCTATGTTGGGGATTGAGCTTCTGTATTCAGAGAAATAAACTATGCTCAGGAGAAAACTTTATGACCCGCTTGCGATTATGAAATTCGGTGGGGGAATATAGACGTCGACTCTCCGAAAGAGCTTGGTTAGGGAAAGTAACTCCTGTTTGGGGAAGCAGAGATAAAAACTTTGGTTGCCTCTACTTTGTGGGGAGTGTAGATGTTACTAGGATGCATCCTGAGGATATGACAATGACGTCATATCAAGACTTTTCTGCCCCTGTACCTGCTGGAGAAAGTGCATGCGGAGGCCTTGTGGATTGAGTGTTATCCCAACTTATGAGGTGCTTGGTAACTGCCGATCAAAATGATAAGTCTTCTACTGATGGGCAAGTGACAAGATAACGGGACATAGTCGTACGCTTTAATCCCTAACTTTTGCATGGACCGCCCTTTCGGGTTTTCAGTCCACCGGGATACCTTTTTTTGCTCAAGCTGCCTTTTCAGGTTTTCGACTTGCCGGATGTACAGATTTTTTTGTTTTTATCCCTAATTTTTGCCTGAACCCTTTTGGTTCATCGGGATGCCCTCATTTTTGCCTAGTCCAGTCAACCTAGAGGGTGTTTGTTCATGGGTAGTATTTTCCGACTATGTCCATGTTCACCGGGTACGGAGAATTGTCACTGTCCATAGTAGTAAGTGTTGTCACACTACCAGAAGATGTTTGTTTGATCGTACAGGATTCATTGCTGGAATTCATGCCCAATTCCCCAAGGGATTCAGATGGAGATCTGCCCCTGGCTATTTGGCATCTTTGAGAGATTCCTTGAATCTTGACTTGACTGCCCCAGATGATGGACAATGACCATGCCGTGCCCCTTGGTTGGAAGTGTTTTTCCACTTGAGGTGATCCTTTTTATTGAGAAGGTTTTTGTTCATTAGATATTCGTCATGCGAATTTCTCTGCTGTTGAACAAATAGTGATATGCAAACAATGTTATTTTAAGAATGCAAAGCTTATGTCTGTCTTGAGGTTTTGAAAATGCAGTTTTTTTTTAGTAAAATAGAATTTTGCAAAGATGTGATATCAACTCGGGATTTGTAACGGACCTTCAGGAGTCAGGATACCTTTTGTAACATTATGCTTCCAAACTAACCCATACTTCAGCTAGGACTTTTAAGGGTTATAACGTGACCTGGTTCACGGTTTAAGAAACAAAGGATAAAGGCTCAAATTTTATTTGTACCCACCCGTTCTTCGTGATGTTCTTCAATCCTATACTCAGTTAATTGTGCATTTAGATCCCGTTTGAGTCTTTTCTCTGATATTCCAGTGATGGTTCGGATATTGACAGTTTATTTTGAATAGGCAGTCATTTTTGTTGAGGGTTTGTAGGACCTCTTTCTTTTTTATTTTGTTATCCCTCTTTTTTCCTGAACTGTTTCTTTTTGTGATTACAGTCAGCGGGATGCCCTAGTTTTTCTTAAGTCTCCTTCATAGGTTTTGACTTAACGGGCCTTTATTTTAAGAGATAGTGACTGCTTGTCTTGACGATTATACAGAACCATCACCGTCTTTTGATTTGGAAGGAAGTCTTCGATGCCATTCATTGTGTACGAAGCAGAAGATTGCGACTGAATGCGCCTCTAAATTAACTGAGAAAACTACCCTGCCCCAGGTTATGATTAAGGGTTTTAAATTGTGTGAAAAGAAAAACTCCTACTTCTTTGGCTCGAAGGGGTTGACTAGGGATTATCTTCCTTATAACTCCACTGTTTAGGATTTGAAACAACGCCTGTACATCGTCAGCGGGGTCTGTTCAAAAGCATATTGTAGAGATTGTGGTGTCATTTTCGTCATCCTCCCTCTAAGGCTTAGAGTTTTTAATCGAGAGTTGAATATCACAAAAGGAAATAAGAACGCATTTTTGAAATAGTGAATGTGAATGAATTGATTGAAGACAAACATGTGCAATGCATTGATGAATTTACGAGGTTTGATTTGAATAAATGTTCAAACAAATCAAAAGAAAATTACACATTGATAATTATAATGAACGAAAAGTCTTCTTGTGAGAACTTGTCACTTCAGATGGTATGCCTTGGAGGGATGGCAGAAGAACTCAGCCTGACCATCGTGTGTAAACTCCAGCACTCCTTCATCAATCAAGTCTTGAATTTTATTTTTCAACCTCCAATATTCGTCAGTATCATGCCCCGGGCTGTTGGAATGGTATACACACCTTGCATCAGGATTGTAGTTAGGGTAAGAAGTCTTGGGATTCGAATGAGGTCCTATCAACGTAATCAGATTCATCCTTAATAGGTGTTGCAAAGCTTGAGACAGCAACATGTTGAGTTTGGTAAACTTCCTTTTGGGCATATCCGGCTTATTCTGATTAACCTGTTGTTTTTGGCGAGGTTGTTGTTAGATCCGTGATGTAGTAGCAATTTGGAAAGGTCCACTCTTCACCAAACCAACCTTTTGTCTTCTTAGAGGTTGATCAGTGACTTGGTCCCCGGCCTCGAATATTTTCTTCATACTGTTGTATTTGTCTTGATGAAGTTGGTTGATGATAGCTTTCAACTCTTCTTGTCTTCGAGCTAGGCCTTGGATAAGAGCCATCTGCCCTAGCATTTGGGTTCTCATTGCACCTACCTCAGCTTGCAGTTGTTCCAGGAGTTCGTCCTTATTGTCTTCATGACTTTTCTTGACCAAGTTCCCAACGAGGAGTGTTTTCAACTCTTCCTGCCCCTTGGATAGGTTTAGGAATATTTCCCTGAATTGAGCTTCTTGAGTTTGAAGATCTTTGTTGTCTTGTTTGAGAGCCATTGCTGAAATAAACAGCAAGAACATGAGATACATGTACTAGAAGACCTGTTATGCAATGATATGTATGATATATGTATGCAATGTTTTCAAGGATCTCACGGGGTAAACAAGAAACTGTTAGAATTTGATTGCAGCTTGATTGAAGAAACTTTGTGTCATTAAGAGTCCTTATTCAAGAGTCAAGCTCACCATATCGAGTGGGTCATAGCCACTGACTCAAGTTATCGTGTTTTGATCTCTTGACGGCATTGGCTAGAGGAAAATAAATCCCCTTGCCCCTTGCTAGACGTCTGATTTGCCATAACCTGCATCACAAACCCTTGAGATCCTTGAAATGGTTAAGGAAATGTTAAGGCATGATGTTATGATGTGTATGTTATGCGTTTAAGCAAAAGTGCAAGGTGATGTAAGCAAGTAAACCGGACAAGAAATCCAAGTTATTGGATAAGGACTGTAAACAAAACCAGCAAGGAACTCATGTTGTCAGATAATAAAACTGTGCAAGTAGTTCAAGTTGAAAGCATACAAGTCACACAAACAGCCTTAGGTTTAGGCTTGCATGGGTTTTAAGGTAGTGCCCTCTTGAAGTTTAGTTGGTTTCAAACATGTCTTAAAAAGTAACCGGGTTCTAGAGGATCTCAATATCAGTGACCATCCTATATCGACATTGTCTCAGCTCACACAATCTTTTCTTGTGGCCGAAATATCCCGAAAGTCTGATCTCAATGAGTGTAGCATCGAGTATCAACCAGTTCTCATCTCTACACCGAGGCCAGCTATCTCACTACTTTCTAATGGCCAAGTTGGGCAATTAAAGGTTCTAAGGTAAGTTGATGCTTCATGACACCACGCGGCGGCCCCGTACGCTCCCTGATTGACTCAAGGGTTATCGATACCAACCAAAGTGCCATATCAACGTAGCTACTGCTTCAACCGTGCCAGTATACCCCAACATAGTTCCCTCACAGTTTATTTCTACTTACCTAAAAGGTGTTCCCCAGATCCGGGTGTAGGATCAAATAACCCAAACAGTTCCCATAAATATAAAGCAAGCAAGACAATCAAGAGAAAGCAATTGAATATGACCTAGATTCTAAGGTTTACCCCACTTTATAATTCCCCAACAGAGTCACCGGTTTTGTGATACGGTGGCAGAACCGACTGTTTAATATTGGTTTGTGTTTTGCGTTTTATGTTTGCAAATGTCGCGGTAAGCAAGAGTCACCACCGACTTTTATTTTATCCAACAACGAAAAGGAAAAAGAACAAAAAAAACCATTTTCGAGATGTTTCTGAGTACGGGGGGTAGATTATATAAAGGGAAGGTGTTAGCACCCTTTTTATCCGTGGTTTTCCACGGGCTCTTAGGTACTTGCTCATTTTTCAAATTGCTTGTGTGTGTGTTTACTTTGAAAAGGTTTTACTTCGTGATAACCCTTGTATCAGTCCTCAAGGATGTGACGAAGTTGTTTTGAAAATTGTTTTTGAAAGGGCGTTTGTGTGAAAAGATTTGTTTTGAGCAAGTACCTACTAGCATCTACCTACTCAGAAAAAAAAGATTGTTTTTGTTATATTTCCTTTAGACAGCGTTATCCCACTATTAAGGAGTAGGTAGCACCGTCGTTGGAGTTTGTAAGGGACATTCGAAAGGGAAGAATACAATCACTAAAGCAATAGTTAGAAAACTTTAGTAGTAACCCTAGAGTCTTAAGATCTTTTCGAGGCGATGTTTCCGAGGCAACATTTCTGAGGCAACATTCAAATGGGACAATTTGATCTCTTTAGACTAGAGGGCCACCACTAAAATCTCCTATGCTTAATGATCATGTACCGAAGGCAACCGAAGTGAAGTAAACCCTAGGAGTGAACATGTGCGAGTGATTTGTCTCAGTTATTTTAATCTTTGCACAATAGGGTTTTCTAACTGTTTTAATTTTTCATGCATTCTTGCCATACAATCCTATTAGCCATACATCTAGACAGTTAAAAGTTTGCTAAAAGTAAAAGCGGAAATAAACCTAGCTTTTACATGGCTTTGACAGTTACACAATTGTCTTGACGTGAAATAAAAAAATGCGGAATTTAAAATCCTAATTTAAACTATTACAACCTTGAAACAGTTACAAAATAATGGCAAAAATAATAACAAGCGCGTGGCAAATCAAATACGGGAGAAATTAGGGTTTTGACCCTTGACTAAATCTAATTGCAATTGGTTAAAGAAAAATCATTGTTTTTGTCATTTTTGTGTTATTTAAGAAAATAAGGAATAATAAAACCTAACTACTAATCAATTTAAGAAAAATATTTAAATCCCATATTTTTGGTTTTTTGTTTGTTTGAAGAAAAGAAAATAATTAAATCAAAAAGTTAAACCTAGTTTTCTAATTGATTTTAATTATAAAAACAAGTTAAAGTTTCCCTAAATTAAATAAGTTAATTAATTTAATTAAACTTGATAAAAATAAAAAACCCTAATTCTAATTTTTATGACTTTTTGATTTTTATGATTTTATATAAAAGAAATTGCTTTTAAAAATAAAATGAATAAAAAATTAAGAATAAAGAAAATAAAATAATAAAAAGAGAAAAAAATTTAGAAATGGGCCTGTGTTGTTAGGAATTTTGGGGGTGTAGAACTAAACATCTGTGGCCCATTAAGCCCCAGGCCTGGTCAGCGCTGCATCTGGTATGGTGTTGACTTTGTGGTGCACCATGATCCTTCATTGGGGAGGCGTGAGATCTGGCCATCTGGGCATCCAATTGATGTATGTTAATGGCACATGATGGGCGTTGGATGGTGTAATGCATGGGATTGGCCTGAAATTGTTAAGAAAATAGAAAAATGCACACGCCTGGGATCGAACCCATGACGTGTACATGAAAGGCAAGCTTCCTTACCATCTACGCTGGATTTTTTAATTGAATATATTATAAAATATTAAAATCAAAAAGCAAAGTTAATTGCCATGCTCAGAAAACGCGCGAATTTTCAAATGCTCCAATGGTGGGTTGACACGCCATCATCTTCTCCCTTGAACCGTGGCTTTAGATGAAGCACTTTTACCTACGGACGTTTGTTCGTAGCTACAACGTTGTCCATCTCAAAAATCTTGTACATGCAATATAAATTAATTGTAATGGTACCAATCAACTCGTCTTGGTCTCACGAGGGTCATGGTACCCCATTCATGGTCCAATTTTCCCTGTATCAAAAATCCCCAAACCGAGCTCTTAAACCCTAGCAATGGTGAATATGGATTCATGCACTGTTAGTACAATTAAGCTATACAGAAAGCTTGCAATCATGATTATGAACAAGAATATGTGGATAACATGCGTTTAGGATGCGTAAAACATTGAAATCGAGTTTGAGTTTTTTGTGCAAACCGTGATGTTGTAACGTGATGATTTTGGATGCTTCAAGGCTGGCATACGATGCTATTAGCTTCCTGAGATGTCCAGGAATGGATTAGAAGCCTTGGAATGGTTCTAATTGGCCTGTGGAAGAAGATAGGTCTCACACTTTTCTTTGAAATTTTGTAGTTTTGTTCTGCCTCCTCCCACGACTCTAACTCCTGTTCTTGCCTTGGATGTGTTCAATATATATCATAGAGTGAATTAGGGTTGTAAAAACAAATTACATCTTTGAAAGTTTTGAAGATTTGATTTGATTTGATTTTCATAGCATATGTAAACTTGCTATATTGAGCCAAATTATGCCTTTCTTGTATCAATCAACCTTGATTCGAATTGATCATGATATCCTTGCATTATTTGATTGAAATCCTGTCCAAAAATCAGATCAAAACATATCTTTTTCATTATTCCTCAATTATTTGATTTAATTGAAATTTTAATTAACAAAAAATCAAAATAAATTGAAAAGTGAAGCAAATAACATGAGGTTGGATATTTGGGTCGTGGATTATATTATAAGTGAGGTGCAAGCTTAAAAAGTTAGGCCCATTTGGCAAAAAATGCCATTTTGAGCCCATTTGACTTTTGACAATTTTGCAAAAAATGTCAACTTTGACAAGGCATATCTCCTCCAATTTTAACCCTAGAGAGGTTTTCTTGGACTTTTTAGAAAGCTTAGGTTGTCCCCTAAGCAACCCTTTTAGTCTCATCCTAATTGAGTCTTCCATGTTCATGTATGAAGCTTTGACCCAAAAGGTGTTTTTAATGACTTTTCAAAAGGACCTATAATGTCAAAATTCATATCTTTTTGTGAGTGCATATTTTGAACTTGTGGTCTAAATATGAATTTAAGGTAATTGCATCCTCTTCAAAATGAGCTTTGGATGGAAAATTTATGATAAAGCATGTGAAAGTTATGCTTGGTCAAAGTTGGGTTGACTTTTCCTACAAATCCCTAATTTAGCAACTTTTGGGTTTTGATGAATTTGGAGCATTCATTGAGGAATCATGATCAACCCTTGATAAAATGATGGAAGTCACTTAAAAATGTTGATGTTGACCAAAAATATTGAAGTTTGACTGTATGTGGGCCACATTTGACTTTTGACCTAGTAAAGTTGATTTTCAGGCATCTGAGCAGTTGGCTGGGCAAACTTCTTGTGAAAGGCATGGAACATGACACGTAGGGTCTTGGGAACATTATAAGACCTTTGAAAGCATATGATACCTTTGTGGTTCACCTATCTTGATGAGTAATGAAACCCTAATTTTGAGGTGCATTGACTTAAGAGAGAGCTTGTCTAGTCAACTCTTGGGCTTCCTTGAGCAACTTGGGGACCTCAATTGACATTTGTTGAGTAAAGTGGGAGGGAAAATTTTGGGGTACAAAATAACCCTACTACCCGGGTTCCTTCACCAAGACCTACTATCCAGGCTTTCATCTCGATGTAACCCTACTACCCAGGTTCCTTCATCAAGCCCTACTATCCAGGCTTTCATCTCGAAGTAACCCTACTACCCAGGTTCCTTCACCAAGCCCTACTATCAAGGCTTTCATCTCGAAGTAACCCTACTATCCAGGTTCCTTCTCCCTTATCTCCAGACAACAGTTTACAACACTGTAAGGCCAGGACTCGACCAGATACGGTCAATTTCACATTTCCCCAGCGAGTCGCTATACAGCCTGGACCCTGACCAGGTATACATTCTACCTTCACTTCCTCAGTCAACATATAACTCCCTAGTAGAGTAATGGACAATCGAAGCTCCTGGACTTTACTTCCCAATGCATAAATCAACATTCCCCGGCAAAGTCCCCCTCAATAGCAGGTACAGGAATTCTCGCCAAAGATTCTCTTACACAACCGATCTTTTCCATATGGCATCTTTAAGCCTATTTTCGACATCACCAATCAGCAATCCTGCATGCGAGTGAAAATTTATGGGTACTCTAGTGTTCAATCATCTTCCACCTTCAGATCACGAAAGGCAGACCAGCCAATCTATATCCTCAGGCTTAAGAAGATTGAACAGTGGCAACTATTGTACCCCAAAATTTGCCCTCTCATTTCTAAAAAGATCAACCTGGACCCTCAGGTTTGCTTCCATCCAATTACAAATCTTGAATTACAAATTTTCCCATAAAATCATTCACAGGGGGAAAATGGTCATTTGCATCCAAGGGAGCCAAACTATGACTTTTGAATCAAAAATCAAGTTCCAAGAATCATATTTCATTAAGGCGTGAAATTGGTTCATCAAAAATCAGAAGTCAGAAGTTACTTTGAAAATCAAATTTTCTAAACATTTAGAAAATTTTCTAAGTGTCTAGAGAATATGATACTTCAGAACTTCTGAGACAGCCTTTATGCAGGTGCAGTCAGAAGTTGCAAACACAGTTCAAAACATAACGCTTCAATTAGAACATGTAGAAGCGATGCTCTTTAGTCAGAACATGATGCTTCAGTCAGAACATGATTCTTCAGCATATGAAGGCTATGTTCAACGCTCTGGTCAGAACATGCCCCTTCAGCATTTGGAGGTTACGTTTCTGATCTTCTGCATCAGAATATCACCAAATCCTAAGACCTCGTTTAAACAACCTGCTACACTGCTACAGTACGGTACTCTAACCAGTAGTTAATCCAGTCCACGCCTGCATTTTCCCAAATCTTGTATTTGCACCAAATACAAAAAGTTGTGATCAAAAAGCAATGGAACAGTGTGCCAAAAGTTCAAATCCCATCTGTTTTCCCCCCAAAACCATAACAAATTCATCTATAAATAAGTTGCTCCATCACACTTGAAAAGGGCTGGTTTTTAGAGAGAGAATCATCAAAAGAGAGAAAAGAAAGTTGTGATACCTCCATAAAAAATCCAAAATTCCCAAACAGAAAACCAAAACCTTTGTTCTTCCCTTGAAATAAAAGAACTTGGTATTTTCTCTTTCGTGGCTCTTGCTGACTCCAGAATATCTGAAAGCAGCAGCTCAAGTCCCAAACCACGCTCCAGGTTCAAGGTAAGTCTCCCTGACTCTGCATCTTCTCATTCAGAACATCATTAAACAAGTAAATATCATAGAATTAATGTTGTCCATATCACTGCGTAAGTAGAAAGACTGTGGATCACAACTTCTTGATTAGGGCTAGGCTCAAATTTGGGATTAGAACTTCTATAAACTGTTGCGCTATTATCCTTCTGATTTGTTGTTTATTAAGAACTGAATAAATTGCTGATGTGCTAATTAAGAGTTAAAATATGGCATAGAACTTCTGATGTTTACTCACAGCTTTAGCACAACACGGAACTTCTGAGTTCCCCTCACTGTTTAAACACATTGAATTGTTGATTGTTCACCCACTATTTTAACACTTAGAACTTCTGATTTTCATGCGCTGATAAGACGCTGAACTGCTGATTGTTCGTTCACTGTCTTAACACCATACAGAACTTCTGGGTTCTTCCTACTGTTTTGACACGCACAGAACTTCTAAGGTTTTCTCACTGTTCTAATATTCAGAAGTTCAGCACATAGCAATCCAGAACTTTTGTGTTTTTCCTCTAACGTGTCTTGCAGGACCTCCGAGTGTACCAATCCAGAACTTCAGATTTTGATGCTTCCTTCTGAGTCACCATGCGCCTGACTTCAGAACTTCTGATCCTTGTTGTTTCGCTCGCAGCAGCACGCTGTTTCAACTCTTTCATTTATTTTCCTTTTTATCATTTTTTATATTAACCCTTTTTTATTAACATAAAAATACATAAAAATATTTTCTTTTATTATTTAATTAACTTAAGACTAAAAAACCATTTTCTAAACAAGTCCTTTTCTCTTTCTTATATTGTACATTTCAATATGGTTGTAATAGTAACTTAGGATTTAATTTTATTTGCAATCCCTATTTGTAAATATGTACACCCCATCCCCCTAATGATTGTAATAGCGTAGAATCTTTATTTTCTGCACTTTTATTACTTTCATATATTGTTAGTAATTAGGGTGTGTATGGCAAGACTAAAACCAATGTTTAGAAAACCCTAATTCAAGACAAAATTATGCATGCAATCAAATACACTTGCACACTAGCACCCTTAGGGTAATCCCACTTGTTGCCTATCGGAAAAATAGTCATGTCCCTCGAACATGGGTGTTTTAAGCAAAAGACCCTCGACAAAAGATCATAGTCTCTCGATGACCCTCGATGTTGCCTCCGGTAAACGATATAGTCCCTAAAAATGACATTGCTAAAATGTCCCATAGGTTGCCTTCTATGACTATACAAACGCCCCAATGCCCGTCCCTTCACATCTAACGATGGGGCTTCTTACCAAAACAATGGTAAGATAGCAACATCTAAAGGAGAAGGAAAAGAACAATTAAGACCTTTTGAGTAGGTAGATTCTCTCCTAGTTGCTCGCTTGCTCACCACAAAGCATTTTTACACCAACACCCACATTTGAAATATTTACAAAAGACAACACTTTGTATGCGTTCTTATAGAGATGAGAGCCATTACAAAGAAAACCCTTTTCAAAATCACTTTCAAAAACACGTCCCACAAACACCTCTTTGAACTATTTTCAAAACAACACTTTGTACGCATTCTTATAGAGACGAGAATCATTACAAAGTCACATTTTCTAAATGCTTTCAAAACCCACATCACAAGCAGACATTCAAACAAAAGCAAGTGATCTAGCAAGTAACTAAGAGCCCATGGAAAACCATGGATGAAAAGGGTGCTAATACCTTCCCTTTTCATAATCTACCCCCCGAACTCAAGAAAACATCTATAAAGGTCTTTCCAATGCTTTTTCACCTTTCCTTATTGGATAAAAGAAAAGTCGGTGGCGACTCTTGCTAAACCGTAACATTTGCGATAAAACGCAAAACCTTCAAGTCAGTTCTCCCATCGTACCACTAGCGGTCCAAGAAAAAGTTAGGGATTTAAAGCGTATCACTATGTCCTATTGGATCACCTTGCGACCATACTTCAGCATCATCTATCAAGCTCAAAACGACACCAATCAATCCAGTCAGCTTCGGACAAGCAGCAAAGTGATGAGACGCTCGAAGACATAGCGGCAATAGCAGAATTGAAAGTCAATGGGAATATTACACATAGCTGTTTTCTCCTCTTTGTACACAATATTGTATAACTTTCATTTTCACAATGGCGTTCTCTTACTAGAGTGTCGGCTTCCTTGTACAAAAACACCTGTTATAGGCCAACTTCAAAAATTAATACAAGTCATTTTTACAAAACCATTTGTTTTTATTTTTCTGTTTTGTTTTGCAAAAATATCCAATGATTTATTCTTGACATATGCATTTGAATATGATTGATATTCACAAATATTCGCATAAGAAACGGAAATACAATTGCTTATAACTTAAGGAACAGGGGCAAAAAACTAAAAAACCATGTCAAGCCTGACAGTTACTCCTTCCAGCAGGTACAGGGGCAGGTACAGTTTTGAAACAAGGTCATCATTACATGCGACCCCGTGATGCCTACACTCCCCACGGAGTAGAGGCAACCAAAGCTTTGACATGGGCTTCACCAAACAGGAGTTACTTTCCCCAACAAAGTTCCTTCAAAGAGCCGACGTCTATATTCCCCAACCGAATTTTATAATCGCAAGCGGTTCATAAATTTTTCTCCCGAGCAAAGTGTATTTCTCCGAATGCAAAAGCTCAATCCCCAACAGAATTTATTTCTCTAGCTACGGAAGCTCATCCCCTGGCAGATTTTATTTCTCTGAATCGGCAAAATATTCCAGTAAAGCATTTCCTCTCGCAAACAGAGTTATTCCCCCGCAAAGTTATTCTCAAGCAGAGTCTCTCCCAGACAGAATATTCGTAAACAAAGAGTAAATCCGCAGCATAATCATCTCCATTCACCATCCCCAGCGGGAATGAAGAATTCGGCTTCCCTAATACTTTTCAGTAGCAGTCCGGGATTTACTTTCCCCGACTAAGGAATACCGCAATAGCATCCCATATCCATACATCACGGCATGCGCATACATACTGCATTCAATACAATCTCATTTATTTTGAGAACATCATTACAATACATTTCATACATCATGACATTGCATACGACTAACTCTTTACCTTTTAGGAAAGGACCAAATCTACAAGCTACGTCTAACCAAGGACTATTCCAGGATTTTCCTCAGAAAGATAATCCTAAAATCTCTCCGCTCACTATGCCGGTGGAAGAGACTCCAAGACTTTCGTCTGGGTCAGTTGAATCGCTATTAAGATTCTCCTAATTACTATGCCAGTCAAAGTTACCCAAGATCTCTCCGCTCACTATGCCGGTGGAAGAGGTTCCAAGACTTTCGTCTAGGTCAGTCGAATCGCTACTAAGATTCTCCTGATTACTATGCCAGTCAAGGTTAACCTAAGTTTTTCCCTGGGTCAGACAGGTCGACACTAAGATCTCTCTGATTACTATGCCAGTGGAAGAGGTACCAAGACTCTCGTCTGGGTCAGTTGAGTCGCTACTAAGATTCTCCTGATTACAATGCCAGTCAAAGTTACCCAAGATCTCTCTGCTCATTATCCCGGTGGAAGAGGTTCCAAGACTTTCGTCTAGGTCAGTCGAATCGCTACTAAGATTCTATTGATTACTATGCCAGTCAAATTGAACCCAAGATCCCTCTGCTCACTATGCCGGTAGAAGAGACTCCAAGACTTTTGTCTGGGTCAGTCGAATTGCTGCTAAGATTCTCCTGATTACTATGCCAGTCAAAGTTAACCTAAGTTTTTCCCTGGGTCAGACAGGTCGACACTAAGATCTCTCTGATTACTATGCCAGTGGAAGAGGTACCAAGACTCCCGTATGGGTCAGTTGAATCGCTACTAAGATTCTCCTGATTATTATGCCAATCAAAGTTACCCAAGATCTCTCCGCTCACTATGCCATTAGAAGAGGTTCCAAGACTTTCTTCTGGGTTAGTCGAATCACTACTAAGATTCTCTTGATTACTATGCCAGTCAAATTTACCCAAGATCTCTCCACTCACTATGCCGGTGGAGGAGGTTCCAAGACTTTCGTCTGGGTCAGTCGAATCACTGCTAAGATTCTCCTGATTGCTATGCCAGTCAAAGTTAACCTAAGTTTTTCCCTGGGTTAGACAGGTCGACACTAAGATCTCTCTGATTACTATACCAGTGGAAGAGGTACCAAGATTTTCATCTGGGTCAGTTGAATCGCTACTAAGATCCTCTTGATTACTATTCCAGTCAAAGTTAATTCAAGGCATTTCCCGGGTTTAGTCAAATCGACACTAAGATTTATATCCCAGTTAAAGATAACTTGATACCTTTCTCGGGTTTAGTAAAATTGATACTAAGATTTCCGTTCCAATTAAAGAAGCTATGAAGCCCGAAACCGACTGTATAATAGTCAATCAACAATTCAAGACACTGTGAAGCCTGGATCCTGACTAGATAACAGTTTAATCTCATTTCCCAATAAGTTGCTGTGAAGCCTGGAGTACGACCAGATAGCAGACAACCTTATCATCCTCAGCAAGTCACTGTGAAGCCTGGATCCTGACTAGATAGAAGTTCACTTCCGTCTCTTCAATCAAGAGATGACTCCCCAGTAGATTAACGGACAACTGAAGCTCCTAGACTCTATTCCCTAAGACAGATACCAACATTCCTTAGCGAGGTCCTCCCTAACAATAGGAATAGGAATTCCCACGAAGGAAAATCTCACTAAATCATCATTATTTTGGATGGCATCTTTAAGTCCATCTCCGACGACTCCCCGTCACATTCTCTGAATGGCATCTTTAAGCCCATCTCCGACGACTTTCAGTTATCTTCTTCAAATGGCATCTGTAAGCCCATTCTCGATGTCATCAACCATCAGTATTACTTCATGCGAGTGCAAATTTCTGGGCACTCTAGTGTTCAATCATCTTCCACCCTCAAATTACGAAAGGTGGACAAGCCAATCTAAATCCTCTAGTTTTAAAATATTGAACATGGGCAGATGTTGTACCCCAAAATTTGTCCTCCCATTTTAACACAAGACATACTCCTAGAGGTCCTCAATGGCTCAAGTTGACTAAGGATTGACCAGACCAATCCTCTTCTTAAGACAATAAGCCTCAAACTAGGGTTTCACTCCTCATCAAGATGTTTGAGTTCTAAGGGTCCTAAATGGTCTCCATTGCCCTAATATGTCCTCAAGATCATCCATGCCAAGTTTCATTCCTTGCACAACAAGTTTGCTCAGTCAACTGCTCAAATGCCTGAAAATCAATTGTACTAGGTCAAAAGTCAATTATGGCCCAAATACAGCCAAACTTCAAGATTTTTGGTCAACATTAATAGTTTGAAGTGATATCCATAATTTTATCAAGGTTTGATCATGATTCCTCAAGAAAGGCTCCTAATTCATCAAAAGTCAAAAATTGCAAATTAGGGTTTCTATAGGAAAAGTCAACCAAGCTTTGACCATGCATAACTTTCTCATACTTTATCAGAAATTTCTCATCCAAGGATCATTTTGAAGAGAATCCAATTACCTACAACTCATCTTCAGACCTCAAGTTCAATAAATGCACTCATGAAAAGATGTAAAATCAGACATTATAGGTCCTTATCAAACGTCAACAAAAAACACCTTTTGGGTCAAAGCTTCTTACATGAATATGGAAGACCCAATGGAGATGAAACCAAAATGGTTGTTTAGAGGACATACAAGCTTTCTAAAAAGTCCAAGAACACCCTCTTAGGGTCAAAATTGAGAGAGATATGCATTGTCAAAGTTGGCCATTTTTGGAAATTTGCACAAAGTTAACAATGCCCAAAATTGCATTTTTTTCACATGGGCCCATCTTTTCAAGATTCAATCTCAGTCCTAGCATGGTCCATGATCTATGGGACCCTCCATACCTTATTTATTTGTTTATTTAATTTATTTTTATTTTTATTCATTTAAAACTCAAATAAAATCAAATAAATCACATAATTTGTTTTAGGAATGATTTTTGCATTGAATGGAGATCTCATGTGTTGTCAATAGCCAAAGAAATCATGCAAGCTATGAATGGGAAAGGATATTCAAAACTGGAAAGATTTGAAGCAAAATTGAAAGGCATTGATATCTTTGGATCCTTTCCATACTAGTTGACCTAATGTGATTCACATATATATGCCAAGCCATTCCAACCTTGAGGAAAAAAGAACAAGTGCGCAGCCTGCCTCAAGAGAGAAAGAAAAAGTTTTAAAAAAATGAAGAAGAGTGCAAATCTCAAACACTCGAGCCAACCCTCCTCAGTGAGATCCAATCATTCCATAACCCTTCTGAGGACTCCAGGAGGTGAACCAGTCCATCGTTGAAGGCTAAACCACTCTGAATCGCGCTAGTCTGATCCTCCCATATTGGTAATCTTTTGATTTTTAAAACCTGTTTAATCCTCAATGTAAATGCATTTTGATTGTATATCCATACTATTTGCATTATTTGTTAATTTATTATGTGTCTCATGCAAGGAATAAATCCAAGATCACAAGTTACCATTGTTAGGGCTTAGGGAGAAGCAAGCTTCAGTTTTAGTGATACAAGGACTTTTAGGGAAAATGGACACCACCATTGGATTCTTGGGGAAATTTTAAGGGGGGTAGGGTCTTTTTTATGCTTTGATATGGCGTGTTTCGCAGTTTCAATTTCTCGTGTCACCGGAGAAGGTGACCGGGACCACCGTGGCCGGTGGCTTGACTTTTACAGACGATGGTCCAAGCATGAGTGGCCATGTCCAAGCATTCCATTGGCTGGATCCAATAATTAAATTCCTCTCTCCACATCTGATTAGTTCTTTGAATTACCAGGGCCCCATAATGCCTGCGTGTCAAGTTGATTCAGCACTGGATCTATTTTTCCCTTATTTTATTTTTGCTTAATTATGTAAACAAATGACTAACCAGCACAGATGGCAAAGGACAAGGCATTTGAAGGGAGGGACCTGGATTCGATCCCAGGTCCAGACATTTTCATATTTTCTGAATTTCTTGTTTCAGATCTAGCGCATCTCACAACCAGGCATCTATCATGCGCCTCTAGATCCAGCCATTGGATCTTCTTTCAATCTAGATCCAACGTTCAGCAAGCAAAGAACTTGGTGAACCCCCCAGATGAGAGCCACATTGGATCATGGCAAGTAGAAGGGCCAGCAAGCTTGGGCTTGGAAAATTTCAGCCATGCACCCCCCAAATTGCTTCTCATATCAGGCCCATTCTATTTTCTTTTGCTTTTAATTTCTTCAACATTTTTATTATTTTATTTATTTTTAATTGTTTTAAAAAAAAATTTAATTAAATCATAAAAACACAAACATTATAATTAGGTTTTTTCATAAAATATTTAATTTCATTAATTAATTAGGTTAATTAGGATAATTTAAATTCCTTTTTCATAATTAAATTAATTAGAAATTAGGTTAATTTGCAAAATTAATTACTTTCTCAAAATCCAAAAAAATATTTTTCTTTATTCACTAATTAGATGTCTTTGAATTTAATTGTTAATTCCCCGTATTTAATTGTTAATTCCCCGTATTTAATTTTGTCGCGCGTATTCTTTTTCCATTATTTTTTTTAAATTATTGTATCTGCTCCAAATTTGTAATAGTTTTAACTAGGTTTATTTTACTATTTTTCATGTACTGTTTTAATTCCCCATTTTTGGTCATGTAATCCCCATCCCCCAAAGCCTTGTAATAGCTAGGTTTAAGATTCTCGCATTTTATTTTTTTCGCTACTATTAACTATTAGATGAATGATCATAGGATTCAATGGAAAGATTAAATGATTAAAACAGTAGATCACCCTAAATGTGCAAAGATAAATAAACTGAAATCAAACACTTGCACATGCTCACCCCTAGGGTATCTCCCCCTTCAGTTGCCTCGAAAATATGGTCACTGTTCTCGAACGTGAGAATTCTTAGTGATTGTCCTCTAATTCAGAGATCGCGAGTCCCTTTCGAAGGTTGCCTCGGTAAAACAAAATGCAATCTTAGAACTTTAGGACAGTTACTAAGAGATCTTGCCCTGTTTCCTTAAGTGACCATAATCATCCCTTCGATTGTCCCTTAAACTCCAACAATGGAGCTACCTACTCCTTAATAGTAATATAGCACTATCTAAAGGAAATAAGAAAATGAACAGTCTTTTTCGAGTAGTTAGAAACTCTTAAGTACTTGCTCAAAACAACCAGTTTTTTCACACTTACACTTTCCGAACAAAGTTTTCAAAAACGCTTTATCACACACTTGAGGACTGACGCAAGGGTTACCATAAAGTGAAACACCGTACTAAGGAATTTTCAAAGCTTTTCAAAACACACACAAAAGCAATTTCAAAATGAGCAAGTACCTAAGAGCCCTTGGAAAACCATGGATAGAAAGGGTGCTAACACCTCCCGTTTCTATAATCTACCCCCCGTACTCAGAAACATATCGAAAAAGGTTTTTTCTGTTCTTTTTCCCTTTTCATTTGTTGGATAAAATAAAAGACGGTGGCGACTCTTGCTTACCGCGACATTTGCAAATGCAAAATGCAAAACCAGTATTAACAGTCGGTTCTGCCACCGTATCACAATGTGAATATGGTGTTTTGATGTGCAACATGTGATAATTGATTTAATTATACAATTGTGGTAATTGGAATTGAATTTCATTTGGAATATGAATTGATGAGCTATGTTGTATATATTAATTGGTATATTGGATTATGTTATGCCTAATACGTCGTTTTATGAAGAGTGATGGATTCATATTGGTGTATGTATGTTTTACATTTCTTATGATTATATATTTTCATAATGATATGAATTCTCACCCTTCTGTTAGAATGATATTTTATACAACATCGCTCAGGTACCGGAGATAGCGGCACTTCTTTACAGGATTATAGGAGGAGCTAGATCCTTATTTATCTGCTTATTCCTAGGTAGTGAGTCATTGCTCTGGTCTATGTAACACATGGGATATTCAAACTCATGTTTAATTTATTTTGAGAGATTTTTGTTATTACTCTCTTTTATTTGGACATGTATGAGATTATGTGATGTTTGTCCTTACTACCTAGTACTTATGATATGATTGCCATTATGGGATTTCGATCATTTATATCTTTATATTGAGATAATTATTCCACTACGAGATGCATATTTTGTTTTGGTGTATGAAACGTGAATTTGAATACGTGTTATGATCATGACCAATATGCATGTTTGAATTTTCTTTATCGTTTTGTAAAGTCAATTGCGACGCCCTCTTTGAGATGTATGCTCATTTACTCTTATTATGTTATTTATGTCTATATGGGGTTAGAGGGTGTTACACGGGTTGTCTTAATATTCTACCCTCTTGATGTCTCTTCTTGTTTCGCGGATCGTCCTGAGATCCTACCCTCTTTTGTCATCTTGCACGGGATGCGGATTGTTCTCATATCTTACCCTCTTGATTTCTATTGTCATCTTGTGTGGGTCTCGAATTGTCCTGATATCTTACCCTCTTGATTCCTTTTATTAGGTTACGGATCATCCTGAGATCCTACCCTATTCTGTCATCTTGAGCGGGTCACGGATTATCCTGATATCCTACCCTCTTGATGTCTTTTCTTGGATCATGGACCGTCTTGAGATCTTATCCTATCTTGTCATCTTGTGCGGGTCACGAATTGTCCTGATATCTTACCTTCTTGATGTCTTTTCTTGGGTCACGGATCATCCTGAGATCCTACCATCTCCTGTCATCTTGTGTGGGTCACAAATTTTCCTGATATCCTATCATATGGATGTCTCTTCTTGGGTTACAGATCGCCCTGAGATTCTACCCTTTCCTGTCATCTTGTGTGGGTCGGAGATTGTCCTGGTATCCTATCTTACTAATGTCTTTTCCTGGGTTGCAGATCGTCATGATATCCTACCCTCTTGTCACCTTTTCATGGGTTGTGGATCATCTTGAGATCCTACCACTCTCTCAACTACCATTTTGCTATAACAATTGTTCCTCCCTGAGAACCTCGTAACGGAATTGTTACCACATAATGAACAATCATCCCCCATAAACCCTTCTCCCAAAAAAAATAGGAAAAATTCATTCCCCAACAAATATCATAAAAAAAACAATTCATCATTCAGAACAAATTTTGGCATTGGTATTTAATCATCTTCCCACTTGAATGTTTGAAAGGTTCGCGCTAATCGCACCTTCAGGTTTAAGATGATTAAATAGGGGCAGCTGTCATACCCCAAATTTCTCCTAACCTTTTTAAGGCTCGTATGGCTTATTCATACCTTTCATTAGGTCATCTATCATTGCATGAATTTATAGTCGTAGGATCAATGTTTTTCCTTTTCGGAAGCCGCCCAAAACATATTATTCTGATAGATAGTGTAATGAGGCAAAACTCTGGTTTTCAAGGTTTAAATGTGTTTCGCGTGATTCACAATCCATTAGATCATTGATCAATCAAGTCATTATCATGACAAGATCTCATGTATCTCAGCATGCTCTGAATTGCAAAGGAATTGGGTGTTTCAGTGGATTTGAGACGATGTGTATCAAAAATAGTGCTTTTACTGGTTCAAGCTCAGAAATTCAAAACATGTGATCCGGATACTATTTTGAGTTGATTCCTCGGGCATTAGATCCGTCTTGGTATTTTCTCCATTTCATATGTTCAAGTCAGAAGCTAATTATGCGCAAAACATCTCCAAATAATTTGATTTCCCCGAAGCAGTACTTGAATTTAATGACTGGTTATTTGTTTCTCGAGCGTTGGGAAATTCGTAACTTTCATCTGATTCGGTATTTTCATTTGATTCTTCAAGCATTGAGATCGTGTTGACTTCCTTTTCATTTCTTGTGTTCGGGTTGAAGGTTAATTTTGTGCAGAGAACCTCCAGAAATTTTATTTCTTTGAAGACAGTTACTGAATTTAATAGTTGGTCCGTCGTCTCGCAAGCAATCAAAAATTCATAACTTCTTATTGGAATAATGTTTTGTAATTGTTCTTGAGGTTTCGTAATCGTCTTGTTATCTCCATCAACTTTCTTGTTCAGCTCGAATGCCGATTCTTTAAGGAGAATCTCTGAACGCGCGGATGCTTTGAGAGGAAGCAATGGAAAAATGGTAAAAATATTGTCTTGGTCGTTATTTTCTCGGACGTTTG
Organism: Vicia faba; assembly: GCA_948472305.1. NCBI lineage: Eukaryota > Viridiplantae > Streptophyta > Magnoliopsida > Fabales > Fabaceae > Vicia > Vicia faba. The sequence continues at coordinate 135,315,929 of OX451737.1, read as the reverse complement.
AAAATTTATAACTTTCGCCTGGAATGATTTTTATGAGCCGTTCTTTTTGGGGAAAATCCGTATTGATTTAACATTGTTTTGTATGTTTGGACTGAGAGCTGATTCCTCGAGGAAAGTCCCTGAAATTATGGTTTACTGGAGATTTTCGTAAATTTCGTGTTAAGCTCGAGCCAAGATTTTGCACCTATGATGACGTGACATTTTGCGATCTTGTTATGCTTACGTTGTCAAATTGAGACTCAATCCAATTACACATCCAAGGCCTAATTCACTCACACTATATATTCTCGAAATCAGATTGTTTGCCTAATAATTCACCAATTCTCAAAAAGAAAAAAAATCTATCTCTCTCTATTTGCTCCAAGATCAAACTCTATTCTCTCAATTTTTCTCTCAAGAACACAACAACAACTTCAAGAAATTTTTTAAATTCAATTCAAGCTGCAAGCAAGATCTATCTCTCCTCCTTGCCGGAACTCCCTCCGCTCACCAGACCTCCAATCGCCATCGACTAGCCTCGCCAGACCGCCGCTGGAAAAGCCGTCGGAGCTCCCTCCCAAGGTCGCGCGACCGCGATGATGTACTCCCTCCTCTTTTGCGCATTTTTTCTTCCTCCATTCTCTGATCTGATTCTTGCGATCTCTTCATCTCAACCTCCTCTTCGATTCTACAATGAGTTTTCTTGATTTAAGCGCTTTTTTGAATAAGTGATCCTTGAATAAGCACTTTTGTTGATTCTTGAATTGAGCTTTAATTAAGGAATTGAGTTGTGGATTGGATATAATTGTTGAGAATTTAATTGATTTGAGATCATGTTATGGAAATTCGGAATTGAATAGTAGAAATAAGTGCTTATGTAATTAAGTGATTTTCATAAAAGTGATTATTCAAAAATTAAAGTGTCGGAGCTTTTGGATAATTGATTTTAAATCTAAAATTAACATGTGAAATCAATTTACATTGATTCTTGAATGTGCAAATTCACATGTTAAGTTCCATAAGCGTAATTTAATTACATAATATCTTCTATGTGTTTCTTTTAATTCTACATAATATATTGTTTCTCAATTGCATTTGTTGTGACTTGTGGTGATTAAAGAGGAGCATTGATTGTTGTTTAATTACATAATTGATACAAGTTTGGATTTATAATTCGGTAAAAAGCACTTAAACTTTTACAAAAATCGAATTTCTAACTTAATGTCAATTATGGAATTAATTGTGAGACTTTGTTGTTTATCATATGTTCACATAATTTCCAAGTCTATGCACAAATAAACTCTCATTTTCAATGCAAAAACGTAGAGTTTAGAAATTAAATCAACATTTGATTTTTGTGCATTTTCATCTTTTTTGGACGTTGTTTGAACACAAAGTCATACATTACTTAATCTTTAATGCTCATGACACTTGGATTACACGTTTGGATAGTGCTTAAAGATAATTTTTCATGGTTTCAGATCTAAATTCTGTCTGATTCATGCTAAAACGGTGTTGTTGTTTTGTGCACTAAAACACACCAAAATGTCACTCCCACTTAGAATTAATTCACGAGACCTACTTTTTTGAATCTATTGGCACGTTTAGATGCAACCATGCGATTTTGAGCCGATTTCGTATCGATGATTTTTGCGCGTTATTTTTTCTTACAAGGCGATTTGGCTCCATTTGACACGTACTTTGAGCTTTAAAATTTGTTTGATGTATGCTTGTATTGTATTGATCATTTGTGCATCATTATGTACGCGTTCGCTTATCTTCGTTACACTTTTCGGCTTAATTCATATTATTACCGTAGTGCTTCCTGATTTTGGTTTTCACCATCCATTGGTCATTTGTATTACACTCACTTGTATTCCGTTATCACATTTGAGTTGTAATTTGATGCTTTTTGTTGCATTTTTATTTGCTAATCAATTTTTTGGATTGTCCAAGGTACACTATGAGAGCTTTCGATCATGTAACTAAGCGCTGGTTATGTGATTGAAAGGAATTTGGTTTGGATTCGCTTCTGATGCGAGTCATTCTTACTTCTTATTTCATGAGATACATACTATTTGTGATTGTCTGGATCTTGCTTTACTTGTACAGTGTTATCTTGTGCAGGGACTCTGATGTAACGCGACGTATTTGTGGCTTGTGATTTATTTTCGCACATGATATTCTTTGGATATTATTTCTCACTATTTCACTTTCTTGGTGAAGCTTGCTTGAAGTATTCTAGGTTTCTTGCTTTCGCTTGCTTTTCTAAGAACTATTGTTTGATTGGTATTCTTATTTGCTTCCTTTTATCTCTTACACCTTTTACCGCATTTTACAGCTTTTCTAGATATCATGAGAAGTAGAAATTAAAGAGTGTGCGCTCGAAGTCGTTGTTTAAAGACCTGTAGTAGGCATTCCTCACTTATTTTCTATTTGTGTTTTCTTTTGTCAATCAATGATGTCACTTAATTAGAATTGAGGTAACAATTTTGATCTTTGCATGCTCCTCATAGGATTTTATTGCTTTCTTTGTTGATGATTGATGATGTCACTCAATTAGAATTGAGATAACTACTTCGATCTTTGCATGCTCCTCGTAGGATTTTATTTCTTTCTTTGTTGATGATCGATGAGTCACTTAATTAGAATTGAGATAATGACTTTGATCTTTGCATGTTCCCTATAAGATAGTTATCCTCACCCCTAGGTTTTTAGTATGCTAACGTAGGTAGACATTTCCCTTTTAGCCTTTTTCTTCCCTCTTTTTCATATGCATTAAAACTAAAACCTTCTTTTTCCTATAAACTCATAAAAACACTCTCTAACAATAAAAACCCTTTTCAAGGTAAAAGACACAAACCAACTCAAACCTTTTTGTACGCCCGTGGCACTTTTCTCTTTTAAAACTCTTTTCAATAAGCAAGTTTGTTTTAGCCATTCCAATACAAAGCGAACGGCTTAGGCCTCTCGTTGAGTAAAATAAGTCAACGTTCCTACGTTTGGATTGTCTAACACATCATTTTCATAAAAAACATTAAACGAATCAGAACATGTGAGCCAAACTACGATGCTCTGACTTTCCTATTGCACGAGGGAGTACGTAGGCACTAGGTCGCATGGCCTAGGCGATCAAAACTTTGTAAATATTCCTTATTTTCCACGTATTTTCTTTCACAAGCATTTCCTCTTAGCAGCAAGCTTTAACATAGTATTTTTACACACCCTTAGATGAGAACAAACGAAAGTGGATCCTATAGAGTTTCACAGACGTGTGGGGTGATAATACCTTCCCCTTGCATAACCGACTTCCTTACTCTTTCTCTTGGTCTCAAGACCATCTTATCCATTTATTTAGGGTTTTCTTAATATTTTCCCTTCCTTCGAGATAAATACAGTTCGGTGGGGACTCTGTGTTTTTCGCAGAGCGACAATGGAAAATCCGAAAGGGCGGTCCGAGAAAAAGTTAGAGATTTAAAGGAAACTACTATGGTATGTGTTTCATCTGTAACACCATTCTCATCACAGTGGTTAACTATGAAGGATAACGAATCAGTTCAATCAACTTTTTCAGAAATAAAGATATTAAGGAACTTTGGGGTTATAAGAGTCATAACAGAGTCAGAACCCGATCGAAATTCATCTTCACATTACCATATTTGTACCTACTTTTATTGTTTATATACAATTACCTCATTTAATAATTTCTTCTTGATGTAAATGCCTATTTACTAGCCAATCAATCAATAAAAATTCTATTTTATCCAAAAGTCACATTTTTTACTTTTGCAGTTTTGTTTGTAAAAACGTCGAATATTTTTCATAAACTTTTGCATCTAAAAATGGTGAGGCTACACAAATCATGATATAAACAATTGAAATTACTTGAGATTTCAGGTGTCCGAGGTGATGGCAAAAAGTTTCCAATTCCTACCTAGGACATGTTGTGGTGATTTCATTTTATAGGTTCCTTGTGTTCACTCATGACAAACAGAGTACGAGCAAGAAAATGAAAGTCAAGGTTCTGCAGTGAAAATATGTTTCTAAAAGAGTATCCCCAGTGAGGTCTGGTACCATCGTTTGTTTCCTCAGTGAGGGTTAATACCACTGTCTATCTCCCCGATGAAGTTTATATCTCCAATGAAGTTTGTATCTATTTCCCTTGTGAGGTTCGCACCCATCTCCCGGTTGTGGTGTGCATTTGTCTCCCCAGTATGGTTGGCATTTATATCCCCAGTGTGGTTTTCATCTCTTAAAGATTCTTGTAAGAATTACCGGCAAGAGATCATTATCTTATCCCCACGAAGTCGTTTACTTTTCCCTAGTAGAGCGGGTTTTCTCCCCAACAGAGTTCTTCCTCGAGTTACTTTTGTTCAAGAATTCTTGTCATCCCCGGTATAAGTTTCTCTCATCCAAAGCTCTACATAAGACGACCTTATTCCCCTAGCGAAGCATTCCTTATTTTTAGCAGGAAGATAATGGATCTTTTCCTCAAGAGGTTAAGAGTTGTTTGAAGTCAGGATGATTTCTTTTGGTTCCACTACAATTTATTTTTGCAGTATCCTCTCTAAATTCCACTTTTTAGTGTCATCCCTCCTCAGAGTTGGCGTGTTTGAATTGCCATCTCGCATCGTGGTTTATACCCGTTGCTTATCGGTTCCAATGGTTATTCCTCATTGAAGTCCAATTTCCCAAGGATGATTTCTCAGATGTTCTTGGTTTTCTCGGCAGTTCATTTTTTATATTGTTATTCCCCGGTGAATCATTTAAACATGCCTCATTACATTGCATCTACCCAAATGTGTAGCATTTCCATTAAAATGGAGCATTACACTAAAAAACAATATATTCAAACATGCATTGAAGCATAAGCCAATTTTGTTGCTTACCCGAAGTAACTGGTTTTTTATACTTATAGATAAATAGCCCTTGCAGCTTATCACTAGGGTTATCCCATTCTGCTTCCTCGATGGAGTTGTTGTGATTTCTATCCCCAGTCAGGTCTTGTGGTGTTTTCTCTTTCCCTGAAGAATCCTTGGCAACCCTTGTTAGAGTACCCTCCTCGATTGGTCTCTTTCTTTGGTGTAAGTTTACTTTCACTTTATTATCTATCAAAGTCGATATCTATCTTTATCCCCTGTAAGTTCTCCTTTGATCAGCGTTATTTCCCCAGGAGTCTATCTTCGGTTACTATTCCTTGTTAGAGTCCTCTTCCGATCTCTTTCTTATTTATGTTTGATACCAACACCAGACATGTATTCTTGATATCTTTGTTAAAGTCTGCTTTGGTCGGTCTCTTTCTTATATGTGTCTGATACCAACACCGGACATGTATTCTTTATATCTTTGTTAGTGTCCTCTTCCAGTCTCTTTCTTATATGTGTCTGATACCAGCATCATACATGTATTCTTGATATCTTTATTAGAGTCTTCTTTGGTCGGTCTCTTTCATATATATGTCTGATACTAACATCGGACGTGTATTCTTGATAACTTTGTTAGAGTCTGCTTTGATCGGTCTCTTTCTTATATGTATCTGATACCAACACCGGACATGTATTCTTGATATCTTTGTTAGAGTCCTCTTTCGGGCTCTTTCTTATATGTATCTGACACCAACAACGGGCATGTATTCTTGATATCTTTGTTAGAGTCCTCTTCCGGTCTCATTCTTATATGTGTCGGATACCAACACCGGACATGTATTCTTGATATCTCTGTTAGATCCCTCTTCCGGTCTCTTTCTTATATGTGTCTGATTCCAATACTGGACATGTATTCTTGATATCTTTGTTAGAGTATGATTTGGTCGGTCTCTTTCTTATATGTGTCTGATACCAACACCGAACATGTATTCTTGATATCTTTGTTAGAGTCCTCTTTCGGTCTCTTTCTTATATGTGTCTGACACCAACAACGGGCATGTATTATTGATATCTTTGTTAGAGTCCTCTTCCAGTCTCATTCTTATACGTGTCGGATACCAACACCGGACATGTATTCTTGATATCTTTGTTAGAGTCCTCTTCCGGTCTCTTTCTTATATGTTTCTGATTCTAATACTGGACATGTATTCTTGATATCTTTGTTAGAGTCTGATTTGGTAAGTCTCTTTCTTATATGTGTCTGATACCAACACCGAACATGTATTATTGATATCTTTGTTAGAGTCCTCTTTCGGTCTCTTTCTTATATGTGTCTGATACCAACACCAGACATGTATTCTTGATATCTTTGTTAGAGTATGCTTTGGTCGGTCTCTTTCTTATATGTGTCTGATACCAACACCAGACATGTATTCTTGATATCTTTGTTAGAGTCCTCTTCTGGTCTCTTTCTCATATGTGTCCAATATCCTTATCGGACATGTATATCTAATCTCTCTTTCTTTTGTGTGTCTAATTTTAACCTGACACACATCTCTAAAAGAATTCCACCCTCTAATAACCACTTTTCACAAAAGTAAAACCAAGAAAATAGAAAACGCATAAAAAACCAAAATACCTGATTTTTTACTGTTCTTCAGAGTATGAATTTTATGGTTCTATTGAGTATTCAATCCTCTTCTACCTCGATTGTTTGAAAGTCTAACACCAATCTCACCCTCAAGTTTAAGTTGATTGAATAGGGGCAACTGTTGCACCCAAAAAATTCGCCCTATTTAGTTTAACCCTAATTGGCTTATTTTTTCTAACATACTCATGCATACATATCATTGATTCCATGGTTACGAGATCAAGGCATTTATCTGCATTAGGCTACAAAAACAATTGTTCCATCAGGCAGTAGTACAGCAAAGCAGAAACTCAGGGTTTTCGAGATTCAAGTGCTCTCTGCTTATTTTTCTGAGTTACTCAATCTGTGAGTCATCAATTCATCATCATGCCAAGCTCTTAGGTGTTCTATCATGCCTATAAGATCAAGCGTTTCAGCTGATTAGAGACAGTTTTGACTGAAAATCAACATTTCGTAGTTTGTGTTAAAAAATTCATAACTTTCGTCCAGAAAACTAATTTTAGTGGGTCTTTAGGCATTCTATTCGTCTTGATTCCCTCTCCATTTAATATGTTTGGGTCAAAAGAAAATTATGTGAAGAAGATCTCCGAAATTGCGAAATATGTTGAAAATTCCACGCTGAAGCGGATTTCCAGTCAATTGTCGTGCAATATTGCAAAAATCATAACTTTCTCGAATATTAACATTTCAGGATGATTCTTTCAGCATGATATCACAAATTTGCTTCAGTTCGGAGTTCGGATTATGATCAGAAGGCTTCGGTTTATAGTTTCTTTCTAAAGTTTAACACTGAAATATGACATAAAAGTCGCGCAGCCCGAAATAGAGAGTTTTCTCTCTCCAATTTTCTGGTATTGTAAAAATCATAACTCTCTCTATTTTTATCGTATCGGGATGATTCTTTCGACGCGACGTCACAAATTTTGTCATCTATGTTTTTGCTTTAAGAGTCAGGTTTGAATTATGCTCTAAAGGTTATAGTTTACGGCTCGTATCTTGAATTGCACATGGAATTATGATTAAAAAAATCTGCACAACCCGAAAACAAGGAAATTTGACTCCAAAATTCATTTTTCCAAACAAGGCTTTAAGGCTTTTGTATATATTGATTACAATTTAAATTGAAAGTACTTTTTGGGAGCTCGTTTTTCACAAAACAAACTCTAGAACAAAGAAACTCTCTCAAGTGCAAGTCAAGAACTCAAGATCTCTCCTCTCTCTTCCTCCCTCGTCGTCCGACCTCCTCCATGCCGGACCACCCTTCTGCTTTCGCAAATCGACCGACCAGCTTTGTCCGATCACCAAAATCGACCGGCCAGCCGCGCCTAGCACCGCCCTTCCGCTCGGCCATGCTCAGGACCTTCGCTTCAGTGCTTGGTACTCCCTCGCGGTCGATCTCCCCTCTCTCTCCGAGCTCTCTGAATCGGCGATACTCCCTCCTCCGGTCTCTGTTCTCCGATCTCTTCCTTTTCGCGTTGATTTCAGTAACTCCTTTTGACTTTGCTTGATTTAAGTGATTCTTGATTTAATTGATTTTGAATTAATTGCTTATTTGATCTTGCATGAGTTGAATTTAATTGAATTTTTGGAGATTTAACTGATTCTTGAATTTTTATTATGGATAATTATGGAATCGGATGAGCATTTGTTTAATTTTTTGAACTTCATGAATGTCGACGCATTAATTGTTGTTGATTATTGATTTTACACATTGAAGCTTAATTCAGATTCAATAATTGTTGATAATTATGGAATTTCATGAGTTGATGATTATTTTAGAGTTAGTTATTCGATATCGGTGCATTGATAATTTTTGTTTCGATGTTTGGAAACTGTGTATCGGTATTGATTTAATGTTTGCAATTTATTTGTGAATTTCGAGCAACGTTCAAATTATCGACGTGCGATGATTTTGCGCATTAAACGTTATTTTCCGATTGATTTTTAGTGGACTTTAATACATGTAACAATGCTGCCCGGGATTTACAAATACGTGTAAATGTTGGATTTAATTATCAGTTCATGCATGTTTAGCTTTCACTTGATGATTGTTGGCTATTTTTGATGAGTTTAGTTGATTTTAATTCGACATTTCGGGTGTTTCATGATTTTAGTGGAATATGATTTAATTTGTGCGTGATGCATGATTGGCTTTAATTTGATGAATGATTGACATTGGTGTCAATTTTAGTTGATTTTAATTCGACTTTTTGATTCTTTCTTAAGATAAAAAGTTGATGCCCGTGACTTTGTTTTATGGTTCCGATACTTGTTCAGAAGTTGTTTCTTCATGATTTAATTTCAACTTGAGTTGTAATATGAATTCTTAACTTTGGTTATCATTTCTTGTTATTACTAACTCATCTTGTGATTTTGTGCAAGCTTCTGAAGGTGTCTCGGTACATGAGACTTGTGATATACTTTTGTTTCATCGAGACTTATATCATATGCAGGATTATTTGTTCGATATTCGGATATTGATTGTGATTTATTTTCACATCGATGATGCTTCGACACTTATTTTGAGCATTTGATTTCTGACTTCTTTTCTTTGATTGGTGAAGCTTCAAGAAGATCTTCGGGTTTCTTGCTTTGATACGCTTTGCTACGAACTTTTTGTTCGTTTGGTATTTTTTCTATTCTGTTTATATTCTGCAATGTCTTTTAAATTCCTTTCCATGAGAAGTAGGAATAGAGATGCATGTGCTGAAGACCTACCCCCGTAGGCATTGCGAGACTATTTAATTTCTTATTTGCAAAAAGACCTCAAAAAGCGGCAATTACTTGTTTGTGCAAAAGACCTCAAAAAGGGGCAACTTTGTGTGTTTGTTTAAAGTCCTCAAAGAAGGAAATTTTGTTAAAGTCCTCAAAGAAGGAAATTCCCCTCCCCTGTTACTTTGTGCTTGCAATCGAGTCAATAAAAAGTGGAACAATAGGGCTCGCAATCAGCCTCCACACTTTCAAGTCCCCATGTCATTCTTAGCTCGCGTCGTATGTTGATACTTTTAATTGTTCGTATCTTGTCCTTGAGTCAAATAAAAATGGAAAGGGATCGCAATCATCACCCTCACCTTGTCATTGCTTAGGTGATATCTTAACTCAGGTTTGTTAATGTTGATGCTTTGAGTCGTTACTTGATTTTGTGATTGAGCTATTCTAATGAAAGAAGGGTCCTTCGACACATCGACCTTTATTTTCATGTACATATAGCTCATGTTTGAAGCTTGTTAGCATCTTTGTGTGTTTACTTTCTTGCACCTTTGCTTGTTCTTTTAGGTTCAACTTTGCATGTTCCCTTAGGATCACTTGTTTCTTTCTCAATTCAAGGTAGACATTAGGATTGTAATCCATGCATGCTAACTTAGGTAGATGTTCCCCTTTTGTATCCAAACTTTAGAACCACCATTGCATTATAACATTAGGATTGTTAGCCTCCCTTAGACATTTTCATTCCCCTTTTGCATCATTAAAAAAAATTTATTTTCTTAAGAAAACTTAAAACACTTAATAATGGAAGATGCAAATCATATGCAGTTGAGTCTTGTGGGGTAGAGTGAATCGTTCCAGACTGAATCTTGTTATTCTTTCACTTCCGGGCTTTATTATGGTTCAAATTACAAGCCTTTTTGAAAATAAGGGGAGAAGTAGTGAGTGTCCCTCCAGTGGGATCCATTTGTTATCATCCCACCAAAAACACCAACCAATTCAAACCTTTTTTTCCTTCGGGTCGCCTTCATGCTTTTCTTTGAAAACCTTTTCTCTAAAAGGATGTATTATTTCCTCTCCATGCAAAACGACGCGTAATTCCCCAAAGGCCGGGTGGCACTATGTCAAATGCTAAAGAGAGAATGTAATACTATCCGCTTAAAAAATGCAAACCTACTAGCATTTTCTAGGAGAACTACAAGTGCCCTGATCCCCTACTACATGAAAGGAGGTATGTAGGCACTAAAGGCTCACAACCGTAGGGGGCACTACTAATAAAACCTTTTTCTTTGTATATACACTTTGCATACATGTATTTCCCTTTAGCTTGATTAGCTTTAGATATGAACACACCATTTGATTAGAACAACAAGAGTGGATCACGTGGAGTACCACAGGCGCGAGGGGTTCTAATACCTTCCGCTTGCATAATCGAATCCCGTACCTGATCTCTCGATCGCAAGGTCGTGATTTCTCTGTTCTCAAGTTTTCTTTGATGTTTTCCTTTCCCTTCCGTGGGATAAATAAATACTCGATGGTGACTTCATTGATTTTCTCTCGATGATTTTCCCAGTTGCTTCACATATGGTTCGACCTTAGCGAAGTTGATCGGCTAGGGTTAAAAATATATTAGCTACTTGCAAAGATTTGTTACAAAAAACGTATCGAGATATCCACGTCTGATACTTCATCGCCTTCAGAATGATAGTGATTGATATATTTGGTAAAGTCAGCATAGTCAACTTTGAAACCAATGGTAATGTTTGTTTGCTATGTAGGATCAAAAGTTTCCCCGGTAGGTCGAATTCCAGTGATGGTAGGAACATCGAATAAGGTGGGAGTAATCATTCCACAAGGAAGATGAAAACTATTATAAGTAGTGTCCCATAAATTCAAAGATGCCATCACCATGTGTTGGCAATAGCTTGGCCCAAATTTTGACAGTTGGATTAAGCCAAAAATGCCCATGTCTTTCCAGAATTGGGATTTCTTTTGTTTGACTTTAGATAGACAATCAAGATATTGCTTGTTATCTTTTTTTGGGGACAATATAAAAGGTCTAAAGGATTCAGTCATATAATCTAAATGGAAAGGTTTTTCTACCTTTGTAGTTTCTCCTGAATATTCTCTACAGTTAACTCTTTAGGGTTTAGATCAACCTTTTCATCTGTTTTTTTGGGGGAACTAGGCTTACTAGATATGAGTTTGGTTAAACGATAAGTTATAAAAAAAACTCTTTAGTTTTCTCTAAGTCATCAACGTTAACTAAAGGACCCATATATCTTAAAGTTCTATAAGCAAGAGTAAAAGGGATGATTATCTGGGATTCATAGATCGTGCGTTGTTCTACAGAAAGTGTGGGTGTTGGCACAAATTTTTGATTCCCAGTTAGAGTGGGTTTTAATATGTGACCAATAGGAATTGTAGCATCATCCTTTATGTTCTTCAAGTCTTTAATAAATTTGTTGCTTTTCTTGGAAGTTTTTGTTGTTACAGAAAGTTTGGGAGTTGATTGATTGTGTGAAGAAGAAGATGGAAGGTAATCACAAGTTTTTGAAAGTTTAAACAGAAAAAGTGTTGATGTGAAGAAGAAGAATTATTTATAATATAAAGTGGCAAACGGTTCAGTTTTTCCTATTTAAAATGAAAAGAGATAGTGGAACATGTGTTGTTGGCTGATAAGTTGACAAGATGATTACTTTTTGGGAAAGCCACGATTTGTACCTGCTTTAATGTAGCAATGATGGAAACTGAATTATGCACATATTGATGGGACGTTTGGAAAGATGGTCATTATGACCATGACGTCACAACAGTAAACAATTATCCTGAAGCAACTTTTGCATCGAAATACACATTTTGGGGGGAAATTTGTTAGTTGGTAATTTCGACGGCTTATAATATAGAGGAGAAATAAGGATATCAATCAAAGACTAATTTTAAAGGATATATGAGAGATATTCTCTTCAACCGATTGACCAATTTATGGTAAGATATTTATTAGATATCATCGAAGTTTTATTGTTGCGGAATGCATAAGACTCAAGATATTTCAAGTTTCGAATTCAAATAATTCGAAAAGTCACGTTGTGGGTTTTTTGATGATTCAAATCCAAGAGGAATTTGAACTCAAATGATTTGATCTTACCCAGAAGGACGCGTGGAAGTATGACAATTCAAAAGGGGCATGCAAGATTCGAACGTGTCACTCTTGTAGAGAAAGACCGTTAGAGTCGAATTAGTATAAATAGGCATCTTTGTATTAGGATTCAGTGTGTTCACTTTGTACAAATTACACATGTAAACTCGAAGTACAAGTGTTAGAGAAAAGAGTCATTGGGAATGTATGTATTGAAACACCATTTGATATTCAAATTCTTTTACATTAAATCAAATATTTTACCTTTGTTTAAGATTTTAGCCGAATACTTTACATTTCCAGTTTTTTTTACTTCAAAAACCCTTTACCTTTGTCTTCAAACTTTTTCTTTTACTTTTACCTTTGTTGTATATCTTTTCAACATAGAACAATAATTAGAAATATTAAACCAAACATGATATTCGAAATATGTCCTAGGATCAATCTAGTCGATCCTGTGAGTAACCAAAAATTATTTTTATTTTGGACGACTAGCAATTGCTTACCAAATTTCACGGTAAACAACGACACACAATCATTCACTACTAAAAAGATTTAGAATAACTGACAAAACTTATAACTCAATAGAACAATCCTAATCTTTTACAAGATGATATTAGAGAGGATCACAATTAACACACACAAACCCTAACAAAAACACATGTAAGTTCCACACTTAAACTAGATTTGTAGCAATCTATTTAAAGCAATCTTCTGGATTGGATTGGGCTTCAAAAATGCAGCAAATCAGCTGCTAAAAATCTGTAGAAACTTCTGCATAAAAATAGGACTTCAATCATTATTTTCCTAAATTATCTCCATATTTAGAAACTAAAAAATCCAACTATCCAGTTGTACACAGGTGCAATGTCGAATGATTCTGCATAGGACATCTCGTTCAACATGTTTCTTCAATTGACAAAACATCTTATTTCAACAGGTTTCTGCTAAGTTAGTTTTACCAAACATAATTTCAATCAAAAACAATATAGAATTAAAAGTTACAGTATGTTGATGCCTCATGATAAGGCGAGAGTAAGTTATGAATTTTGTGCTCTATTGATTGTAAATTGGTGCAACTCGATATGCCTATTCTTGATTTTTTTTTATGTTTATGATCATAGAGTTGAATTGATAAATTATGTTGACGCCTTATGATAAGGTGAGAGTATAAAAATTATGAATTAATAAAATATGTTGATGCCTTATGAATCTGCATGCCTATTCTCGCTAGAGTATAAATGTCCAATATATGATGTTAATGTGATAAAATACTGAATTTATGATGTTTGATGTGATAAACTGGTGAATCTATGATGTTTGATTCATATTTTTTCGTGTTTTTGTTTATCTGTGTATTGGGGAGGCAATTGAGACTCAAACAGGCGAGTTTTGGATCTGCTCAATAGGGAGGAAAATGCAAAAAAAAAAACGCAGATAGTCATAGAAGGGAATTAACCATCTTGTTTCATGTTTAACTTGAGTTTCGTAAGTCCATTTAAGGTGTCTTTTGAAATGGGTAAATTAGGTCTAGGAGCACTACAACAATAACATTTATCTATTTTTATACCAGAAGCATAGTCAAGTTTATGTCTCACGTTGGTTGTCTTGTTTCACACATAACTAGATTTTTCGTAAGTCCTTTAAGAGTAAACTTCATATCATAAGAAAATAGAAATTATCATATTTCTGAAACATATTCATTTAATTGATTTCGAATTCGTTTGATATCTTAAAGAATTGTTCAAACCTGAGGTATGGCTAAAAGCAAACATTTTGTCTGGTGTCTGCACCAGTTCCTATTGTTTGATTAAAATGTTAAGATTGAGATCTTATGTATTAAAATAAAAATAATAGTTTTATAATAGACAGTTTAAACTTTTCGTAACATATTCATTTGCTTGATTCTGATTCTATTTGATATTTTAAATAATTGTTCAAATATGATGTATGACTAGTAGGAAATATTATGATCTGGATGAGCTAAAATTAATGGGAGTGGAGTTTCGTAACTTCGATTAAGATGCGACCAATTGTGTTTTAAAGAGGGTTTAAATATAACTTAAACTTAAGAGTTTCATTTTATCATAAGTCTATAATTTTTTATTCTATTATGAAGTTAGGCATTCTGTTTTAGAGTTTATGCAGAAAATATTGTGATATGGCTAAACTGAAACGGATAAAATTGGATTTCGTAACTCCCATCGAGATGCATTCAATTTTGTTTGAAAGAGGGTTTAAAATATTTTAAATTGGGGAGTTTTATAATTTTATCATAAGTCTATAATATTTTGTGCTATTGTGAAGTTAGATAATTTCATAGTCAATCTGAATTAAGAGAGTTGAGTCTGATATGTTTTAGAGCTTCCCGGTCATTTTTGTAAATCTTTGATGGTTGTTAGAGTTAAGAAGAGGGTTAAGGAAACCCTTTCCAATTTCCGTGAGATAATTTTAGAGTTTAAGGCGAGGGTTTTAGGAAACCCTTGCCAAATGGCAATGATTTTATTTCAGAGTCAAGGCAAGAGTTATGGAAACCCTTGGAGTAATTTGGGGAGTTTGAGTTATTTGGTATATTTAGAGTTATTTAAAATGATTTGAGTTATTAATAATTCGAGAGTTAATTTTTTAGTTAACTGATATATTAGAGTTATCTTTGAGAATCAAATGAGTTGAATTTGAGTTATTAATGTGTTTATAGTTAAAGTTGATATGTTTAGAGTTGAGTTATGAGTTATCTAACGGGTTAGTGTTGAGTTGATTTTGTTTAGAGTTGAGTTATGAGTTAAGCTTAGAGTACGCATGATGACTCTTGAACTTTTTGATTAAAAAGTGAAAGTAGTTATTGTGAGCTACATTGACTTATGAGCTGGCCTTGTTAATGGTTGTTGATGTTGAGTGCCTCATGGAGAGGAAAATTGTTAAGTTATGTTGATATTGAGGTTCAGAGAGGAACCAATTTTGTGGTCTTATCTTGCCGATGTTCATTTTTAGTTTTAGGTTCAAAGAGGAACCAGTGTTGTAGGACTCCAGTCCAATGTTGTAGGACTTAGATCTAGTGAGGAAGGACTTCGATCTAATGTGATGATTGGTAAGTGATAATGGGAGTAAGCGGTTTGGATGGAGATTGTTTGCATATGTTTGTAGTATCATATGTAATAACCAACTAAAAATATAGAGTCGCCACCGTTAATTTTTATCCTAAGTTAGGAATATAACAGAATAACCCTAATTGATGATACATAGATTCTAAGTTTTGACTCACTTTAGACGAAGGGAATGTGTTAGGAACCCTTCATCTACCATGTTCGGAAGGATACTAGGATTTAGGTTTACGGTTTACGAAATAGGGTTTTAATTTTAATTAGGGAAACTCGCCACAGTTTTTAAGTTGTGTGCCTATGTATCCTCTTATGAGGAATTAGAGTCTCAATTCGTAGTTTGTAGTTGTTGGTTGGTGTTTTTATAGGATTGTGTAGAATTGATTTTGAATTATCCTTGAACCTTGTCTGGGTTGTAAGTTGAGTGATCGTAGACGCATTTCGCAGTTAATTTTGAAAGTAATTTTATTTAATCCTTTTTCAAAAATGACTTGGGTTTTATTATATTAGTAGAAAAATAGTTTGATTGTTGGTTAGCTATTTTAAGTGTTTCATTGATAAATAGTATGGTAGGACACAGTGGGGTGAGGATATTAAGGGTCCAAGTTCAGAATTTGAACTTGTCATATTTATGCACAGAGGTGCAAAATTAAGACTAAGTGGTGTATTAGAAGAAAATATGCATCCGAAGATATTTTGAGCCTAAATTGGATGAGGGGTGCGTTTTACAACGTGGTAGTCAAATAAGAGAGTATGGCAAGTGAGAGCTCAAGTTCAGATATTGAACTGAGCCTAAAATACAGATGGGAGTGTAAACTTAGTTTAGTCGTAAACACAGGGGTGTGTAAGTAGTAAGGGTTCAAGTTCAGAAATTAAACTTTACCCAATTAGACAACAGATTTTAGTAATATATTTATAAAATATTAAATTAATTAATTGAAAAAAGTTTGATATAAGTACAAATTAATTTAAAAAGATGCACATCTTATTTTGTATGAAAAAGGCTAGTACATCTAAATCGAATAATTAAGGGGAATTAATAATATTAGTATTTTATAATTATTAACGTTTTTATATTATAATTTTATTTATTAATAACCAAACAAGATGAAAATCCTAATAATTAAATTAATTAAATAATATTAAGCTAAATAGTCAGGAGTACAAAAGATCAAGAGGAGGTGAATTAGCACAAGTGTAAAAAACGATCCAAGGCCCATTATTTTAACCCTAATTCTATTTCACATATTAACACATAATTAAAGACATAATAATTAAAAATAAAGAAATTATACATTAATTAACATTAAATCTAAAATAAAAATTAAAAAAAAAAAAAAAAAAGTTAGCAATGAGGGTAGCTGCTTTAGCAGCCCTTATGAAATTCAAAACAACAAAATCAATTAACTTGGACTTTTCCTTGTTAATAACTGACCTATGAATACTAAACATGTGGCAATCTTTATTTCTTTAGAAAAATAAAACTAAAACACTAACGTAGTAAGAGAAAGAGGTAAATCAAATAACAATAATCTCTTTCTTTCTCGCCAACACTATACTCTTCACCTCCTTTCTCATTCAATTTTCAAATATGCTAAAAAAATTATAGGCACCACAATACTTAACAATAACAATCAAAAGTAATTTAGTTGAAATATTACCGGTGGCGGATTTGCTCCAGGTGACGCGGCTTAGAGAAGCGATGCGGCGACGAATGGTCTGATGTGTGGCTGGCTGTCAGAATCGGATTCGCGGTTGAAGCGGTCGGATCTGTGACAGAGTTTCGCGGTTTGAGGAGGCGGTCGGATTCTGCATGGTTGTTGGATGTTTTTGGTTTGGTGCAACACAATGGGCGCATACTGTCACACGCACTGCAGCGGGAGTGTATGTCGGTGATTTTGGTGGTGGATCGGAGGTCCGCTGCAGTAGTGCGACCAGCGGAAGCTTTGTGCGTGCAGAGGGTGACGTCGGTGTATGGTGCAACGGTTAAACGCGGTTTTGCAGTTGTGGTTGCATTGAAGGCGGACTCGTGATGAGACGTAGGTGGCTGATGTCCAAGCTGCGGCGGTTTTGCTCACTTCGTGGAGGCTTGGTGCTGATTCGATAGTGGTGTCGCGTTTTCAGTGTTATTCTTGCTCTGCCTGCAATTTCTACGGTGACTTTTGTTTTCCAGGCATTGTTTGAGATGTTGTAAAACTGTTTTTGTAACTTATAGAGTTAAGATTAGGTTTTAAAAACTTAAAAAGAAGTTATCCAAAACTCTGAAAAGTCTAAAGTCTGATTTTTAAAAAATAAAAGAAAATTAATAATAAAAAAACCGAAGAAAAAATTATTAAAAGTGCAACGCAAGAGATTCAGATCCACGACCTCATACTTGCAAGTCTCATTCCTTATCAACTGTGTTATGTTACTCATTTGAAATAAAAAACTTAATTGAAAGTATACGAAAGCGAACAAGTACTTGATATTTAAAATACAAATAATTTGAAATAAACTATTATACATTTTTTAAATGAGCGAAATAAATTATTGTTAAAATATTAATAAAATTGAACCAAAGAATATTATAAAAACCAATGTTGAAAATAGTTCTGACCGTAGAAATAAAGGGCGAACAAATTTGGAGTATGATATCATACATCATGTATATCAGAGATAGTTGAGACTTTGGTCTAATGTTGTAGGACTTCGGTCCAATGTTGAGGATCCTTCAATAACATAACTCTGATATCCAGTGTTATAGGACTTCATTCAAGTGTTGTAGGAGGTACCATATTCATGGAACTAGAGAAAATACACATTGCATTAGAACTTTGTATATTGTACATCGGTGTTAACTGAATATGTTTGATATATGATATCGTTGTTGTTTTATACGCCATTAAAGTTTATGAATGTATTCTCATCTCCTGTTTGTTTTTGTGTTATGCTTTACCTCTTTGGTACAAACACTTAGGTAGAGGAGCCTTAGCTGTTGTTGAGTTAGAGGACGGTGTAGTAGCTTTCTACATTATATACTGCTTTTCAATTTTTTTAGTTATGTTTTCGCTCTGATAGTGTAGCACTGGGATGGATTGCATGTTTCTGTTTGTGTTATGAGTTTTTGAAATATTTATTTTAATGAAGTATTTTACAATTTGATACAATTAAAGATGTTATTTTTGAGTTAATTATGATGTTATGTTTTATAATTTGGTTGAGTAAAGAAGTATGTTGAGAATGTGTAACACCATTTGAGAAAACTAGCCGCATGTTTTTATAAATAAAGAAGTTGAGCTTTAGGGTGTTACATTCACCATGTGTAAAAAGTGTCATACGCCATAATAGATATTCATTCTTTTTACTCTAGCAAGTTACATCTCTTTGACCTTACTGGATTGGACGTTGGAGTGTTAATCTTACAAGACTACCCTGTTCCACCGTATCAGAGGATCATATTACAACACTGAAGTAGTTCTTCCTTACCACATAATTGATCTATCGTTTCGCAATAGGGAAATTGCATTGTTTGTGGGAATCGACTTCTAGTTCTGACGAACTTCTACACCAAAAGTGCTTCTCAGCAAATTGCATAATATCGGGGGTCATGATTGTCGGAAGAAGCTCATGCGATGTCATATCCCCCAACCTTTTCATGGATTTGGGATTACACAAAGTGAACCTATCATCCTACAAAGGCATGGATCTCAGAAAGTTCAATGATTCCATAACCCATCCTTGTGGTACTATGGAGTTACCATTTTCTTTTAGAGAAATTAGAGAGGACAAAATGATGGTAAATGTATGCTTCCT
This sequence comes from Vicia faba, assembly GCA_948472305.1. NCBI lineage: Eukaryota > Viridiplantae > Streptophyta > Magnoliopsida > Fabales > Fabaceae > Vicia > Vicia faba. The sequence goes on along the minus strand of OX451737.1, from coordinate 135,296,699 downwards.
GGTGATTTCTTGGAAAACATTTATAGTTGCATCCTAGGAAGACATTTCTTTGCAACACGTGACATGATAGCTTCAACCGCCCATTTGAAGATAAAATACCAAATGTCAACGGCGAACTGGTTACCATCATAGTTGAACTACTTTGAGCCTTATTGATACAAAAGACGCTGCTAAAAGACTCAATGACAACTGCCTATCCTGCTAGAAAATAGAGTGAGGAAGGCCTTTATCCATATCATAAAAATTAATGATTTCGATGCACATGCGCATAAGACCATACCAGATGATGAACCCAACCAGGTGGGGGAAAAGATGAAGACCTCGAGGCCAATTCCAAATAGAGAATTTGAAGTCTTACAACTCGAAGAAAACCCAACCATGACAGTCAATATAGGTGTGGTCTTTCAAAATTAATAAGAAGAGGTGTCGACCTCTTTGTGATTTCACCAAACAAGATGGCATATTGATCCTTGTGTGGCATGCCATCAGGTAAATATCGATGTATTTATCAAATTTGTATTCCAAAGAAGGGGATGATAATCTTATGAAAAAGCATAACACACTAGGAGTACAATTTATTATTTAATCTATACCAATTTTATCACTAATTTTAAATACATTCAATGGATATCTAACATTGTCTTCGTCAAAAAGGTGTCAAGTAAAAAGAAGTATGTGTGTTGATTACACTAACCATAATCGAGCTTTCCCCAGAGGTTTGTACCCCTTTCCTAATATCGATATTTGATGGATAATTTAGTCAACTACTATGAATACAATCAAATTCCTATGCACAGGTGATCTAACCTGATCAGACTTGGACCGTCACGGCTGGCTCCGAGCTGAAGTTTTGAACGAGGTGGGGGGGTACCTGCAAGACACTCCGATGCTGAAGTGAGTAAGAGCACGAGTAGGCAATAGTAAGAGTATGGGTAGAATGATGAATACCTGACCCTCTGGAAACAGAGGGTATTTATAGCCCCCAGCGCTGGGCCAAGGTCCCTTCATTGGGCCGGGCAAGTTTGCCCAATGAAGGAACTGCCAGGTTCTACGTGTGTAGTGGAGACCCGCATGTGGTCGCCTTCCTGGATGTGCTGCGTGAAGTGCGGGCGGACGAGGACGCGGTCTTTTCGGGACCCAGGTGTGATCGGTGGATCTGGAACTGACTGTTTAACGCTGGTTCGCAAAATGTCGCGGAAGCAAGAGTCGCCACCGTCTTTTATTTTCTCCAACATGGACAGGACAAAAGCACAGCAAAATTCCTTATGAGATAGTTTCTCGGTTCGGGAGGTGGATTTATAGAAAGGGAAGGTGTTAGTACCCTTTCTATCCATGGTTATCCATGGGCTCTTAGATACTTGCTCTTATGTTTTCAAAGTGTTTGCTTTTCAAAATGTGAGTGAGTTTGAAAAATTTTCGTTTAAAGATTTCTGAATAACTCTTGTATCTGTCCTCGAGAGTGTTTGAAAAATTGTTTTGAAAGCTTTTTTTTTGAAAGTGTCGGTGTGAAAAGAGTTTTGATTTGTTTTTTAGAGCAAGTATCTATGAGTCATCCACCTACCCTAAGGAATTAGGCTGTGTAAATGTCCTTAAGGTAGTGCCATCCCACCATTGTGAGGTAGGTAGCACCACCGTTGGAGGTGTTCGGGTCAATTCGTTTGTAGGGACAGTGTGGTCACCAGAGCAACAGTAGGACACCTTAGAAGCTACCCTTATGCCATTGATCCTTTTTAATTCCGAGGCAACCGTTTCGAGGCAACTGGATCATGTCATGGACATAAGGACTTACTAAAACGTCCTATACTCGACGACCACGTTTCGAAGGCAAGGCAACAGTGAGGCGTACCCTAAGAGTGGTGTGTGAATTTGTGTGTTATTTTCAGTTTAGCATTTATCTTGTACATGTATCATGGTGATCTACGCATTGTTTTTAATTAGTCATTCATTCTTTCATGCAAGTTAGCAGTTTAAAAGTGCGGAAATTAAAGTGCGGAAAGTAAAATTCTACGCTATTACAAGGCGCGGGTCTATACATCGCCAAATTAACAAAGACCCGTTTTGAATAAAAAATGCGGAAAGTAAATAAATTCCTAATTACTATTACAAGGCTTGAGCAATTACATAATATTCACAAAGGAAAATAAAATAACATGCGAAACGACATAAAAATTGAACGTTCGAGGGCGTTGGACCCTTTTGAAATTAAATTGAATGAAAGGTTAATGAATTATTTAATTAAAAGAAAAGAAATGTTTTTTTATGTTTTTGGTATTTAATGGAATAAGAAAATTAAAATTAAAATTAAAAGAAACCCTAATTCTAAGTTATTTTTAATTATTAAAGAAAAATATTAAAGTTTAACCTAATTTACTAAAATATTTATGTATATGTTTATTTACAAAATAAATTAGTAATTAATAATAATAATAATAATAAGAAAAAGTTATTTATTAAGAAAAGTGATAAAAAGTTAAAAACCCTAATTTCTACATATTTTAATTTGTTAAGAAAAATATTAAAGTTTTGAAACCTAAATTAATCTAATTAATTATTTAAAGTTTATTTACAAAAATAATGGTGAAATTAATATTAATAACAATAAACATTTTTTTGATTTTTCTGTGTTTTATTTTTATTATGAAAATTATTTGATGGAATTAAAAGAAATAATTAAAACATTAAAAGAATTAAAAGAAAATCAAATAGAAATCAAAAACAATGCAAACCATGGGGGGTATTCAGACCCAAAGGGAGGTTTTTTGGAAGCAATTTGGCCCATTAGACAAAAAGCCTCGTTTGACTTTCTGGCATCACGTGCGTGTTCATTGACTCCTGAGTACCGTGGTCTGCATTCTTTGGCCATTGGATTGGGTTTCATGGCCATTTGTGTTCTGGCTGTTGGCCATTTGTGTTCTGGCCGTTGGCCATTTGTGTTTTGGCCTCAACGTTCCTTAATCTTCTCAGGATGTCTGTCTCGCCATGTATTGGTGTCATGCATAAGTTGTTCTTTTTTGACCATTTGACTTTTGGCTTTTGGCCATTTGTGTTTTGGCCTCAACGTTCATTAATGAACCTGCATGGGATCCTGCCTAAATCTGCAGTGTTGAATCTCATGAACACATTAAATAAAATCATAAAATGCAAATAAAGCCAATATATGAAGAAATTTAATGTTTAGGCACAATATGGCATGTATGAATGATTATACCCTTTTGATCATGGAGATCAAATCAACTTTACCCTTACTAGAAAAGTAGTGACATGAATGCTTTTATGCCCTTTTGATCATGGAGATCAAGCCAGCCTTACCCTTACTGAAGAAGTAGTGAGATGTTGGTTTGTAACTGAGATTGCTTGTTTGTAGTGAGAGAGGGATTTGTAATAAGGATTTCAAGGTTTTAGGGTTCTTGAAAGAATTTGATATTCTAACAGTGTTGTGGCAAGGTTTTTTCTCTCTTTTTTCTCCTCCCTGGTTTGTGTGAAAAGAAGGTGATTATATAATGGAAATTAGGGTAAAGAAAATGGGCTTTGAATGTGCAATTGGGCCTCCAATGTTCACTTGAGTTCGTCACTTTCTAGGCTAAATCGTAGGGACTTAAGTGCAATTTTTGAAGTTGAAATGTGAAAACAAAATGTAGCCTACATCGAGAACTAACTCCTGTCCGAAAATCGGCTCAATCGGATAAACGGTGAATTAGTTATGAATTTTTGAAGTTTCAGCTCAGATAAACTTATTTTGGGCTCCAGTGTCGACTCTGACACGTTCTTCAATAAAAAACTGGTATTGATCGGTGCATAATTTGGTCTCGACTTTTGAAGCAAAGTTGTAGATCTATGAGTCAGTGACCTTGTGTAAAAATATGAGTCCAATCCGATAAAAATTGACCGAGTTATGAATCTTCGAAGTTTCGGCCCAGATGAAATAATATTCAGCATTCAGGATTTTCAGTGTGTTACGCACTCTGAGCAAAAAACGAAGGCCTTTTGAATACCGTTTGAACTCAATACCTTCTGTGAAAATGTAGTCACCTCAATTTGTGAAATTTTGGCGCCGGAACCAGCTCGATACGATGAAAATCGACCAAGTTATGATTTTCTGAACATGACGCAAATAAACTTCTGTCACAAATTTTCTGTGCAAAAATACTTGATAAATCCACATTTTTGAAGACCTTCTGATCGAAATTGGCTTCCAGCCGTGAGAGATGAAAACGTAGATAATGTCAAGACGGAATTTTGGCCACCGGAACAGGTTCAATACGAGCCACGATCTTCAAGTTATGAATTTTTTAGCGCGTAAAAACTGCACTTTCAGCACATTTCTCACCATATTTCTTCGAGAAAACTCACACATTCGGATACCTTCTTTAAAGAATTGACTCTTGAGCCGAACCTGAATTTGAGAATACGTTATCATAGATATCTTGGCGAAAGAATACCTGAATATGACGCGCCGGATTGGACTTGTGAATTTTTCTTGAAATATTTTGAGAAATATGGGAGGGCAAATTTTGGGGTACAACAGTTGCCCCTATTCAATCTTCTTAAACCTGAGGATGTAGATTGGCTTGCGTGCCTTTCGTGATCCAAAGGTGGAAGATGATTGAACACTAAAGTGCCCAGAAATTTGCACTCGCATGGTGTAGTATCAGCAATGTGATGTAGGGGGAATGGGCTTATAGATGCCATTTGGAAGTGATGGATGGGGGGATGGGCTTATAGATGCCATCTGGAGCTTTGACGGAGCTTTGTCGGGAATGGGCTTATGGATGCCATTTGGAGACTGTTGGTATGTGGATGGGCTTATAGATGCCATCGAGAGGTTGTCGATCGCGTAAGAGATTCCTTAGCGAGAACTTGCGTACCTGAGAAAGAAAGATAATTACCTGGCCTGTTACAGGGGTTGATCTTCAAACTCTTCGTGTAGATGTGCCCTGGCTGGATACAGGTATCGAATCTTTAAACTCTTCAGACGTGCCCTGGCAAGATACAGGAATCGAGTCCGGAGAATAGTCGTCAACAGATACACCCTGGCAAGATACAGGAGTCGGATCTTCGAACTCTTCAGACGTGCCCTGGCAGGATACAGGAATCGAGTCTGGAATTAGTCGTCAACAGATACACCCTGGCAAGATACAGGAATCGAATCTTCAAACTCTTCAGACGTGCCCTCAACGGGACGATGAGAGAACCTTGAACGATTTCTACCTCAACGGGACGATGAGAGAACCTTGGACAATTTCTACCTCAACGGGACGATGAGAGAACCTTGGGCGATTACTACCTCAACGGGACGATGAGAGAACCTTGAACGATTTCTACCTCAACGGGACGATGAGAGAACCTTGGGCGATTACTACCTCAACGGGACGATAAGAGAACCTTGGGCGATTACTACCTCAACGGGACGATGAGAGAACCTTGGGCGATTACTACCTCAACGAGACGATGAGAGAACCTTGGACGATTACTACCTCAGCAGGATGATGAGAGAATCTTAGGCGACTACAACCTCAGCAGGATGATGAGAGAATCTTAGGCGACTACAACCTCAGCAGGATGATGAGAGAATCTTAGGCGACTACAACCTCAGCAGAATGATGAGAGAATCTTAGGCGACTACAACCTCAGCAGAATGATGAGAGAATCTTTAGGCGACTACAACCTCAGCAGAATGATGAGAGAATCTTTGGCGACTTCAACCTCAGCAGAATGATGAGAGAATCTTTGGCGACTACAACCTCAGCAGAATGATGAAGGAATCTTAGGCGACTACAACCTCAGCAGAATGATGAAGGAATCTTGGACGTCTTCTACTTCAAAAGGTAAAGACTTTTATCTGTTGATCGTTCTTTCCTGAAAAAGTAACGAGTTAGTTGTATGCAATGTCATAATGTATGACATGCATGATGTCATGATGTTCTCAAAAATAAATGAGATTGGGGTGATATGATTCGTGTATGCATGTATCATAATGTATGACAATGTGATGTTTATGAATGTATTTTCGTCTAGGAAAATAAATCCTTGACGAATGCTGGGAGCTGAATCCTGGGCTGATGTTGAAGAGAGTTCTTCGTTTTCGCTGGGGATGATGGTTGCAAGAATACCGGTAGGAGAAGATGACTCCGTTGGGGAATAAACTTGGCGAATAGAATACTCTGCGGGGAATGCTATGTGGGAAGAGATGTACTTTGCTGAGGTTTGATGATAACTTCGCTGGGGACTCCATTGGTAAATTATGTTGGAAGATTGGATGAATCCTGCTGGGGATAGGAAGACTTCGCCGGGGACGATCTTCCCGTGGCAACTAGTTGAGGATAACCCAGTTATATCCTGGTGGGGAAATAACCTTTAAATAAAGTCGGGGGGCGTTCGTGCTATGCGGGTGATAAGCTTCCAGAATCTACTAGAGAGATTGGTTGAACTTTCCTGGGGAAACTTTGGACTGCACTGGGGAAGTGGCTCCACTAGGGTGTCTTGTATTCCGCCGGGGGAACAATCTTATATCAAGACTGTCGGGGATGCTTGTTAGAAGTGTTTGTATACTTCGTTGGGGAATATTGAGATCTTCGGGGAATAATCCAACTTCCTTAAGGCTGACAGTAAGCTAACTCTGCTTGGGGAGAGTGTTGCCGACTTGCTGGAGGTATGGGCCTTCTCAGGGCTGATTGGAGACCCACTCTGCTTGGGGAGAATTGTTGGATCTTGTCTCACTCTCTGGGGAATTAAGGTATCTTGGTTACGTTCTTCAGCTGAACTTACCTTGGTACCTTGGTGGACAGAGCAACTAGATCGCTTAGACAACTCATTATTGCCCCAGTTTCAGTGGGAGACGGCACCTGTGGGGGTAATTGACAAATATTCTGGTAGACAGGTGACGAGATGCCAGGACATAGTCGTACGCTTTGATCCCTAATTTTTGCCTGGACCGCCCTTTCGGGTTTTCAGTCCACCGGGATACTCTTTTTTGCTCAAGCCGCCTTTTCAGGTTTTCGACTTGCCGGGTGTACAGATTTTTTTCATTTCATCCCTTATTTTGCCCGAACCCTTTTGGTTCGCCGGGAAGCCCTTATTTTTGCCTAGGTGTGTCAACCTAGCGGGTCTTTGATTATGCGTAGTATTTTTCCGACTATGTCCGTGCTCAGGATGTAGGGAGGTGCCCCTGTTGTTGTGTTGCCATGCTACCAGAAGATCTTCGTTTGATCGTCCAATGCCCCAAGTGATCCAGATGGAGATTTGCCCCCAAGCTGGTTGGCCTTTTGAGAGATTCTCTGAATCTTGACTTAACTGCCCCAGATGATGGACGATGATCATGCCTGCCCCCTTGATTGGAAGTGCTTTTGTTCACCAGATATTCGTCGTGCGAATTTCTATGCTGTTCAAACAAATAGTCACATGCAAGCAATGTTATATTAAAAATGCAAAACTTATGTCTGTCTTGAAGTTTTTGAAAATGCAGTTTCAGTAAAACAAGCAAATTTTGTAAAATGTGATGTCAACTCGTTATTTTACCGCAAGCCTTAAGGAGTCAGGATAACAGTATGCTTTCGAACTAACCCATGCTTCAGCTAGGACCTTTAAGGATTATAACGTGGCCTGGTTCACGGTTTAAGAAACAAAGGATAAAGGCTCAAATTATTTGTACCCACCCGCTCTTCGTGATGTTCTTCAAACCTAAACTCAGCTAATCGTGTGTTAGACCTTGTTTGAGTCTTTGCTCTGATATTCCGGTGACGGTTCGGATACTGATAGTTTATTTTGAACAGGCAGTCATTTCCTTTTGTTGAGGGTTTGTATGACCTCTTTCTTTTTGATTTTATGATCCCTATGTTTCGCCTGAACTGTTTCTTTTGTGATTACAGTCAGCGGGATGCCCCAGTTTTGTAAGTCTCCTTCATAGGTTTTGACTTATGGGTTTTTATTATTATTTTTTGATAATGACTGCCTGTTATTATGATTATTCTGAACCATCACTGTCTTTTGTCTCGGAAGGACTTCTTTGGTGTCATTCGTTGTGCACCTAGATCAGCTGAGAGAACTACCCTGCCCCAGGTTATGATTAAGGGTTTTAATTTTTGAAAATAAAAACTCCAACTTCTTAGGCTCAAAGGGGTTGACGAGGGATTATCTTCCTTATTACTCCACTGTTTAGGATTTGAAACAATGCATGTACCTCATCAGCGGGGTCTGTTCAAAAGCATACTGTAAAAATTGTGGTATCGTTTTCGTCATCCTCCCTCAAGAGGCTTAGAATTGTTAACCGAGCGTTGAACATCACAAAAATATGAAAACAGTTTTAAGCATAGTAAACATAAGTACTTCAAAATAGACACGTGTAATGCATTAATGAAATAACAAAGTTTGACATGAATAAAATGTTTGAACAATCAAAGAAAAATACAACTTGAACATTCGAATGAACAAAAGACATTCTCGATGATTTGGTGCAGGATCAGTGTTCAAACTTGACCTCCTTGGCGTCAATCAAATCCTGGATCTTGTTCTTCAAGGTCTAACAGTCGTCGGTGTCATGTCCGGGACTGTCAGAATGGTAGGCACATCTCACACCCGGGTTGTACTTGGGAGAGGAAGTATCAGGATTTTGAGGAGGATCCTTTAGTGTGATCAGTTTCGCCTTCAGCAATTGTTGTAGTGCCTGAGACAAAGGCATGCTGATGTCAGTATACTTCCTATCTTGATACTTTATCCTACGCCTATTGCTCTTTCTTTGTTGAACAGGCGCGGGATCAGAGATCTGGATTGCCCCTACATCATGATGACCCTTTTTACCATGTATAGCATTGGACTCCTTCTTCCCACTGTGGGGATTTTTCTGAGCATCAGCAGGTGCGGTTTCCTGAATCTTCCCCGACTTGATACCAGCTTCAATTCTCTCCCCAGTCAAGATAAGATCTGTGAACCCAGCAGAAGAATTCCCAATCAGATGGTTGTAGAATGGACCAGACAAAGCCCCCAAGAACATGTCAACGAGCTCCCGGTCAGTTAGATGTGGTTGTACCCTTCCAGCAAGGTCTCTCCATTTTTGGGCGTACTCCTTAAAACCTTCACCTGTACCCATAGACATCCCCTGAAGTTGAGTACACGTGGGACCAAGGTCGGCATTGTACTGGTACTGCTTGTAGAATGCAGTGGCCAAGTCCTCCCAGCTGCGGATGTTGACTCCATTCAGTTGATAGAACCAGTCGAGTTGACTTCCCGACAGACTATCCTGAAAGAAATGAATCCACAAATTCTTGTCAGCCGCGTAGGGCTGGATCCTCCTTATGTAAGACCTGAGATGCAGCTTAGGACAGGATGCCCCGTCGTACTTGGCAAAGGAAGGTGCCTTGAATTTATGTGGGATCACCACCCCGGAAGACAGACCTAGATCTTCGAAGTCCAGGCCGGGCACTTTTTGTATCTCCATGGCACTTAGCCGGTCTTCCAACTGTTTAAACTTGTCCTCAGCTGGAGGGTACTGTTCATTATTGTAATCAGTCTCGTTGTCGGAGATTACTGGACTAGGCACCTCTCTCTCATGGGGATTTTCTTTCCCAACAGATGGGGTAGTCTGCTCAACTTCATTTTTTGATCCATTCCCAGATTTGCGTCTAGGGCTGAACAACACCGTCCTTTTTTTCTTCTTTTTCAAAAGCAGGGTCTTCAGATCTTGTTGCCCCTGGGCCAAACTCATGATCAGCTCTTGGAATTGGGCGTTCTGAGCCTGAAGGGTCTTGATAGATTGCTCAGTAGATGATTCAGGATTCATGACGATCGTCTGAAATAAACAGCAAAGGAGGTAAGCAACCTGTAAAAGGGATACCTGTAATGCAATGATATGTATGTATGCATGCGATGTTTCCAAGGATCTCGCGGGGTAAACAAGAAAATTGTTAGAGTTGGGATCCGATAGCTTGATTGAAGGAACTGCATGTTGTTGAGAGTCCTTCTTCAAGGGTCAAGGCTCACCATATCGAGTGGGTCATAGCCCCTGACAACCTTGGCTAGAGGAAAATAAATCCCCTTTGCCCCTTGCTGGACAGTTGGTTCATCATGACCTGCATCACAAAACCTTTGAGGTCCTTGAAATGGATTAGTCCTTATGCGGGATGTATGCAATGGTATGATGTTATGCTGTGCATGGGGTAGTGTAAGTAACCCTGTTATGAGTCCAGGTTAAGGACTGTAAACAAAACCTGCAAGAAACGCAAGTGTCAGATAACAAGTATGCAAATAGTCAAGTTGGAAGGCACACAAGTCACACAAGAGAGCCCTTAGAGTTAAGGCCAGCATGGGGTCTAGGTATTACCCTCTTGAAGTTTGTTGGTTAAGACCTGTCCTATCAGAAGTAACCGCGTTCTAGAGGATCCCAATATCACTGACTACCCTCAATCGGTCATAACTCCAGCATCGCAATCTTTTCTTGCGGCCAGAACCATCACGAGAGTTTAGCCTCAATGGGCGTAGCATACTTCTACTGTTCTGTGGCCAAGTTGGGTCATTTAAGGTTCTAAGGTCGGTTGCTGCTTAATGACTCCTCAGAAGACCCATATTCTCCTTGTTGCAACACAAGGGATATCGGTACAGACCAAGGTGCCACACCAATGTAGCCATTGCTTCACCCGTGTCGGTCTACGCCGGACAGGTCCCTCACAGCTTATGCTACCTAAAAGGGTATTCCCCAGATCCGGGTTAGGACCTATAGAACTCCCGAGACAGTCCCACAATAATAAAGCAAACAAGCACAACAATTGAAAACACAAGTGATCTTAGTTCTAAGGTACACCTCACTTTTAAAAGTCCCCAGCAGAGTCGCCAGTTCTGTGATCGGTGGATCTGGAACTGACTGTTTAACGCTGGTTCGCGAAATGTCGCGGAAGCAAGAGTCGCCACCGTCTTTTATTTTCTCCAACATGGACAGGACAAAAGCACAGCAAAATTCCTTATGAGATAGTTTCTCGGTTCGGGAGGTGGATTTATAGAAAGGGAAGGTGTTAGCACCCTTTCTATCCATGGTTATCCATGGGCTCTTAGATACTTGCTCTTATGTTTTCAAAGTGTTTGCTTTTCAAAATGTGAGTGGGTTTGAAAAAGTTTCGTTTAAAGATTTCGGAATAACTCTTGTATCTGTCCTCAAGAGTGTTTGAAAAATTGTTTTGAAAACTTTTTTTTTAAACTGTTGGTGTGAAAAGAGTTTTGATTTGTTTTTTAGAGCAAGTATCTATGAGTCATCCACCTACCCTAAGGAATTAGGCTGCATAAATGTCCTTAAGGTAGTGCCATCCCACCATTGAGAGGTAGGTAGCACCACCGTTGGAGGTGTTCGGGTCAATTCGTTTGTAGGGACAGTGTGGTCACCAGAGCAACAGTAGGACACCTTAGAAGTTACCCTTATGCCATTGATCCTTTTTAATTCCGAGGCAACCGTTTTGAGGCAACTGGATCATGTCATGGACATAAGGACTTACTAAAACGTCCTATACTCGACGACCACGTTTCGAAGGCAAGGCAACAGTGAGGCGTACCCTAAGAGTGGTGTGTGAATTTGTGTGTTATTTTCAGTTTAGCATTTATCTTGTACATGTATCATGGTGATCTACGCATTGTTTTTAATTAGTCATTCATTCTTTCATGCAAGTTAGCAGTTTAAAAGTGCGGAAATTAAAGTGCGGAAAGTAAAATTCTACGCTATTACAAGGCGCGGGTCTATACATCGCCAAATTAACAAAGACCCGTTTTGAATAAAAAATGCGGAAAGTAAATAAATTCCTAATTACTATTACAAGGCTTGAGCAATTACATAATATTCACAAAGGAAAATAAAATAACATGCGAAACGACATAAAAATTGAACGTTCGAGGGCGTTGGACCCTTTTGAAATTAAATTGAATGAAAGATTAATGAATTATTTAATTAAAAGAAAAGAAATGTTTTTTTATGTTTTTGGTATTTAATGGAATAAGAAAATTAAAATTAAAATTAAAAGAAACCCTAATTCTAAGTTATTTTTAATTATTAAAGAAAAATACTAAAGTTTAACCTAGTTTACTAAAATATTTATGTATATGTTTATTTACAAAATAAATTAGTAATTAATAATAATAATAATAATAAGAAAAAGTTATTTATTAAGAAAAGTGATAAAAAGTTAAAAACCCTAATTTCTACATATTTTAATTTGTTAAGAAAAATATTAAAGTTTTGAAACCTAAATTAATCTAATTAATTGTTTAAAGTTTATTTACAAAAATAATGGTGAAATTAATATTAATAACAATAAACATTTTTTTGATTTTTCTGTATTTTATTTTTATTATGAAAATTATTTGATGGAATTAAAAGAAATAATTAAAACATTAAAAGAATTAAAAGAAAATCAAATAGAAATCAAAAACAATGCAAACCATGGGGGTATTCAGATCCAAAGGGAGGTTTTTTGGAAGCAATTTGGCCCATTAGACAAAAAGCCTTGTTTGACTTTCTGGCATCACGTGCGTGTTCATTGACTCCTGAGTACCGTGGTCTGCATTCTTTGGCCATTGGATTGGGTTTCATGGCCATTTGTGTTCTGGTTGTTGGCCATTTATGTTCTGGCCGTTGGCCATTTGTGTTTTGGCCTCAACGTTCCTTAATCTTCTCAGGATGTCTGTCTCGCCATGTATTGGTGTCATGCATAAGTTGTTCTTTTTTGGCCATTTGGCTTTTGGCTTTTGGCTTTTGGCCATTTGTGTTTTGGCCTCAACGTTCCTTAATGAACCTGCATGGGATCCTGCCTAAATCTGCAGTGTTGAATCTCATGAACACATTAAATAAAATCATAAAATGCAAATAAAGCCAATATATGAAGAAATTTAATGTTTAGGCACAATATGGCATGTATGAATGATTATACCCTTTTGATCATGGAGATCAAATCAACCTTACCCTTACTGGAAAAGTAGTGACATGAATGCTTTTATGCCCTTTTGATCATGGAGATCAAGCCAGCCTTACCCTTACTGAAGAAGTAGTGAGATGTTGGTTTGTAACTGAGATGGCTTGTTTGTAGTGAGAGAGGGATTTGTAATAAGGATTTCAAGGTTTTAGGGTTCTTGAAAGAATTTGATATTCTAACAGTGTTGTGGCAAGGTTTTTCTCTCTTTTTTCTCTTCCCTGGTTTGTGTGAAAAGAAGGTGATTATATAATGGAAATTAGGGTAAAGAAAATGGGCTTTGAATGTGCAATTGGGCCTCCAATGTTCACTTGAGTTCGTCACTTTCCAGGCTAAATCGCAGGGACTTAAGTGCAATTTTTGAAGTTGAAATGTGCAGACAAAATGTAGCCTACATCGAGAACTAACTCCTATCCGAAAATCGGCTCAATCGGATAAATGGTGAATTAGTTATGAATTTTTGAAGTTTCAGCTCAGATAAACTTATTTTGGGCTCCAGTGTCGACTCTGACACGTTCTTCAATAAAAAACTGGTATTGATCGGTGCATAATTTGGTCTCGACTTTTGAAGCAAAGTTGTAGATATATGAGTCAGTGACCTTGTGTAAAAATATGAGTCCAATCTGATAAAAATTGACCGAGTTATGAATTTTCGAAGTTTCGGCCCAGATGAAATAATATTCAGCATTCAGGATTTTCAGCGTGTTACGCACTCTGAGCAAAAAACAAAGGCCTTTTGAATACCGTTTGAACTCAATACCTGTTGTGAAAATGTAGTCACCTCAATTTGTGAAATTTTGGCGCTGGAACCAGCTCGATACGATGAAAATCGACCAAGTTATGATTTTCTGAACATGACGCAAATAAACTTCTGTCACAAATTTTCTGTGCAAAAATACTTGATAAATCCACATTTTTGAAGACCTTCTGATCGAAATTGGCTTCCAGCCGTGAGAGATGAAAACGTAGATAATGTCAAGACGGAATTTTGGCCACCGGAACGGGTTCAATACGAGCCACGATCTTCAAGTTATAAATTTTTTAGCGCGTAAAAACTGCACTTTCAGCACACTTTTTCACCATATTTCTTCGAGAAAACTCACACATTCGGATACCTTCTTTAAAGAATTGACTCTTGAGCCGAACCTGAATTTGAGAATACGTTATCATAGATATCTTGGCGAAAGAATACCTTAATATGACGCGCCGGGTTGGACTTGTGAATTTTTCTTGAAATATTTTGAGAAATATGGGAGGGCAAATTTTGGGGTACAACACTAGGTGAGGGTACAGTGGACTGAGTCTGCCCTAGGGAGGGTGCTCGAGGTGAGCTCGAGCTGGACGGTAGGAGGTCGAGCAAGTAGCCCCAGGGAGTAAGTCGGGCACGACTGTGATCCTTTGGTCGGCGTGGCCCCCAGCAAGTCCGTTTGGATTGGGCCTTATCAATGCTATTGGGCCTGTCGGGCCCAGTCCAGAACAGGAGCCCCCCAAGTCGTGGTTCCTTGGGTTAGGAGTCATGGCTTAATCTTAGGTTGCTTCCGTTTCGGGGCCTCGTGCCCGGCCAGAGACGCAGCTCCTCGTGGGGGTACTCGAGGGTTTCCCCATATCGTGCTCGGGGACAAGTCCACCGCGGGGAATGCTCGGGGATTCCTCAGTGGCACGCGTGTGTCGAGCACGCGGGGTATCTTTTGGGAACTGTGCCGCCACCCTATGAGGATAGGGTCATCATTGCCTATGGGAGCTGCGCGTCGAGGAGGGGAATCCGTGGCTGCCCGAGGTGACGTTTGATATTCCACGTCATCACTATAAATAGGATCCTTGGGCCCCAGAACGTGTTACTACTCTTCGCGCTTCTCCTCTTCGCTCTGTTTCTGCTGCTGTTGTTCTTCCCAGATTCTCATAGCATCGCCGCGATTTACGTTACCGATTCCTTTCCTCCGTTGCCAAATCTACTCCTTGATTCCAAGTAAGTGACTTGTCTTCTCTGTTTTTCTGTTGTGATGCATGATTTTCATTGTTTTAGACGTTTTTAGAGGCTGTGCGCGTGGGAATAGCCCGGGAAACTTATGTTCAGCCCGGCAAATTCATGCATGAGGTCGGCAAACACATGTTCGTGGCCAGTAGATACATAGTTTAGGTTATAATCTGCAGTGCTGCCCTGGGTCTTCATGATCCAGGGCCCCTAATTCGTGATCCTGCCCGGTATACTCATAGCTCTAGCTTTAGGCTTTATGATGTTGCTCGCCATGTTCATACCCCAGGTCGACGTATTCACGAGTGGCCGCATTGTCGGTTTATTTAGGCGTCTTGTAGAAGGGCCCATCGAGGCATCTGGAAGTCGGGGAGGCGACTGCTATTTTTGTTTCAAACCAACTTTGTGGTCGTGCGTGGAGCGTCGTGGTTTGTCGCGCACTTCATCTTGTTCGTTTCGACGAGCGTATGGTTTCGTGCCCAATTGACTGGTTTCCCGTGCTCTGTAGGTAACCATGGCGGACGAGCCGTGCTCATCAGGACGCCCCGAAAGGGAGGAACAAAGTGCCGACGAGACTGTGAGTTTGATCGACACCGTAGAGGACCCTCTATTGGACTGGGTGGGTGCCGAGCCTAGAGGAATCGCCTCGGTCTATAGTCGGCGCAGCCGAAGGCCATACGTTGTCCTTGAGGCGGGCCACGGCCAGCCCGATTTTCAAAAGAATTTCGTCGTTACTAGACCGACCTTCACTGCTCGGATTTGCTCGGTGTTCCCCGAGTACAGCTTCCCCATGTACGAAATTGCATTCAAAGACCTTGGGTTGCAGCTGCCCTTCAGCGACTTTCAGGCCGGGGTCTTTGGCCATTTGGGGCTGGCCCCGTCGCAGCTACACCCGAATTCGCTCGCCTTTATCCGGGCGTTTGAGCTGACCTGTCGTTTTCTGAGGATTGGGGCGACTATACCTCTCTTCTTCAGAATCTTCCATCTGCAGCGCCAGTCCCGGGGAGGAAAGCACATTTGGGTCTCCCTGAAACAGTCGAAGAGACTTTTCAGGATGTACATGGACTCCGTGCGGGGTTTTAAAGACAAGTGGTATGTCGTGAGGCCGGTTACCACAGCCGCTTTAGAGTCCCTGTACGAGGAGGAAGCGGCGATAAGCGACGATGACGGGGAGGCAATTTTAGACAACGACGGGTATCTGGTGTTGGGACGCACGGCTAAGTTCCCCGTGCATTGGATTTCTAGGCATTATGAGCACGGTACTGGGTATTATCATACTTCTGCGGGCGACATGGGTTCCGAGGATGAGAAGGCTTATGACACTCTTTGTCGGTACGTTGATAGCTTCCACCCCGCCAGATGGGCCACGAGGGAGGGGGAATATGTCCTGGACGAGGAGGGTTATCCGACGTTCGAGGCCCGACCGATCGATACGAAGGCACTCGTGGAGTGCGATACATTCGGGCAGGCTGCTCGTCTGCTAGGTCGTTTATTGCTTGAATTTGCTTGCCATTTGTTTGCTTATTTGCTCGACACTAACCCGGTTTTTTATTTGTGCAGGTTTGATGGTCGGGCGACGGGAGAGGCTCTTGAAGTTTTCCTGTGATCGGAGGGCGAACAAGAGGGTGGTGAAGGCCCCTCAAGCAACGAGGATGGGCCCGCCGCATAGTCCGGGCGCTCCTCATGTGGTGAGGGTGGATTCGTCGCCTAGCTCGGGGGCTGCTTCGGAAGAGACCCCGAAGGTCCAAGAGGTCGAGCCACATGCCGACCTGATACAAAGAAAAAGGAACCGGGTGGAAAGTGGGCCGGCGGTCGGCGAGGATTCCAGTGCCGTAAGGTCCTTCGGGTTTCCCCCTTGCTTCAAAGAGGAGGGTTGCTTCGAGGGGTTCCCTTTGTCCGTGACTGCCGATGAGGCTGAGGCCATTAGGAGGATGAGCAAGGAGGACCGGAGGAGGCACCTGGCCGCCAATATGGCAGGGCTGGTGAAGATGGCTGAAATGGTCGTTGTGCTGTCCGAGGAAGGGGAGGATCCCGACCGCATCAAAGAATTGGAACAAGAAAAAGCGGCCCTCACCTCGAGTTCGCGGAAGTTAAGGACTGCCCTGGAGCGCTCCGAGGAGATGTTCCGCGAGCAAGCCGCGCTGCTGGCTGCCGAGAGAGAGATGCTGGCTCTGGAGAAGGAGAACTCGGGGAAGCTAGCCGAGGAGGAAGAGCTTCTCCGTGCGGATCGGGAGCGTCTGGAAATCGACATCGGGCGCCTCACCAGAGAGATCGAGGACCTGAAGGTCGCCATGCTTCCTGCCGAGGATGAGCCGGAGGACATAGCTGCTTTGAGGAGTCGATTGGAGCTGGTCGCCCGTATCCGGCTCCTCGAAGCGGATTGTGTCGGTGCTATGGAGGAGGGGTTCGAGTCAGCGGTCAGCCAGCTTTCCTTACTGAACCCCGGTTTGGTCACTGAAGGGACGGGCTACATGTCTCAGATCGTGGACGAAACGATCGTGCCCCCGCCCGACTCTCCTGTTGTCGGTGATGATGGCTCCGGGGGAACTGAATTGTAAGATGATGATGGGCCTGTGTGCCTTGTTGATATTTGTTTTGGGCCTGCGCGCTTGTTCGTATTTTTTGGGCCTGCGTGCCCGTTGGTTGTACTTCATGAACATCGCCGGCCTTCTTGGTCGGTTTATATTTATTTGCTTTGAATGCCCGTGCTTGCGTTTTATGTTTTTGCATAAAAATTGGCCTAAGTTATGGGCCCGAGGAGTGCCCGTAAGTGGTTGTGACTTAGCTGGCAAATTTGCCCGTCTTTTGTTTGTATATGTGCCCGACCTCTTTTCGATGGCCAGAGTCACCTAAGTGGTGCATTCGAGGGGAGAGACTCCTTTTTGACCCTTTTAGATGGCCCGTCATTCTTGACGATTTGTCGGGCAGATGGAGCAGAGTCGCTCAGTCGGGCGCACGGCCCGGTAGGGACTATTTGCCCTTGGCGTGAACTCCCCATCGCGAGCTGGGTGTTCTGCCTTACAAGTACTACGACGGTGGAGCTCGGTGTAGGTGTCCACGTCGGGCACTATCGATTGGTCTCGTTTGTTGACCGATGTTGTGCGGTTTAGACGTAGGTCGGGCCTGTACCTCAGCCTCTCTACGGAGTCGGACGTTTTTTCCTCGTTGACCGAGAGCGGGTGCCGACGGTCGAGGGTCCTAGGTGTCGTTGGTAGTTTTTAACTATAGTACTGCTTTAGCTTAGCAGCGTTCCAGGGTCGTGGTAATGGCTCTCCGTCTAATTGCTCGAGGTAGTACGCCCCGGTACCGGTGGTGCCGTGGATGCGATAAGGTCCTTCCCAGTTCGCGGCCAGCTTCCCTTCGCGGGAGTCTTTCTGGTTCCTTCGTAATACCAGGCTGCCGATTTCGAACTCGCGCTTGATGACCTTGTCGTTGTGGCGTAGAGCCACTCGTTGTTTTAGGGTGGCTTCGCGCAGGGCTGCACCAGATCGGATTTCCTCGACCAAGTCGAGTTCGTCCCTTAGCGCCTCGTCGTTCATTTCTTCGTCGAGGGGGCTCTCTGTCCGTCTGGATGGTTCCATGATTTTGACCAGGATGACGGCCTCAGTCCCGTATGTTAGTCGGAATGGGGTCTCGCCCGTTGTTGAGTGGGGCGTGGTGCGGTAAGCCCACAAGACGCTGTGGAGCTCCTCGACCCATCCCCTCTTTGCTTCGCCGAGTCGGCGTTTGAGTCCCCGGAGGATGACCCTGTTTGCTGCCTCGGCCTGCCCGTTGGTTTGAGGGTGCTCGACCGAAGTGAAGTGTTGTTTTGTCCCTAGTTTGGTGACGAAGTCTTGGAACCCGTGGTCGGTAAATTGGGTGCCGTTGTCGGTCACCAGTGCACTCGGAATCCCAAATCTGGCGAGGATGTTTCTTTTGTAGAAGCGGAGGATATTGTGTGAGGTGATCTTCGCGAGGGCCTCGGCCTCGATCCACTTCGTGAAGTAATCGACCGCCACGATTAGGAACTTATTTTGATAAGTCCCTTGCATGAAGGGTCCAAGGATGTCCAGACCCCACCACGCGAACGACCATGGGGATGATAGTATGCTCAGCTCGTGAGGCGGGGCGAGGTGCATGTCGCCGTGTTTCTGGCACTTGTCGCATTTCTTAACGTGCTCCTTGGCATCCTGCTGCATTGTCGGCCAGTAATATCCTGCTCGAAGGGCTTTCCTCGCCAAGGACTTACCGACCATGTGCTGGGCATTGATCCCTTCGTGTATCTCCCGCAGTACCTCGGGGACTGTAGATTCGTCTATGCATTTTAGGAGGGGGATGGAGAATCCCCTGCGGTACAGTTTGTGCTCGAGCACCACGTAGGAGCATGCTCTCTGTTTTGTGACGGTCGCCTCAGATTGGTTTGATGGAAGTTCGCCCTTTGTCAAGAAATTGTAGACCGAGGTCATCCAGGACGAGGCATCCCCTATGGCGTGGACCTCGACTGGCGTCGAGGATCTTTCGATACTCGGGCGTGCCAGGGATTCTTGGATGACGGATTTGTTTCCGCCTTTCTTTCTCGTGCTCGCGAGTTTGGACAATATGTCTGCCCTCGTGTTTTGCTCGCGGGGAACATGTGAGATTTCCGCCCGTACGAACTTTGTCATGTGTTTTTTGACCAAGTTCAAGTACTCGATGAGGTTGTCGTTTTTGGCTTGGTAATTCCCCTGGACTTGGGAGGCGACGAGTTGGGAGTCGGTGTAGATATGTACCTCGCGGGCTCCCAGGTCCTCGGCTAACCTCAATCCTGCGAGCAGGGCCTCATACTCTGCTTGGTTGTTTGATGTTGGGAAGGAAAGAGCTAGGGAGTGCTCGATTACTACGCCCTCTTCATTTTCCAAAAGGATTCCTGCGCCACTTCCGGACGAGCTGGATGCTCCATCGACGAAGATGGTCCACTTGTGTTCCTTCCCTGGGGGTGGGTCATAAGTGGTCATTTCCGCGACGAAGTCGGCCAGGGCCTGCGCTTTCAAGGCTTTCCTACTCTCGTACTGAATGTCGAATTCAGAGAGTTCCAGGGACCATTTCAACATCCTGCCCGCCATATCAGGTCGTCCCAGGAGTTGCCTCACCGGTTGGTCGGTTCGCACGACGATCGTGTGGGCCAGAAAATAGTGTCTGAGCCTCCTCGCCGCGTTGACGAGGGCCAGGGCCACCTTCTCTATCTGTTGGTATCTGCTTTCGGGTCCTTGCAAGGCTTTGCTCGTGAAATAAACGGGTTTCTGTCCGTCGGAAGTCTCGCGGACGAGAGTCGCGCTGATGGCTTCGTTCGAAACGGCCAAGTACAAGTACAATGGTTCTCCGTCAGCAGGTCGGGATAGCACGGGCGATTGAGATAGGCTTTGCTTTAGGTGGCGTAGTGCCTGCTCGCACTCCTCATTCCATTCGAAGGCCGCTTCCTTTCGAAGGAGTTTGAAGAAGGGGAGGGCGTGCTGAGCGGATCTCGCGACGAAGCGGGATAGTGACGTGAGCATGTCGTTCATGATTTGTATCGACTTCTTCGATGTTGGTGTTGGGAGGTCGGAGAATGCGCGGCATTTGTCGGGGTTGGCTTCGATTTCCCGTTCTGTTAGATAGAATCCAAGGAATTTTCCTGCCTTAACCCCGAACGTACATTTCTCGGGGTTGAACCTCATTTTACATTGTCTTGCTTGGGAAAAGACTGTCTTGAGGTGTGCTGCATGGTCGGTGTCTGCTCGGGACTTGACGATCATGTCGTCCATATATACCTCGAGCATGTCGCCGATCTGTTTGCTGAAAACTCTGTTCATCATGCGCTGGTAAGTTACCCCGACATTTTTCAGTCCGAAGGGCATTACGTTGTAGTAATAGTTGCCCGAGCTGGTCATGAATGTCGTGCAGTGTTTGTCGCCCAGGGCCATCGGGATTTGGTTATAGCCCGAGTAGGCGTCCATGAACGACAACATTTTGTAGTCGGCCGAGTTGTCGACCAGCATGTCTATGTTAGGCAACGGAAAAGCATCTTTCGGGCAAGCCCGGTTGAGATCGGTATAGTCAACGCACATCCTCCATTTTCCATTATTCTTTTTCACGAGTACAACATTTGACAGCCAGGTGGAATACCGGGCTTCAGAAATAAAATTTGCCTCAAAGAGGTCTTTTACAGCTTTTTCAGCAGCCTCCGTTTTTTCTGGAGACTGCCTACGCCTATGTTGTACTATGGCCCTAGCGGATGGATCAATGGCGAGGTGGTGACAGGCGACCTCAGGGTCGAGTCCGGGCATCTCCGCGGCGCTCCAGGCGAACAGATCAACATTCTCGCGCAAACAGGCCTTGATTTGCTTCCTGGCCAAGTCGGGGAGGTCTTTGCCAATCTTCACTCCCTTGGTCGGATCTGCGCCGAGGGGGACGAGTTCAAAATCCCCGTCCGGTATTGGTCGGAGTGGGATTTGCTCGCCGCTGGATGGCTCGTCCTGGTCGAAGCGGGTGTCCAGAGCTATGGAATCGACTTTTGGTGGAGCTTTCTGGACTTCTTCCTCGGGGGATGCTTTCCTGTTGGGCTCCTGTCTTGTCCTTTTGGCGGGTCTGGTCCCTATGTCGACAGTATCACGTCCCTTAGAAGCGGCGTTGAAACACCTGCGGGCAGTGGCTAGGTCTCCTTGGATAGTAGCTACCCGTGCCCTCTTGGTGTAGAACTTCATCTTCAGGTGGACGGTCGAGGGTACCGCCGCCAGCTCTGCCAGTGTCAGTCTCCCCAAGATGCAGTTGTATAGAGACGGGCAGTCGATGACAAGGAAGCGTACTTTGACTTGTCTTGTAGCCGTCCCTTCCCCGAACGTAACCAGAAGCTCGACATATCCCCAGGGTTGGGAGGTCGAGCCGTTGAAACCTTGTAAGTCTGAACCCACATATGGCGAAAGATGTGAGTCGTCCAGCTGAAGGGTCTGGAACAGTTGGCTGTACATGACGTCGACGGAACTCCCTTTGTCGACCAGGATGCGATGTACATCAAAATTTGCCATTCTTTCCCTTATCAGTAAGGGGATGACCGCGTTCGGGGCTCCGCCGGGGAGTTCTTCCAGGTAGAAGGTGATGGGCTCTGACCTGCCCTTCACCCTTTCGAACGTCACTGTTTGCGGGGGAGCCGCGTCGACCAGTTCGTCCAGCTTCCTCTTGGCTGAATTGTTGGTCAAGTCGTTGAACCCACCGCCGTTGATGACCAGGGTGGAGGGGAAGTATTCCCACCTGTTGTGCGTTGTAAGCGGCTCCTGCAGATGCTCGGGGAAGTCGAAGTCCTCGGGCCTGGTCACAGAGAAGGCAGTTTGGATGGGCACCGACTCGTCAGATGGTCGGGCGTCTTCTTCTGGTTCCCTGGTTTCTTGGGTGTCACGACGGGGAGCGTCGTTTCGCCGGTACTGTACGAGCCTCCCTCCCTTGATGAGGGTTTCAATGACGTCCTTGAGGTGGATGCAATCCTCCGTCAGGTGACCATGGCTCCTATGGTACTGACAATACTTGTTTTTGTCTGCTCCGGGCTTGGCGGGAGCAGGTCGGGGACGTTTGACACTGCCGTCCTTGAAATCAGTGCTGGCACACTCCGCCAGAATGCGCTCGCGGGAAGCCGTGAGCGGAGTGTACTCGGTGAAACGCCCCGAAGGTCCTCTTTGTTCCCAGACTTCCCGGGGTCTGTCTTCCTTCCTTTTCTCCCCGATTCGTCGAGGAGGGGCCTCTTGGCGCGAGCTGCTGTTGGGACCACGAGTCCTGGAATCTCGGGCTCTGTTGGCCGCCTCCCTCTCCTCGTAGTCCATGTATGCTCGGGCCTTTTCGAGGAGTGCATCAAATGTCCGAGGTGGCTCGATACCCACGGCCTTTCTAAATTCCGTGCCGGGGAGGAGCCCTCTCTCCAGCAAGTATCTTTTCATATGGTCCGCGCAGGGGACCTGTATTGCTTCCCGGTTGAAGCGGTTGATGAATTCCCTCAAGGTTTCATCCTGTCTTTGGATGATGGCCTCGAGGGCCGACTCCGTCTTCGGATGGCGCCGAGAAGCTGTGAAGGAACTGATGAACTGGTTCTTCAGGTTCCGCCACGAGGTGATTGAGCCCGGGGCGAGTCCTTTGTACCAGTCCATTGCCGCCTTCCTGAGAGTCGTGGGGAATAGACGGCACTTGATGGGGCCCCTGACATTGTGATAATGAAGCATAGCCTCGAACCCGTCTATGTGGTCGACCGGGTCCGCGACTCCATCGTACTCCTTTAAGTGAGGGGGCTTCTCCATGCCCGGGGGGATGGGCGCCTCCATAATGGCCTGTGACAGGGGACCGCAGGGGTCGTCCTCGTCGCTTCTCTCCGGAGACAGAGATGGGGATCTGTAATATTGTTTGGCACGATGATCCAGGTCGTGTTGAGTTTCTCTCGAGCGGGATGCTCGGTTGTTGAATTTCACACGCCCATCTCCGGAGTGCCTTCTTTCTGGTATCGCCGGGTCACGACTGGATTCTCCGGCCTGAATGATGGGCTGCCTCTCCAGATAAGGCCGTTTCTGTTTTGGCCGGGGAGATGGGCTTCGAGAAATCTCCCTATAATGTCTCCGCGGAGGAGAAGGGTGTCGAGCTTCAGTCACTCGAGGAGGGGGAGTATGTGGTCTCCGATGCCTCCTCGGGGGTCTTCGCTCGTCTTCAAGCGTCTTTAGTCTCTCTCCTTGGGCAAAGATGAGATAGTTCGTTTGATTAATTGTTGCGAACAGCGCTTGTGTTGTGGCATCCGCTCCGGAGGGGACGGGGACTTCTTGGAACCGGGCGGCTCTGTAGTGCGCGAGGGCCGCCGGGTCGTCCTCGAGTGGTGGTGGGAGCGAGGAGGATGATGCAGTAGATTCGTCCCTGTAGGAGGAAGTTCTGCGGGCGGTCGTCACAGGAATGGTGTTGTGGCCGGGATTGCCGGCGTTATCAAGGTGTCTGTTTTTGTCCGCGGCGCCGTTATTAGTGTCGACGACACGGACGTTCTGCTCATCGCGAGCTTGATCAGCCATGACAGGTAGTTGAATTTGAGCTTTGGTCTTTGAGTTTGCAAGACGGGGAAGCTAGTTTCCCACAGACGGCGCCACTGATCTAACCTGATCAGACTTGGACCGTCACGGCTGGCTCCAAGCTGAAGTTTTGAACGAGGTGGGGGGGGTACCTGCAAGACACTCCGATGCTGAAGTGAGTAAGAGCACGAGCAGGCAATAGTAAGAGTATGGGTAGAATGATGAATACCTGACCCTCTGGAAACAGAGGGTATTTATAGCCCCCAGCGCAGGGCCAAGGTCCCTTCATTGGGCCGGGCAGGTTTGGCCCAATGAAGGAACTGCCAGGTTCTACGTGTGTAGTGGAGACCTGCATGTGGTCTCCTTCCTGGATGTGCTGCGTGAAGTGCGGGCGGACGAGGACGCGGTCTTTTCAGGACCCAGGTGAGGGTACAGTGGACTGAGTCTGCCATAGGGAGGGTGCTCGAGGTGAGCTCGAGCTGGACGGTAGGAGGTCGAGCAAGTAGCCCCAGGGAGTAAGTCGGGCACGACTGTGATCCTTTGGTCGGCGTGGCCCCCAGCAAGTCCGTTTGGATTGGGCCTTATCAATGCTATTGGGCCTGTCGAGCCCAGTTGTTTACAGTGATTTCTGGTAAACAACCGCTAGTCCTCCAAACTATTGAATAAACTTACTGACTGTTATTCAATTTCTCTGGTAACTCGCAGGATCGACTAGATTGATCCTAGGACGTGTTGGACATTAGGGTAACTCTCATGGTCGAACAGGTATTCATGGTTGGTATTTAGAATGTTGTGTAGGTGTTTGACTTATTTCGATTTCTCTCTTAAAGATCTAAAGGTGTAATCAAAATATATGTGCGCGAAACTAAATTGCATGAATAAAGGTCAATTGTAAAGACATGTAAAAACTGCATAAAAGACAAGTAAATGACTTCGAAACGTAAGATAAAACAGTTAATATAAAAGATTCGAAATATGAAGAAAGCGTTTAATGCAAGAAAACTGTAAAATGGCTTTAAGTGAAAAAGGTATTCGAAGGATAAAAACTTGAAGATAAAGGCATGAAATGTATAACAGTTTCTGAAATGTAAAGTGTTTGAAATGGAAAGAAAGCATTTAAATGTAAAGCATCAGCGAAAAGATTTCGAATAAAAAGACTTTGGATGCAAAAACTTATAAATGGTATTGACATAAAGATAAGGAAAGTACTGGAAATGATAAAGGGTTTTTATTAAATCATAAACATGTGGTGTTATCATACGTACATTGCTCTTGCATTCGTTTCCCTAGCCATGTGGTAATTTGAATGTTTACTGAGTTTTTTTGTACAATAGATATGACACACGAAATCCTAATGCTAAGACTTCTATTTATACTACTTCGACCATAACGGTCTTGCTATAAGATTCTGCCACATTCAGAACATGCAGAGCAATGCCTCTCTTTTTGCTTCCACGTGTCTTCGAATGCTCCAGCGCATATATTTCAAATTTCGAACATCCCGCTTGCATTTGAATTTCAAATGTTTTGGTACTTCTTCGCTTCGAATGCACTTCTTAGACACAGCCTTATTGTCATTTCGAGACTTCTTTGGATATATTCTCATAATTGTCACTCGAAGCTCCAAGCTTTGATATGCCCATTCGAAGCACTGCTTTTATCATTTCGAAACATGACGTTTTGTTTCATTTCAATCGAAACGTTCTATTTACTTTGCTTCTAATAATATTATCAAAATCTTCAGCCAACAAAATGCCCCTTTAAAATATGTATTTCGATCCCTTTGAGAAATACTTATTTTAAACATATACACAAGATTTTGATGCGACCCTCGAATCATCGTAACATTTATTGCATTTGACTCCAGTCACGTCAATCATAACACTTTTAGATTCCTTAACCGCCTTGAACCATTTCACAATATGGTGCAGTTACAAAACAATGATTATCTTTAATCACGCCTATTACCAATGTTACCTTTTACGCCACCTCTTCATCAAACCAACCCATGATTACCACGTATCACAACCTTACTCAGTGGATGCTTAAACTTCCATATTATAAAAACCCATCAACCTAGTCTTTTTCTTTTCTTCCCACATTCTGAATCGTTTCTCCTTCTTTTCTCACCGAAAACCCTAAGCTTTCAACATTCTTCCAACAATGTCTTCTTCTACTTCATCCCAACTAAAAAAGGTTTCCAAAAAGAAAGGAAAGACCGCATGAACTACCATGGAAAGCAAGGTTGTCACTCACCAAGGTCAATCTGTTCTTGTTCCCCAGATGATCTCAAAAGAGAAAGAAATGCTTTATGCATCCCAGGTACTTATTCCTACCACCGCTGCTGGCAAGAGGTTAGCTTTAATGGGCCCTCTTACAGTTTTTGAAATTTTAAAAGACACCAGGAAAATTTTCCCAGTTTGCTATAATTTCAAACCCCTGTTTAATAAAATGGACGCCCCTAAGGCAATAGAATCTTCTGGCTCAAACACCGTGGAAAACCCAACTGTTCCTTCTAAGGACCCTTTTGTATTAGACTATGTAAAGAGTAACTTCAAACCGTTTCGATCTTGCCCCACCCCCGACACTGCTTATCAAAACTGGTTCAATAAGGTAGAAGCTAAGAAATCCCAGCAATGGGAAGAATTAGGTATCTACAACTTGATTAAGCTATCGAAGCCAGGTTTTACTTACAGCCACCCATTGTTATTCGCGTCCCTATATTTCTGGGACAATACTTATAATACTTTACATCTCCCTGGTGGAATGATCACCCCTACCTTCTTTGACATAGCGGCCATCACTGGGCTATCACCAGTAGGAGAAACATATATCCCTGACAACGAAGAACATTCGAGCATAATCGACTTCGAAGTCAAACTAACAAGCTTTTCAAAGTTTATCAGCCACTACCATGCTGAAGGAGACAGTGTGTCTGATGTAGAACACATTGCTTTCCTTACCTTATGGCTGTCAAGATATGTCTTTTGCAGCAGATCCCTACAGGTAGCCAGTAGGTTTATTCCTCTAGCTAGGGATTTGCACGAGAATCAGAGAGTGTGCTTGAGCGAATTGCTACTAGTTGATCTTTATGAGAGCCTAAGGTCAGCTGTTTCGAGCCTAAAATATCACACCTCCAAGAATATCCTGTTAGCTGGCCCTTTTTGGTTACTTCAGCTATGGCTAAATTCCATGTTCGAACCTTCCTTGTCAACTGCCAACACCATTGCTGAACAAGACCCTGAAATAACGGATAGAATAATCGAAGGCACTCGGCTGCGAAGACTAACCCCAAATGATGATAAGGATGACTTCAAAGTCCTATTCTCAAAGTACATCATGATATTCTCCAAGAGGCATAAGTTCGAAGAGACCATGGCGCCTTTTGCTTCAAGGGATCATGGACCTTCATGGTTCACCATGGCTCTCTCAGAAGCTGTCAAGATCAAAGAGATTCAAGATGTATGGAGAGCCTTTTTGCTACCCAGACTAATCTCTTCAAGAATAACTCCTGCCAAGAATCAGATTTTCCTTTTCGCTTACCAGCCAAATTTTGTTTTGAGACAGTTTGGCTTATGCCAACTAATTCCTGAACCCTTATTTCAAACTGAGAGTGCCATTACCTCTGGGCGAACCTTCAAGGCACAGGAAGCCAAGCTACAGCAAGAACAATACCAAGGCTTTGCCCAGTTTGAGCTAATAACTTTCGAACCTACCCACCTTACAGCAAAGGGGTTTCTGGAATGGTGGACAAAGTTTTATCAGACTTATATGTCCGATACTCTTACAATTCAGAAGAAACTAACTGATGCCTTTGATGTGCAGGTACCATCCAAGAAAGGTATGTTCACTCATGCCAAAGAGATTAAAGCTTTTCAAAATTATTTCGAAACTACTTATGATCCCACACACTTGGAATCCACTGTGCATCAAGCGGCTGAGACCTTGAAGGAAAAATTCAAACAAAAAGTTTCTAAGTTAAAACTTCCTTCAGGGTTGTCACCTGAGGATAGGTATAGGTTGGCATTCGAAATGCATCCACCTAAATTTCCTAGATTACCTACCTCAGAACTGGATCTGGCTTGGTTTCCTCCATACCCTTGGTGGTTCACTTGCAAAGAAATGTCCAAACATCTTCAAAAGAAACCAAAGCCATCTGAGACTATGACATGGGCTCGACACTGGCTCAACGATTTCCCAGGACATCTTCGCTATGACCTTTCTGCCATGTCGATTAAATCTGATCAAGGCACAGGTGCGAATGCTTGGGAAAAATCCCAAACGTTTTTCATTTTCCATATCTTTAACTTTTGCCTTAATTGTTTCGATTTTCAGCCATCAAGATAAAGACAGCTGCTTCAAAGTCGAAAGAAGGGAGCGCCTCTCAAGCCTCTATCGAAACCACTGACAATGTAACTCCATCCGAAACAACAACCATTGCTGCAACAACAACAACAATACCAACAACAACCAGTGTTCCAACTCCACAGGTAATTATTTAGCCTTGATGTTTCAAATTCACTAATGTTTCATGATTTGCATCTAACTCTTTGTTTAAATCTTTTCAGACCAACAAACTTCCGCCTACCACTCCAAAGAAGCGAAAATCAAACACCACTGGGGAAGACCCCAAGGCTGGAGGAAACTTACCAGCTGCTTCGAAGAAAAAGCAGAAGAAGGATATTTCAAAGAGCGCTGTACCAACTAGTGTCTCTGGACTTGATTCCAGGGATGCTGCTCCCTCACCCAAATCCAAAATTCCATCTTCGACCTCCAACATAATGTTGGAACGCATAGCTAGCAACCTCTCTTCCGAGAGTCCACAGGTAAATTGAACTTTATACTTTTGGAAATAATTTCTCATTACCTTGGTGCATGCTTTTAATACTCTTTCGCTCCTTGCAGAATATCTTAAATCCAGCTTCTACCACTTCGACCTCACCATCAAAAGCTGCTGCTCCGCTTAATTCCTCTCCTCGAGGAGACTCCAGCAACCTTGTACAGAACAAAGGTTCCTCCAATATGGAGGTTCTGGCTGGGGCTTCTGAGCAACAGGATGATCAGAGTACTTCCCCTCCTCTAAAAGAGACAAGTGAAACACCACTTCATGAATCTGCAGAGGCTTTGCAAAGAACTTCTCTTCAAAAGTCCCCTCTTGAAACCCTTCAAGAGGACCCAAAGGATACTCACGCTGAAGGAGAGAAAGCTGATTCTGGTCAAAGAAACGAAGAATCTGCAGAAGAAGAGTCTGAGGAGGAGGATGCCAATGATGGTTCGACTGCTGGGACAGAGTCCAATGCAAATAGCAGCGAAAAAGAAGACATCGAAGTGGTGGACTTGGATGACGATGAAGAAGATAATGAGCACGAAACGAATGAAGGGGATGGTGACACAACCAACAAACCCATGGAAGTCGAAATGGACGTGACTCCCCTACGTGTGGAACTCCCTCAACAATCTTTGTCTCGAATGACTGACGAGGAGCTTGCACTCCTGAGACGAAATGACCCTATTGGGTACATGAAGGCGAAGCTGGCTCAAAGGGACATTCCACTTGCTAGGGCTGGCACAAGTTCGACTAGCTATCCTCTTCCCACAGATGAAAGAATTGTACTTCTTAACAGGATCAGGAAAACAATTCTTAATGTGGATATATTCGAAGTGCTCAAACAAGATAGCACTGCTTGCTACACTATGAAGGAGTTGCTTACAAAAGTCAACCTTGCTACCTGCTCCTTGCCAGTTAGTACTATCTTGTTCGATCTTCAATATTTGCTGGACAACGTAACTGGTTACCTTCTCCAAGATGAATCTGCTGCCAGAAAGGTTCAATAAAAACGCACTGCAATGGATGCTGCTTATGAACAAGCTTCGAAACTCTCTCAAGAAGCTGAGGATCAAGCTATGCATCTAAAGCAAGCAAAAACTGATTATGAGGCTCGAGCTGAGTCCATCCTTCTCTGGGAAAGGCAGATTCAGGAGCTTCAACAAAAGGTCAAAGAGGCTAAAGAACAACAAATAGCCTTCGAAACCAATACTGCTGGTAACCAATTCGAAGAGCTTCTCAACCAGGGGCTTGCAGAAATGGAAACTGCAGAACAACTCAAGGGAGAAGTGGCAACCTTGGAAGGAGCCAGACGTTTTACTCAACAGAGACTTGAATCTTTTCGAAGTACCTTCAATCGATTGAAAAATAATTCTTATTTCTAAATTTCAGTGTTTATTTGATTACGATTTGGTTTTTTATATGTAATATTCGAACAACGCCATTTTGGCATCTCATCTTGCCATTTTGGCATTTTTATAATATTTTGGTTACGTTGTTACTATTCGAATCTCCTGCAGGCGTGGCTTATATTTCTTTAAATATTTCCCATTAACCTTTAGGATAGGCTTATCATCCATCAGCTCTTCGATTTCATATGCATTGTTTGAGAATACTTTTAATATTCGAAAGGGTCCTTCCCAATGAGGTGACCATTTACCTAGTGTTTTATTTTTCTTGTCCATGGGCAATATGACTTTCCAGACTAAGTCATTAATAATGAATGCTTTTTTCTTCACCCTTTTGTTATATGTCCTGGCCACTCTTTCTTTTTGTCTCATCAAGATTTCCAATGCATGTAATCTGACTTCGTCCAACTCAACTAATTCATTCATCATCATCTCCCAATATAATGCAGCTGGGATTTTGTTTTGTCTTTGAATTCGAACTGATTGTAGATGAATTTCTACTGGCAGCACTGCATCATGACCAAATGTGAGTTGGAAAGGCATAGTGTTAGTAGCTTCCTTAGGAGATGTTCTACAGGCCCATAGTATTTGGTCCAAAGTTTTGTGCCAGATCCTTGGCTTTTTACCAATATGTTTTCTGATTAACCCTATTATCACTTTATTGGCTGCTTCGACTTGACCATTTGCTTGAGCATAATATGGCGTTGATGTTAGTAATCTAAACCCCATTTCTTGGGCAAATTCTTGCATCTTTCTACCGGTAAACACAGAACCTTGGTCTGTGGTTATGCTCTCTGGCAATTCGAACCTATAGATAATGTGCTTCTGTATAAACTCAATAATAGCCTCTTGATCAGCAACTATTAATGGTATAGCTTCGATCCACTTGGTAAAATAATTTATTCCTACCAAGATATATTTCTGTCCTTTAGACGAAGCAGGATTTATTTCTCCTATCAAATCCAATGCCCATCCTCTAAATGGCCATGGTTTGATGATTGAATGTAATTCACTTGCAGGGGCATGTTGAATCCCTGCATGCTTCTGACATTCCTCGCATCCTTTAGCAAAGTCTATACAATCTTTGAGCATGCTAGGCCAATACATGCCATATCGAAATAACAGCCATTTCATTTTATGACCTGCTTGATGTGCCCCACATGCCCCATTGTGGACTTCTGACAATGCTAAGTATGCCTCACTTTCTCCTAGGCATTTCAATAATACGCCCTCTTGGGTCTTTTTGAACAATTCGTTCCCCATGAGGAGATATGATAATGCTCTGTATTTTGTCTTTCTATCCACATTCAGAGTTGGATTTGCTAAATAACTCACCAGTGGACTTCGCCAATCTGCATCTGATAAAGTGTTTATGGCTAATATTTCGAATCCCTGTTTCTCAGCATATCCCAATTTCATACTTTCTAGATCTGATGGTGTGAATCTAGTAGCCATAACTCTACCCCTTAATTTAACTAAA
This sequence comes from Vicia faba, assembly GCA_948472305.1. Lineage (NCBI taxonomy): Eukaryota > Viridiplantae > Streptophyta > Magnoliopsida > Fabales > Fabaceae > Vicia > Vicia faba. The sequence continues at coordinate 135,265,058 of OX451737.1, read as the reverse complement.
TCCTCAAAGTTCCTGACAGAAACTTTATAACCCGAAGCCAACTGTGCTAAGTCATTTGCTTCTTGGTTCTCTATTTTTGGTATGTGTTGAATATCCATGTATTCAAATTTCCTAAGTAGCCTGTTGACTATGACGAAGTATATCATCAAGTTTTCCTTTATGCATTTATACTCCTTTTTTATTTGCTTGACCACTAATTATGAGTCTCCTTTAATTTCGACTCTAGTTGCCCCCAATTCCAACAAAGCTTCAAGTCCAACAATGAGCGCTTCATACTCAGCTTCGTTGTTCGAGCAACGAGGACCATCTAATTTATACTTGAATTTTGTTGGAATTCCTTCAGGAGAAATTAGAAGGACTCCAACACCACTTCCATTCCTGTGGGTTGAACCATCAAAGTATAATTTCCATGGTTGCATTTCAACGTAACTCATGACAGTCTGCTCAACCAATGAATGGTCCACAATAAAATCAGAAATCACTTGGCCTTTCACAGCTTTTAAAGGCATGAAAGTCAAAGAATATTCTGTTAAGGCTAAAGCCCATTTACCAACTCTGCTATGCATTATTGGTTTTGAAAGCATGTGTTTAATGACATCGAAATGAGATGAAACATAAACATCAACAGGCTTTATATAATACTTGAGTTTCATACAAGAGAAATACAAACAGAGACATAGCTTTTCTAAATTGCTATATCTGGTCTCTGCATCATTCAATACTCTACTCAAATAGTATATGGCTCTTTCGATACCATTACTATCTTCTTGTGCTAACATACTACCTATACTAACTTCAGAGGCAGATATGTACAATCTCACGGGCTTCCCCCATGAAGGTGGAGACAAGATAGGAGGATGAGAGAGCTATCTTTTTATCCTGTCAAATGCCTCCTGATGGGCTTCGTTCCATTCGAAGGCTTGGCCTTGCTTTAGACGAAGCAACGGAGAGAAAGCTTGGGTTCTTCCACTCAGATTCGAAATGAATCTTCTGAGGAAGTTAATCTTCCCTAGCAGAGATTGCAGCTCCCTTTTTGACATAGGTGCTTTCGTCTCCATTATGGCTTTGGTTTTGTTCTGGTTGATCTCAATCCCTTTCTTGTGAACCACAAAACCAAGGAATTCTCCAGCCTGCACAAAAAATGCACATTTAAGGGGATTCATCTTTAAGCCATGTTTTCTCATTCGTTCGAATGATTGGCTCAGATGATGCAAATGTGTTTTTGCAGATATAGATTTGATGACTATATCATCAATATACACCTGCATAAAGGTTTCAATGAAATCATGAAAAATCGAATTCATTGCCCTTTGATAAGTTGCCCCAGCGTTCTTTAAACCAAAAGGCATCACCACCCATTCGTAGGTGCCTAAGGCTCCTGGGCAACGAAATGCTGTCTTGGCAACATCTTCTTCAGCAATGAAAATCTGATTATACCCAGAGTATCCATCTAACATACTTAAGTATTCGAACCCTGCAGCAGAATCTACTAGCATTTCTGCCACAGGCATGGAGTACTCATCCTTAGGGGTTGCAGTGTTTAAATCCCTAAAATCTATGCAAATTCTTAAAGAACCATTTTCTTAATAACAGGTACTATATTTGCTAACCATTCGACGTACCTTGTGGTTCTGATGAATTTGCAACGCATCAACCTTTCGATATCAGCTTTAATCTTTGTGAGAACCGCGAGTGCGAATCTTCTGGGAGTTTGTTTGATGGGCTTCTTGCCATCTTTGATTGGTAGTCTGTGTTCGACTAACTCCCTCTTTAAACCAGGCATTTCATCATAATCCCATGCGAAGCAATCTTTTTTTTTCTTGAGGACTTCGATTACTTCCTGCTTGAGGCCTGGGCTAAGTTTTGCACTTATGTAGGTTATTCTTTTCGTGTTTTCATCCCCTAAGTTGACTTCGTCGAGTGGATCCTGCGCCAACATTTTGGCACCTGAGTCTATGGGGTCCCTTTCGAAGCCTAAGGGTTCTTTATCGTAGATGGCATCCAACCTTTGATCCATCTCAAGTTCTTTGAAGGGTGAGCATTTCGAGCCATCCCCACTTACTTCGTTTATCTTTATAGCTAATTTATTTCAGCCTCTAAGGCCGCCTTTGATTCGTTCTCAGCCATATAGGCCGAAATCCTTTCAAAAAAGGTGGACTCAATCATGGATAAGGTTGTCGAAGTCCCAGCCTGCTGGCCGTCTTTGTATAGTACTTTCGACTCCCTCTTCTTCACTGATTATTCTTCTATCCCAGTATAGGCCATCATGGCGAAGGGTCATGTAGTAGTGGGCGTTTCTGGTTTCGTTGATCTCATCATTTGGAACACATGGAGCAATCTTTGCCAGATGTTTGTCATAATTCCTTTTGTCAACTAAATTGACTGTTGACATGAAGTAACTATGGTCTGCTTCAATGTTTTCCACGATCCCATCTTCTCTCCATAGAACTAATCGCTGGTGCATTGACGAAGGAACTGCCCCTACGCCATGGATCCACTCCCTTCCCAGCAATAAGTTGTAGTTGGCCTTGGCTTCGATCACCATAAACATGGTGGGCCTACAGCTTGAGCCTATTGTCAAGCCCAACTGAACCACTCCCAGTGTTTTGCCCACTTTCCCTTCATAATTGGATAGAACCATATTGTGGGGCTTGATGTCTCCTTCACGGATCTCTAATCTTTTCAGCATGAAGTGGGGTATCAAATTGACTGCAGCACCCCCATCCACTAGAACCTTATTCACGCCATGGGCACCAACTTTTGCCCGAATAAATAGTGGCTTAAGATGGTTCTTCATAGCTGGTTCTGGACGTTTGAAGAACACATTTTGCTCCTCGACAACCCCATTGTCCATCACATAGTAGCACACAGGCCTATGCTTCATCAAATCTATGGTATCTTCTTCCTCATATTCATCAATTTCAGTTTCCTGTCCAAATTCACAGGGAAGCACAGATACCACGTTGCAGTTTAGGTTGAACGAAGACTCTCCCTCCGATTCGAAGTTATCAGTTATCATATCTTCGTCTTCTTCTGGGCCTGGAGTGTATTCCTTTGGTTCATCTAGTTGTACTTCATAGAAAAGCCTCCTATTAACTGGAGGTTTGTCTTCAGTTTGATTTTTTGGTGAGGGTTTGTTGGTGCTAGATTCACCTTGGTTCTTTGTTGAAGTGACCCCTTTATTTGCCACAGCTTCCCTCTTAGCCTTTCGAATCCTCTGTTGCCTGCGCCACTGGGATCTCGACATGGGGTTCCTTCCCTTGTAGTTTTCTAATCTTACATCTTCCCTCTTTGCTATGTTGAATTGCCTTCTGTATGTCATAGCATGGCGTGCATTTCGTTCGGTGTTTCTACATCTTTCTTTGCCTTTGTCGTTTCTGACTTGCAGCCATCTGTCGGTTGGCACTTCAGCAGGGAGTTTGAAAGTCACTCTTCGAGCAGCCTTGGGATGAGGACTATCAGGCCTCCGTTGTTTGTGTCTGCTATCGAAACGTGGGCCCATCTGAACATTTTCTTGATGGTTCCAGCAAGGGGCGAAAGGAATCGTTTCAAAGGCTCTGGCCATGCTTTGATCATACACAGCAGAACACCTTGGGCATATCAAGCACTTGGTTGCCCCTTTGTAGCAACGAAACACAAATTCCAGCAAACTTTCTCCAGCCTTAGGATAACACCTGAATAGCTGGTTATCCTGGCGCCAATTGTTGCCAGTTCGAGCCCTCTGTACCCTCTCGAAGTTCGCAGCGATTCTCTGATTGCAGAGGATGCTGCACCTAGGGCATAGTATCATTCCTGTATCTCCCTTGTGGCATGTCATGAGGTAATCCTTGAGACTAGCATCTCCAGCATGATTATCCTCCATTTTATACTTCTCTTTTTCTAAGTATCTTTCTACCTCCTCCATCTCAGAGCGAGGCCTCTCCATATCCACCATGTTTACCTCAACATCTTCCCCCTTAGCTTCATCATCTCCCTATCCTATGGGTTTTATATCTTCAATGTGGACCTTCGAACTCTCTGGGGCAGAATATTTGACCAAATAGTCAAATTTTCCACTGGGTTCCCCTAAAGTGTCCCATATTTCTTTCTGAGGGGAAGTTGGCTTCGTGATTTGGACTTTCTCCAATTCTAGCCTCAGGCCTTCAGTGACCTGTGTCAATTCTTGGTTTTGATTTTCCTGGCCTTCAGTAGTCTGGATCTCTTTTGCAACAGCTAAAGGTGCTGCTTCAATCGAAGTCTCTGGTAGCTTCTGGACGTCTTCAGTGACCTCCTTATCGACTTCGACTATCACCCAGCTTTCATTTTCAGTACCTTTCTCTCCTATTGGGGCATCAATTTGGTCAGCTTCCACCATGTTAATCTCTCCAATGCAAGCAGGCTCGGAGTAGTTGGTGTCTGCGACGTCCAAGGGATCTTCGTCCACTTTCATCTTTGCTTTATCAGCAAACTTCAGTCTGCCATCTTTGATTGCATTCTGAATTAGGTCCCTGAAAAGAAAACACTGTGAGATTTTGTGGCCTAGGAAACTATGATATTTGCAAAATCCTCTCTTCTTTCTTTGATCTAAAGGAGGTATTTTGACATTTGATGGCACAATGAGTTGGCCATCTTTGACAAGTAAATCAAAAATCTCGTCACATTTAGTGACATCGAAGGTATAAACCTTCTTTGGGAATTTGTCACTTTTCTCATTTTCAACAATCTCTTTCCCTTTTGTGGGAACCAGTAATTTGCAGGAGTAGGGTGGTGCCTGTTTTAATTCAGCGAGGTCGATTTCGACCTCTTCGAATTCGAATTCAGGATAATCTTCTGCTTCCTCAGTTCCAACATAGGAGATCCTTTCCTTCTTGTTATTTTTAAAGACTCTGGCCTTTTCGGCCTTTAGCCTTTCGACCTGTCGAACCCTGTCGGCTAACTGTGCCATGTCCCTCAAATATTGAGTGTCTAGTTTCTTTCGAATAGAGTAATCCAAGCCACCAGCGACCATTTCGACTAACTCATGTTCAAGCACCACTGTGTAACATCTGGATTTCAAAAGCCTAAATCTATTCAGATAATCATCTATGGGTTCAGTGAACTTTCTCTTGACACTGGCTAATTCCTTCAAGCTTATCTTTGACTGTCCCATGTAAAACTGTTCATGGAATAATCTCTCCAAAAGAGCCCAAGTATCAATGGACCCAGGAGGCAAAGTGGTGAACCATGTGAAGGCGTTTTTAGTCAGGGAACTTGGGAAGTATTTGATCCTGAGGTCTTCATTATTGGCTATATCTCCCGCTTCGGTTAGATATCTGGCTATATGTTCGACCGTTGACTCATTGGTATCCCCAGCGAACTTTGTAAATTTAGGGACTTTATACCCCCTTGGGAAATCAGTATGCATTATGCAATCTAATATAGGAGAAGCATAATTTGGCCTTCTCATTCCTGTGTTGAGGCCATTCTGGGCCATGACTCTCTCTATCATGGTGGTTAAATTGTTTTCTGCCAAGATGTTATCGTTTCGAATTCTATGAACGACAGCATCAGCATCTTGATTTTGACCCACCATGACAACCCCCCTAGGTTGTTCTTCTCGAAACTCTGGGACTTCCAGCCTTTCGACCCTTGCCCCTGGTTCCATAATTTCTCTTTGTGGGCCTGGGATCATTGGGGCTTCTAGCCTTTGTGCCCTTGCCCCCAAGTTAACTTCTTCTCTAGGTGGTCTATAAGTTGGGTCGTTAGCAACTTGTTCCATAATAGGCATGTTTGCTCGAACCCCCGCCTGATTCTGCCTACGCCTATCTGGGGGAGCAAAGAAATCTGCTATTCGACTCATGTTATCTGCGTTTTCTCTGTTTGTCACAGTCATATTTTGTACTATTGGGGCAAATATTTCCTACATAGTTTGTGCTAATACCCCTATCATATTATGGTTACTGTCATCCATCAATTTCCTAAAAGCCAACTGGTTTTCTGTGGTTAAAATAGGCATTGTGCTATAACCCACTGACCCTTGGTTATTTGTCATAAACTGATTCGCCCCAGACCCAGACCATTGTGCTATAACCTATCGATGTGGAATTGTGTAAACCTGTCATAAAAGATATTGGCATTCCATAAGAGGAATTTCTGGTCCTATTACTATCGAAACTGGGTGGTCTAGTTAGTGGAGTGGCGAAATGGGTTTGTGTCCCTGATGGTGGAACAAATCCCCCAGGATAACCAATGGTTCCAGTATTTCCTAGGATCGAACTATTAGTTGATATGCCACTTACTCCATTAGTGGCTATATTACTGGTAGAAGATGCAACAGACTGTGCATTCAAAGGGATCACGTTAGACGTTCCCATCGAAGCGGACACATTAGCGCCTGTTGTATGTGGGGCATTTTGTTCCCCTTGTTGATTGTCAGAATTAGATATCTTGTTCAAACGTTTTCTTCTGGATAAGGGTTGATTGCTGTTGGTTATTTTACCACTTCTTAGGTTCATAAAACAACAAACTTATCACTCAGAGGGTCTTTTTATAATGGTTATGTCTCAACAATCTTTATTTCTGTTCTAAATTCTGTAACGTCCAACGATTGGTCCCATCAGGTGTGCCAATTTGTTTACAGTGATTTCTGGTAAACAACCGCTAGTCCTCCAAACTATCGAATAAACTTACTGACTGTTATTCAATTTCTCTGGTAACTCGCAGGATCGACTAGATTGATCCTAGGACGTGTTGGACATTAGGGTAACTCTCATGATCGAACAGGTATTCATGGTTGGTATTTAGAATGTTATGTAGGTGTTTGACTTATTTCGATTTCTCTCTTAAAGATCTAAAGGTGTAATCAAAATATATGTGCGCGAAACTAAATTGCATGAATAAAGGTCAATTGTAAAGACATGTAAAAACTGCATAAAAGACAAGTAAATGACTTCGAAACGTAAGACAAAACAGTTAATATAAAAGATTCGAAATATGAAGAAAGCGTTTAATGCAAGAAAACTGTAAAATGGCTTTAAGTGAAAAAGGTATTCGAAGGATAAAAACTTGAAGATAAAGGCATGAAATGTATAACAGTTTCTGAAATGTAAAGTGTTTGAAATGGAAAGAAAGCATTTAAATGTAAAGCATCAGTGAAAAGATTTCGAATAAAAAGACTTTGGATGCAAAAACTTATAAATGGTATTGACATAAAGATAAGGAAAGTACTGGAAATGATAAAGGGTTTTCATTAAATCATAAACATGTGGTGTTATCATACGTACATTGCTCTTGCATTCGTTTCCCTAGCCATGTGGTAATTTGAATGTTTACTGAGTTTTTTTGTACAATAGATATGACACACGAAATCCTAATGCTAAGACTTCTATTTATACTACTTCGACCATAACGGTCTTGCTATAAGATTCTGCCACGTTCAGAACATGCAGAGCAATGCCTCTCTTTTTGCTTCCACGTGTCTTCGAATGCTCCAGCGCATATATTTCAAATTTCGAACATCCCGCTTGCATTTGAATTTCAAATGTTTTGGTACTTCTTCGCTTTGAACGCACTTCTTAGACACAACCTTGTTGTCATTTCGAGACTTCTTTGGATATATTCTCATAATTGTCACTCGAAGCTCCAAGCTTTGATATGCCCATTTGAAGCACTGCTTCTATCATTTCGAAACATGACGTTTTGTTTCATTTCAATCGAAACGTTCTATTTACTTTGCTTCTAATAATATTATCAAAATCTTCAGCCAACACCAGTCCAGAACAACAGGGCACATAAGGACAACGTTGCTTTCATGGTGGAGCACACCAATTATCAATACAATGACATGCCCTTTTATTTGAAGAATGGCAGTGCTACATATCAATGAACGATGAAGATGATTTTTGAAGAAGAAATCGACGAGATATTAGAAGTATACATGAACAATATGATTGAAATTCAGCAAAGAGGAATTACAAGAAAAGTATATCATCAATTTAATCAACCAAATTTAATAATATAATATACAACTTAACTCAGGGGAATGCACCTTCAGGATCAGAGTCGACACATTCTTTAGGTTAACTTAACATATATAAAGCATATAAGTAACCCCGATAAATGTGAAACAATTATTAGAATGAAAGTTCCGACTATAAAGAAGAGTATAATAAAGTTGAACATGATACTCACCACATTCAATAAGTTCATCTCGAGATTGTCATAGCATGCACTACCGTTCTATAAGTTATTGAGGAAAGAAGTAAAGTTCGATTTAAAAAAAGCCATATTTCTACCAGTTTTGTCTAGATTGCTGGCTGGACAAACATTATTCATTTACCTCGTAGTGTCCACCAAAGTGATTAGTGTCGTCCTCGTTTAAGATGTAGGCAACATGTAGAGTATGCTATATTACGCACATAAATGTGTTGTCAGAAAATAGAAAAAATTGCATTAACCTTGATTAGAACCTCAAAGAAGCTAGAACATTATTTTTTGGAATACACCGTTATAGACTGGCCGTAAGTCCCAATATTTTGTGCCAAAGTTGCTTCATTCTTATTGAAACATGGCGTTGGACTTTCAATTCTCAAAAAATCTGAAACAAAATAAAACAAAAAAATTAAATAAAATGGACACAAAACAGAATAAAAATAGTCATTATGTGATACATTTAAATAAACTTAAAGACGGCTAAAATACGAGTTATCAATCACCAATCAAAATAACTTATAGTTTAATTTGTGAAATCCTAAACAATTATTTTTATAAGACTAATCAATTATTTTTTTTAAGATTTCACAACTAACCCACACACCCTCCTTTTTTTTTTCATCCTAGTTTTCTCTTTTTTTTCTTCTTCTCTTCAAACGGTTTTAAGGTTAATTTTTTATTCAGAATCGCTCTCTTTAAATATTTTATTTTATTTTTATTTAAATAAGTGACTTCACGTATATTTTTAATTTTTTTCTTCGTGATTTCATCGTCATAGTGCGATGTTGTGGTAGTCGTCGTGTTATTGCAGTGTTATTTTGTTTTCCGTCTTCGTGCAATATTTACTCGGTTCATATTAACAGATTAGTTTCGACTCAATGCATATTGAATCAATTACTTTGACGTCATTAACACTCTATACTCGAAGATTTGGATATTCCAAACATTTCAATTGTATCATATTTATAGACTTTGTCACATTTGTAGTCATTTAACTTTTATATGTTTATTAATGTAGGTATTGTGAGTTTATTCGTAAATTCATTTTCTTCGATTTATAATAATTTTAAATTTATATTATTTGATATATTTTATCAATAAAAAAATTATAAAATAATAATCTAATAGATAAAAAATTTGAACGGTCTATCGCCACCTAGAGATAGAGGCAAGATTTTCAAACTCTTATATTTAATTCAATTAAAAGTTTACTTTATATTCTTAATTAGTTATAACTGTTTTCCAAATAAATAGTTAAAGTAAATCCTAATTTCTTTTAAAAAATGTTTTTTTTACTAAACCTAATTTCTTTAAAATTAATAATTATTTTTTTTCCTAGTTGTATTATAAAATATTTATTATCATTTAGTAGTACTACTAATAAATATCTTTTGAGAAATTCGTTGAACGTCAACCAAATCTTTTTCTATATGTAAGGGGTAATATCAAACTTATCACCATTTAATTCTAAATTTCTTATTATTTGAATCAATTATATATTATATATTAATATTTTTCTATTTTAAGATTAATTTTATATATATACTTTATTTTTATTAATTAGTTATAACCATTTCCAAATATATAGTCGACAAAAATGAGAACTTCATTAAAATCAATTAAAAGACTGTTAAGAAATTGCTGTAAAAAAAACTGTTCATAAATTATTATATTTCTTTCACCAAAAAAATTATTATTTTTCCAAAAACATAAATGATTGGTCATAAAATAATTCGCTCAACTTGAAACTGGTGTGCAAAAAACGATTATGTGCTAGATGTATCCTAAAAGAAGGTTCTAGATGTATCTATCCCAATCAAACAATATATAAGTAATTTTGAATCAATCAAAATAATCATAATCTCCAGAAAACTCATTCACGTGTAATCTTAAAAAAAAAAATGGGTCTATTAGATCTTGAAAAGCACTTTGCATTCTATGGTTCTTATCACAGTAACCCAATTAACATTGTAGTTCACATATTCTTTGTTTGGCCTATCCTCTTCACTGCTCTTCTTTTCTTCTACTTTACCCCTCCTATTTTCTCTCCTCCCCAAACACTCCTTAATTTCATTCCTCCTGTCTTGGTTTTCAACTTTGGTTTCTTCTTCGCTGTTTTCTACGCTCTCTTCTATGTTGCTTTGGATTTTAAAGCTGGTTCCTTCGTAGGTCTTCTTACTTTGCTTTGTTGGGCTTCTTCCAGTTTCGTCGCTAATTCCATCGGTTTTGATCTCGCCTCCAAGGTACTTTATTGCGAGTTGGTTTTTAGATGATTTTAGAAGCTAAAAAAATTGTTGTAATTTAATTATATATGTTTATGATTTTTTAGGTTGTGTTGGCTACTCAGTTGTTTTGTTGGACAGCACAGATTACAAGTCATTTTGTGTTTGAGGTAAATTATTGTTTCATCACATAAAACCATGATGCATGGATTTTTATTTTCACTATTAATTTGTTTATGTTGTATTATTTTTCTATCAGAAACGTGCACCAGCTCTATTGGACAATCTTGCTCAAGCTTTTCTAATGGCTCCTTTCTTCGTGGTTCTTGAGGTAGGGTTTTTTTTTTGTCATAGTACTTTTGTTTAATATGTCTCATAGTTATTGAAAATTAAAATGAAGTTTATATTAATTTGTTCTGTAGATTCTCCAAAAGACGATTGGATATGAACCATATTCTGGATTTGAAAAAAATGTGAAGGCAAGGATAGCGACTAATATCAAAGAATGGAAGGCCAAGCAACGGAAGAAACATAGTTAGCTTAAAAAGAGATGTTTACAAATGTTGTTATACATCAGTCCATGGAAATAAAGAAAAATAATAATTTATAGGAAATTTAGATAAGATGAATGTTGTTGATCAATATTTGGGGATGGTGTTGGAAAAGAAATGTATTCGAAGATGAGATTTTCAATTTATTTTTGTTATTATTTAAATTACCATTTTTTTTAGTAATTTCCAATATTATAAATTTAATTACATTCTAGAAAACAATATTTGACAAATTAGGCTATGTTTGAAATATATTTTATTTCATTTATTATTTTTTGTACCTTTTGATTTAGATAGAATGATAAATTTATTTTATTCCGTCACAAACTACTCAAACAAAATGACATACTTATTCCGTTCCGCTCCATTCCATTATGTTATGTTTCATTCCACTCCGTTCGTTTTAGCATATCCAAACATAGCCTTAGAGTGAATTGCTCCTCCTTCTTTCTAGAAAACTTTCCTCCAGTCTTTTAGGATTTGGTGGCTACCTCCCACCTCCATGGTGACTCTCTTCTTCCACTATTATGGTGGTCATCTCTCCCTCTTTTGAGATCATTTTTCCCTTCATCCGTCTTCATTATCATGTCCTCACCACAACCAAACTTCTCATCGGACATTCCCACTCTCCACCACGAACAACCATCAAAGCTCTCTTTCTCTTTTTGTAGCCACCACCTCTGAGGAATGATAAGCTTGTTAAAGGTTTTCTGCACACTCCAAATTCAACAATGGTAAATGCATCTCTCTCCCTACTGTAGTTGCTCATTTGATGCTGCCATTTGTTTGTCCACCCCCAAAGCCACCATGATTGTTTTAAGGTAAGAAATTATCTCTTCTAACAAGATATTTTATTTCGTTTATGTGTTACATGTGATGTGTTTTAGTCTTTTAAAGTTTAAGAATGTACTTTATTGGTGTTTGACAAAATGAGTTTTGTAGCATATTTATGTGTGTCTATTGGAATTTCACAGTGACTAAGGAAGTTTATGTGTTCAACATCCATTACAACACTATCTCTTGTTATCTATTAATTTGTGAACACTTGAGAAGGTTGGACGATATTGATGGTGTTTGCAAGAGAATGCATTGCTGGAAGAAATATTGTTACTTTTGATTTGGTTGTGCCTTAACTTGTGAACATTCTATTAGAATTGTTTCTAAGCTATGTATAAAGTATGTTTCATTTCAATTGCATCATGATATCTATAATTCTGGAGGGTTTTTCTATCCAAAATAATAATAGTAATTTAGTTACACTCTATAATTACTAAGTTAAAATATTTAAAATCAAACTTTCAAAACTAAGCTCCTCTTTCTTTTAAAATCACGCACTATTTCACTATTGGAGAGTTGTCAAAAGAGATTTAAATATGTTAAACCTTCGATTTATCTACAACACAATTTAAATGTTTTGAGGTTTTTAAAAGAGATATAGATAGAATCAGATAACAAGCAAATACTACTATAAATAATACATTTTATTATATTTTATGACAACAATTTCATATCACGTAACAAAAAACCGATGTAAAATACTTGTATGCCCCATGTTTTTTTCTTTCTAAAAGAACAATCTACTCCATCGGTTTTAGCTAAACACTAAGGGGTAAACTAATTCATGGTACATACTTTGAATCCCACCAACTTTAGTCCATGTTTTTATTTCATTAAAAGTAGCGTCTTCATGCATATTTTATTTTAACCCAAAAATAAGACACTTTTCACTTCGATTGTGTTTTCCAACGAAAAGCCCTAAACACATATTGAGAAGATGATATACGTTTACGGCTCTCATTTTATGCTTTCCAGAATGAAAGATCGAAATCATTTCTTTCACTTCTTCAAATATCTACACTACTACTAAAAGTATATTTCGTAGCGCCACCGGATTTTATTTCACCAAGGTCAAAGAATTCACCGTGGTAGAATTTATTCAATTAGGCGCGTTCCTTTTATTTTCAATTTTAAGCCCACCTTTTACCACAGTTGGAACTTCCAAGCATGGTGAAAAGTGGCGCATGATCATGAGTTTGAATCTTGTTGTTGTTGTTGTTCTACTACAACATTTTTTATATTTCATTAAAATACATACAACAACGGTTGTTTAATACAATCATTGTTGTATGTAGCGCATGCTCATGAGTTTGAATCATGATGTTGTAATTTTCTACTGCTGTATTTTTTATATTTTATTAAAATACATACAATAACAGTTGTTGTATGTAACGTGTTTATTAAGTTTCTTCACTGTCCTTGAACAAATCTTGGTCTTCTATTTAGTGATTATCAACACTCAAGCACTACCATTAGTGATCCGCATGAAACTTAAAATTTAGACGAAATTCCAACTTAGACGAATTTCATCTTCTACCTCCAAATGCCATCTTTCATTTACAAAAAATTGTTTCTTAACTAAACCAAGCTTGAAAATATCATTTCTTCCATAAGTAAAACTCGGAAACATTAATATCTTTCATAAACAAATTTCAGAACTCCATCATCTCTTCTCCAACTTGAATGAGACAAGGAAAGTATGGATTTAATTTAGAAATGTTAGTTATTATTGTTCTTGTTGTTCTTTTTCTTGTTATTGTTGTTGTTGTTCTTGTTGTTATTATTGTTGTTCTTGTTGTTGTTTTGTTGTTGTTCTTGTTGTTGTTATTGTTGTTGTTGTTCTTTTTTTGTTGCTCTTTGTTATTGTTATTCTTCTTCTTGTTTGTGTTGTTATTATTGTTGTTCTTGTTGTTGTTCTTGTTCTACTGCTGCATTTTTTATTTTATTAAAATACATACAACAACGATTGTTTAATACAATTATGGTTACATGTAAAGTGTTATCTAATTTATAACAATGATCACACGCCTGTTGTGATAACCAATATACATACAATCACACGCTACCTAACAACAGACGTGCTACCATCATTATATGTGTTTCAAAACCATTAATGTATGTATTTTCTGTAGTATTGCTGGTACGTCAAACATTGATATTCATGTTATATTAATGTTGTTGTCGTTGTTGTTTGTTTGTTTGTTTGTTGTTATTGTTGTTGTTGAGACCCGAAATCTTAGAGGTTTAAAATGGGACTTTTTTTAAGTGAGAAGATGGACAAATAATGGTCTAGAGGGGGTGAATGGACCTTCGAAAATAAAATTAAGTTTGAAAATGGTTTTAGTCAGAGTTTCAAAAACAAAACGTTTTGAATGGTGGAAGCAAATTTTGCATAAAAGAGCTTATGTTTATCGATCAGAAGATATGTCAATTTACTCAAACAATTGATAAAGTATACAAGATGAGCTATAGATTTAACCAGAAATTATAAACCAATGGTATCTCAAAGTTTTTTTCAACTTCGCAGGAAGTGTTATACAATAATTGCCAACACGCTTCAGATTCTACAATCAAAGTCTTCATACTTAATCCACAACAAGACAAAGTAGAACTACCGATTCTAACAAAACATACAACTTTACACAACAAATCGCTACTTACAATAAGATAAATCTATCAACGTGCAAATCTAGAAAATGGTAAAAATAACCTAATCATGCGATCAACTACGAATTTAAATGAGAGAGATATGTACACCGAGATTTATAGTGGTTCGGCATGTTCTTCTTCATTTTGTACTTAATCCATTCTCTAATGATTTCCCATTGAAAATTTATTTGTCTTCCACCATGATTTGTAACAATATTACAAGAGTTCGTATAATCACCAGTCCACAAATTAAACACTGAAAAGATAAAACTTTTCATTCTAGATCTTGACTTATACACAGTCACACAAACTGAACTCTATACATAATCTTTACTTGAATTCGCTTCTTGTACCTTCCATCTCCAACAACCTACTCTTAAGTCTCCATCTGCAGCAATTTCCACATAATTTTGCCGGTATCTTGAGAGTTGGATTGTCCGAGTATTGAAAAGAAATCATACACTTCTTATAGACTTTCCCACAATACTACCAAGGTTAGCTTGGAAAGAACATCCTCCTTCTTTTTCACTGGAATTTTCACAACCAATCACAAAACTACACAATCTTGCAATAACCTGGGATCTTTAAACAAATCTTTAAAGAAACGTTAATTTCAAAAATGAATCTCCTCAATCAATCACAAATCTATCAATATGAGATTCGGATCCATGTAACAATGAAAAGAATGAGATCAAAGATGAAAGAAATCGATTACAAGTATTCAAGAAAGATTCAAAACCCTATTTGAAAATGAATGAACAAGTGGTTTGTGGTTTTTCAAATCATCAATGAGAGAATGTGTTTTCTAACGTAGACATTGTGAAAGGTTGAGAGATGAAAATGATTTATAGGTGTTGGAGATGAAGCACAAAAATTAGTGAAAAGTTCATGATTGATTTGAGTCAATAACATTTGCTGGTTTGAGTCAAGTTTAAGTAATGACAAACAAGATCAACACTTAAAAGGAAACCATTCAGTTGTGATTTGACTCAAGGATAGGCATGATTCGACTCATGCAAGGTTCTGATTCGAGTCATGGCTTTGTCATAATTCGACTAAAACTTAGCAGTGGCGGAAGGATGGTTTATGATTCAACTCGTGCACAACATGTGATTCGACTCACATGTGTGTATGATTCTAATCAATCTAAGTTGTGATTCGACTCACAGGCTGCAACAAATTGATAACTCAAATTTTGTGTAGTTGTGTACAAGTTTCGAGGTGTAATATAATTAATGATAACTCTGCAAATATTTTTTTCTCATAATATTTGTCGCATCACTTGAGGACAGGTAATGATTCAAATTTGGGAGTGTAATAAATCACATTTTGTGAGTTATTATAAACCTTAGCACTAGAATTTTATCCTTTAAATTTAGTTATTTACTAGTTTATTTTAATGCATTTTGTTGTTTTTGAATATATTATGAAGAGTACAATATGTGCTCTTGTTTGTTAGATTATATGTATTTGTTGCTTGTGTATGGATGACTTCTGATGAGTCCTGACATGATAGTTATGGAACAGAGCTTTAACGCCAATTAAAAGTGGAGAGATGAATGCAAGAGAAGTCACGAAAAGTATACATTCATAGTTGTAGGGATTACATGGCACCAATATACTGAATGGAGAGCATTAGAATCAAATAGAAAATAGATATGAACAAGGCGCTAGAGGAAAAAACTCTAAACAATAGTACATGCACTAACAGTGCCCAACTTGTCAACCTCCTGCAAAGGACGACTACAATACACCGTCTCCTGAATACCCGCACCACTAGTTTTCCACAAGACATTTTGTCTTCCACATGCTAGTTTCACATGGGCTATAATTGGAGGGAAGGATTGGAAGAAAACTTGTTGATTCCTTTAGGCCATAATTCTCAAATATCTAAAACCCCATGATCCAAGACAACACAAAAAACTCTAGAGGGGAGTGACTATAAAAGAACCTCTTAGAGGAAATGCAAAGAGGTTCAACAATTTAGAGAGAGAAACACTTTGTGAAAATCAGTGACGAGAGTGAGCTGAACAAAGTGGATAACTTCTTCTTATTATTACCTCAAGTGTATGTTATCAGTATCTGGCGTGACATAGGTCGTATCTTGCAGATTAAAGATTGCAAGACGAAAAAGCTACTCTTAGGTTTTCATTTATTTTTCATTATATGTTTAAGAATGTTTAACTTAGGATCCAGTATTGACACATTATATTAATGGGTCATTTCCCAAAATGCTCTCTATTAATGAACTCAATTATTCTTATTAAATTGTTTTTTCCATTGTTTACTCCAAATTTGAACCAGTGACAACCATCAACTATAACTTTTTTTGCTCATGATCATTTACAAAATAAAGTTTTACAAATAAATCTAAATTATTTTCCACTCTCAGTGAGTTCGACATCATTTTATTCTATCACTTTCTACTTTAAAATACATGTATACTTGCATGTGACTTCACACATTTTCAAGGAACATTTTTTTGGCGCCTTTGTTAGAAGATGTGTCAAAAATATCCATTTTGATTTTTCCTAAAACATTATTTCTTTTTTATAAACAAGTATTTTAGCTTCTAGCATTTCCTACACTCTTGTGACATGACATGTGCTTAGCTGTTGCATGCACATGTTGTTAAATCCAATCTACAGAGAAGATCCTGAACTTGAAAGAACATTTAGATTTCTTAAAATATTTCACGCTACTGGAAACTTACCAAGAAGCCCTTCTCCTTTTCTTATTTTTGGCTTAGAAGAGGTACCTGTTGAAGAGGAAAGAATCATGGAAAATAATGACATAATTGGCATTGTCAATTATCAGGCAAGAAACATTATGGATTATGTTGTATTTGATCCTAACGCCATGAACATGGGTATCATTCGACCATAGATCATTGTGGCTCAATTTGAGTTTAAACCAATAATGTTTCAAATGTTGCAAGCCATTGGTCAATACTCAGGAAGAATCGATCGATTATGAATATGGTGAGAAGCATGTTAAAAGAAAAGAACTTGTCGAAAGAGTTGTAGGGAGAAACGATATTCATAGCTGCCTATTTGTTGAATAAGTGTCCAATAAAGAAGCTTTAGAAGATAGCACCAGAAGTGGCATGGTCTAGATTCAAACTGAATCTGAAACATTTGGGAGGTTTTGATTTTGTGGCATATCAACATGTGTCATACCCCAAGTTTGCCCGTCCTTTATTTCTACAGTAAAAAATATTTTCAACATTGGTTTTTATAATATTCTTTGGTTCAATTTTACTAACATTTTAACAATAATTTGTTTCACTCATTTAAAAATATATAATAGTTTATTTCAAATTATTTATATTTTAAATAGCAAATACTTTTTCAATTTCAATTGAGTTTTTATTTCAAATGAGTAACATGACACATTTGGTAAAGAATGAAGCTTACAAGTATGAAGTCATGGATTTGAATCTCCCTAGGTGCACTTTGGATATTTTTTCTGTTTATTTATTATTAACTTTATTTCCATTTTAATTGTTTTGAAAATCACAAAAATCATGTTTTTTAATTGTTTAAATAGTATTTTCATTTTCCTATATTTAGTAGATTTTAAAATATTATTTTTTATTAAAATCATTACTTTATGTAAAAAATAGTCAAAAATCTTAAAAATCAAATAAAATCTTTTCAAATCAAATTCTTGTCAAATCAAATCTTGCATCGGGTCACTAAACCATCCAAATTCATAGTCTTGCTCACTAAGACTTGAATTAATTCTCAATCAATTTTCAATCTTCAAAATCATGCCAAAAATATACCAATTTCATTTTATTTTTGACCTAATGCTTACCTATAAATAACCCTATACTTTCATAGTTTAGGAAAAGAAGAATTATTTGATCTCTCGCACTTTTTTTCTATGCTTTTTTTTCTTTTGGTTATTTTAGGGTTGTCTTAAACAAACAACCATGTTGTTATATTTAATAGACAACGAACAATTATCAACAATTTCTCAAGAATTGCCCATGAAATATATGATTATACGATCAACAATCATCCACAAAAATCCATAAATTTCCAATTTCACACTTCTACACTTTTCAAACTTTTTTCTTCTCTTTTTACGTTTTTAAAGATAATTTGGGCTGATGATTGCATATGAGGCCCCCTTTGTTTTTAAACCCTATGGTTTTACCTTTTTGGCCGATGATAAAATCTTTGATATGAGGCCAACCTTTATTTTTAATTTTATTTTTCACTAAAAATCAAAACTTTGTTTTCCTTGTGATTTTATTTGCTTATAATTTTTTTTTGTGTTTCCTTTTTAATGCAATATATGATAATATATGGCAATAAGACAATAATTCCGATAAAACCTAAAAACCCCATTCTTTTCAAACCTGAAGACTAAATGGGTCACCTTGAGTACAAGGGAGGTAAAGAGTTCCTAACACCTTCCTCTTGCCAAATTTACCTACTTATCCAGATATCTCTTATTTTCTGGGTTTCCCACTTTCCCTTTCCTTTCATTAGGGTAAAACAAGTAGTGGGTGGCGACTCTCATGTTTAAACGTAAATTTTTTTAAGTTGAATGCTACAACATGTTCCAGGACAAATTAGAAAGAAGTTGGATGGAAAAGGAGAGATGCTGATATTGTAGGGTATCACCCTACTGGAGGTTACAAGTTGTTTGATGTTGAAAATTGGAGGATTATGATCAACCAGGAAGTTATAATCGACAAATTGAAGCCATTGCAGTAGGCGTTAACCAATTACAGCCAGTGGTTCACCAGTTACATGCATATGTTAACCGGTTACCAGAAACTGTTAATCAGTTACAACTTTGAATTTCTAGATTTTGAAGAAATGGAAAGTGCAGATACACGACGTGTCAAAGCCAAAACTGATGAAAATGTGAGACGACCAACTAGGCAAAAAGGTTTACCCCAAAGACTATAAGATTATGAGATATTTTACGACAATAAAATCAATGATGATGGTGATTTCTTCTATTTTGCACTTATGGCTGAATCTGAGTCCGTTAAGACAGAAGAGACCTTAAGTGATCCAAAGTGGATTTATGCTATGAAGGAGGCGTTGGAATCGATTGAGAAAAATAGTACTTGGGAGTTGGTTGATCTACCAAAAAAACAAGCAGATTGGTGTAAGATGAGTCTATAAGGTAAAGGCAAATCCCAAAGGTGAAATAATCAAGCATAAGGCTCGATTAGGGGCAAAGATATTTTTGCAATGAGAAGGTATAGACTTTGATGAGGTATTTGTAGTGGTTTCTAGGATTGAAACCATAACGCTAGTTATTGGTATTATAAATAACAACAATTGGTCTATCTATCAAATGGATGTGAAGTTTGCTTTCTTTAACGATTCGCTTGAGGAAGAAGTGTATGTAGAATAACCCCCTGATTTAATTGTGAAAAACCAAGAGGGAAGATTATACGAGTTGAGAAAAGTGTTATACAGATTGAAGCAAGCTCTGAGAGCTTGGAACAAAAGGATATAAGGTTTCCTAATTGAGGTTGGCTTCAAGAAACGTGTGTCCAAACATGGAGTTTACGTGAAGACAAATACAAATGAAGGGATCGTCATTTTTTTTGTCTACGCGTAGACAATTTGTTAATCACAAACAACAATGAGAAGAATATTTCTAAGTTCAAGAGTGAACTTATGAAAGAATTCGAGATGAGAGACCTTGGTATTATGACATACTTCCTTGGTATAGAGTTCCACAAGTCCAAAAGGAGACTGTTTATGCACAAAAAGAGATATTCCCTTGTGATATTGAAGAAATGTGATATACAATTGTCAAAGAATAAAGAGGAGGAGAACATAAATCCAGCTTAATATAAAAGGTTGATTGGATCATTATGTTACTAGTACAATACGTGACCAGATTTGACATTTAGTATAGGTATTGCGAGTAGATTCATGGAGAGACTGAATGTGTCTCACTTAGCAGTAGTCAAGAGAATCTTGAGATACGTCAAAGGATCTATTGGCTCCTGAATTCTCTTTCCCACAATGGATAGGGGCAGAAAATGTAATTTTATTGGTTTTACTGATTCTAATTGATTCAGAGATAAAAAGGATATAAAGTTTATAGCTGAATACATATTTATGTTTGAACACCAATATCTTGGTGTTCGAAGAAGGAATCAGTAGTTGTACTCTCATCTTGTGAGTCCGAGTATATTGTCGCTTTGTTATGTGTGCGCCAAGCCGTATGGCTAATGAATCTATTGAAGGAGCTAGGCAACAATGAGGGTGAGGTTGTTACGCTCTTTGTGGATAATGTTTCAACTATTAATCTTGCTAAGAACCCAATAACACAGGGGAGAAACAAGATTGATGACACCAGATTTCACCATTTATTTGACTCGATTTGTGCATGTTTCATCATTCACCATTTTAAAACATCAAGCTTACAGGTTGACTTGAGTAGGGAGACTCGGGGACTTTCAAAGCAAAGTAAAAGTTGCAGCACACTCAGGAAGGTCCATACAAGCTAAACAGATCATTGGGAAACCTTAAATCTTGCTCAAACTCAAAACACGATCTCCATCTGCAAGGTGAGTTTTCTGAACTTCTATCTCTTCATACAAGCATCATTTGATTCTGATTTGTGAAGATAAGAAGTAGATGTCATAGCCCTAAAACTAACCATGCCCTTAAATTTCATTTATATTTCCTGAGTAGTTTGAATTTTGAGTTTGAACTTCTTGAAAAATTAGGTCAGAATTTGGTACCATTTAAAATCCGTGTTAGCTTAAGTTATTTACATGGTTGGATTCATGATGAAATTTCCAACAACTTTCATGTTTCTACTTTTGAAAATGGTTGAGAAATGAGAGAGATATCAAATTCAAAAATGGTGTTTCAGTCATGGGCACGAGGAAGAAGATGAACATGTCTTCAGGAACATGTTTATAATATATATTTATGGTTTTGTATTAATAAACGGATGTATAGCCACTCCAGTGGTAAAGCCCGCGCCTGTTAATCTATGGGACATGGGTTCGAGCCCCAGTAGTACCCTTTTGTATTTTTCCTATATTTTCCTTGCAGCTCTAATGCGTCAAGTGTAGCGCGTGTCCCATGCATCTCCATGGCCAAACCATCAGATCATTGTGCAAGTGTATCCAACGCCTCACATGAGCCAGACTATGGTACACCCTTAAGAATCAACTACACAAAATCAAAACAGGCGCTGGGCATTTGTGTTTTGGGCCTTGGATCATTTTCAAACTCTCACCCCCCATTTTTCTTTTCAACACAGGCCCAACATATATTTTTATTATTTATTTTCAGCATTAAACAAAAAAAACTGATTATTTGGGCCTAACGCCCCCATTTTCTTTCTCAACACCCATTTCACTTTTAAACTCCCAACCCAATATTTTTACATTTATTTACTTCCTTTACTTTTATTTACTTATTTGTTTTATTATCTTTATTTTAACCAAAATATAAAAAGTACATTTTCTTAAATAACTTTCTAATTTTTATTTTATTTTCACCTTAGTTTATTTTATAAACAAAACACTAAAAATATTTTTTTTAACTAATTAATTTCTTTTTTAGAATTGAATTAAAATTAGACTTAGGTTTATTTAATTTTATTTTTTAAATTAATTTAGACTTTAAGTTAAATTATTAGTTAATTTTCTTTTGTAAAAAATTAATTAGTTTTAATTAGGTTAAAAATCACTAAAAAATATCTTTCATCAAGGACCCTAAAAAATGTTTTCTTAACAAATCTAATTCCTTTTCTTAATTCAATTTCTTTTCTCAAAATAAGTTAGGTTTAGTTTTTTAAAATTAATTTAGACTAATTAATTATTTTTCTTTTTAATTTAATTAAGTTAAACTCTCTTATATAAAAACTTAAACAAAAATAATTTTCTTTTCTTTGTATATCATCTTACATTCTTGTACATTATTTATTCATATTCAATATGGTTTTAATAGTAATTAGGATTAATTTCTTTTACTTCCCTATTTATAAATTGTATCCCCATCCCCCAAATGATGTAAGATCGTAGAATTTTATATTTTCACAATTTATCGCTTTCAATATCATTGCTAGTAATTAGGGTTTGTATGGTAAGATATAAAATCAACAAGTAACAAACCTTAATTCAAGACAAATCAAGTATGAAAACAAACACTTTGCACACTTGCACCTCTAGGGCTAATCTCACTTGTTGCCTAAAGATAAAAATAGTCATGTTACACAAACGTGGGATACTTTATCAAAAACAATTAAAAAAAACAAGATCATAGTCCATCGATGATCTTTCAAATGTTGTCTTCATAAATGATCTTAGACCCTTACGAAATTGCTAAGGTATCCTACAATGTTGTTTTCTATGACTATACGAAGACTCACGTCTGTCCCTTCACATTCAATGATAGGGCTTCTTATTAATCAATGGTAAGATAACAATATCTAAAGGAGGAAGAAATGAACAAAGACTTTTTGAGTAGGTAGAACCCTCGTAGTTGCTTGCTAACAACCATTTTCAAAATATCTTTCAAACACACCAACACTTCCAAATAAAATATTTTCAAAAGTACACTTTGTATGCATTCTTATAGAGACGAGAATAATTCCAAAATTCGCCTAAACGAAGACACTTCTCAAAAATATTTTTAAACTATCACAAACACATTTCAAACAAAACATTTCAAAAGTGAGCTAGCAACTAAGAGCCCGTAGATAACTACGGATGAAAAGAGTGCTAACACCTTCCCTTTCATAATCTACTCTCCGAACTCAGGAAAGTTCTCAAAAGGTCTTTCATGTTTTTTCACCTTTCCCTTTATTAGATAAAAGAAAAGTCGGTAGCGACTCTTGATATCTGCAATAATTGCGATAAAACACCCAAGTCAGTTCTCCCACCGTATTGCACTATATAACTATTTGTCTCATATTATAAAAAAATTTAATTTTTAAAATCATTAAATAATTAATGTATATATATATATATATATATATATATATATATATATATATATATATATATATATATATATATATATATATATATATATATATATATATATATATATATATATATATATATATATATATATATATATATATATATATATATATATATATAATTTTAAAAGAAAGGCAAAAACAAACTAGCCCATGGTATAATAACAGTGCACAAAACATCCAACTGAGTGCCATGTCACGTTCAACATTACTGTGGACATATTATCACTGTTTAAAAGGAATATTTTACGTTGGCAAAAAAGAAAAGAATGTTTTACGCAATAAACTAAAAATAAAATGCCTGGTGTAGATTTAATTCTGCACTTCTTGTGCTTGGTGAATTCATATAATAAATTTTGCTTTTCCAAAAAAAAAAATTGAATAATGCCATATTTTGGGACCACATATATTTAATCATAATTTTGTTCAAACCCGTGAGCGAAAAAACCCTTACCTTGAGAAAAACGAAACAAGTTCTGATACGCAACCCAATGAAACAATTAACAATACATAAATAGTTTTCAAATTAATCAAAATAATCATATTTTCCATACCAAAAAAAAAATGGGTTTGTTAGATCTGGAAAAGCACTTTGCATTCTATGGTTCTTATCACAGCAACCCAATTAACATTATAATACACATAATCTTTGTTTGGCCTATCCTCTTCACCACTCTTATTCTCCTTTACTTTACTCCTCCTATTTTCTCTCCTTCCCAAACACTCCTTAATCTTATTCCTCATGTCTTGATTTTTAACATCGGTTTCTTCTTTACCGTTTTCTACGCTCTCTTCTACGTTGCTTTGGATTTTAAAGCTGGTTCCTTCGTCGCTCTTCTTACTTTTCTTTGTTGGGTTTCTTCCAGTTTTGTCGCTAATTCCATCGGCTTCGAACTCGCTTGGAAGGTACTTTATTCATTCATTTACTTATCTAAATTATTTTAATTCTTGTTCATGAAATTAGTTTATTAATTAGTGATTTCCAGTTGATTATTTTGACAATTACTACATGATTGTGTCTATGAATCTATGATGTTTCAGATTGTGTTGGCAGCTCAATTGTTTTGTTGGACAGGACAGTTTATTGGCCATGGTGTATTTGAGGTAAATCATTGTTTCATCTCTGAAAAACATCAACTACCAAGGTTTTAAATATCTGCGCAAACCGGTTGCATGATGGCTTTTACGATTTTGGTCGTCGATACAAGTGTTACAACACTAATTAAAGTCATCAATGGGATACTGATTGCGGTTGTTGTGGTGTGAATTAACTATAATTAGTTCTTTATCATAATCAGGGTTTTAAAAATCGGTTTGGGTCCCGTTGTGGTCGCGTTGATACACGTGTTGCGGTACTGACTGCTGTCGTTACAGTGTGTTTTTTAATATAAAAATAATGGTATAGGTATCGGCACCTTCGAAACTGTTTTATTGCAGCAGTTTTCGGGGTGGCAGACAGTTTATAAAAACCCCGATCATAATAAAATCCTTCCAACATCTTCCGATACGGTTTTGTCGCAATAGTTTTTGCAACAAAGAATCATTGTTAGTCATACATTTTTCAGAATTTAATTATGTTGTATGGTTTTCGGTCAGAAACGTGCACCCGCTCTATTGGACAACCTTGCTCAAGCGTTTCTAATGGCTCCTTTCTTCGTTGTTTTTGAGGTAATTGTTTTTGTTTCTCATAGTACTTTTGTTGGGTATGTTTGATAGTTACTGATAAATGAAGTTGATTATGTAAATTTGTTTTTGTAGATTCTCCAAACAACAATTGGATATGAACCATATCCTGGATTTGAGAAAAAGGTGAAAGCAAGGATTGATGCTAATATCAAAGAATGGAAGGACAAGCAGCAAAAGAAACTTTCTTAGCTTTAATAAATGGTTTACCAATGTGGTTGTGATAGATTCATTTCTGTCAGAAAAAATAAAAATTTAGAGAAGCCTAGATAAGATTAATGTTGTTTATGTGTTTGGGATAGTGTTGGTAATTGTTGATATATATTTTGGAATGAGATTACCAACTTGTTGTGTTATCATTTAAATTACTATCCTTTACTTTCTTTTGTTGAGAAAATTGAAGAGAAGTTGGGTTGAGAAAAAATGAAGGAAATTATGTTATTTTCTGTTGAATGGTTGCATTGAGAAAATAAGGAAGGAGAAGAATAAATGGATGCGGGGACCCATGATAGAAACTTGCATGTATGAACTCGTGATAAAGGCAACAACTAGTTCAACCATAAGAGTACTTTCACACGCCAGGCAATAAATTTATTCTACTCAATAAATATCAACATTTATTACTTTGAGTCCACTCTTTTACTTCATATCCTAAATTCAATACTCCTTCCATGACTATTATTTAAGTTATTTTTACACAAATTAAATAATATAATAATGATGTTATAAAATATTATATTTTTAAAAATAATTTTATTAATATATTAAAAGTAGTGTAGAAAGTAAAAATATAAGAAAATAATTGAAAAAAATAGTAATTATTACTATATTGAAAAGTGAAAGTGATAGTTATTTTAAAATAAAATTTATTTATTAAAACGATACTTATTTTAAAACATATTAAATAATAATATTAAATATATTATCTTCAAACTGAAATATAAAACTTCAAAATTGAATTACTAAGAATTCTTTAGAGCTAATAGAAGCATGAACTTGTTCGAAAAAGGCACAAAGCAGTTGCGAGAAGTTTGAGGTTAAAATTTTTGTGTAGTTTAGACATGGAGTTTGGAAAAAACGTTTATAAAAATTGTTTAAAATGGTTACAAAAGTATTTTGAAGCCTAGACCGGTTATTGACCCGGTTAATATACTGAATTATTACATTATTGTTCAAACTAATGAATTACTAATTAATTCAAATGATTGTTTATTCTAGGGATGATAAAATAGATCTGATCCGTTGAACATGTTCGTTTTACTTGTATTTTAATGTGAGACGGACTAAGAATTTAGATTCTTACTTTTTAATGTGGTTTTTTCGCTCCGCTCCATTTTATATACGGGCTTTTGCAGACATGAGTATTAACATAAAATTTTGTATTTATAAACTTAAAATGTGTATGTGGATTTTTCCCACCCCATATTTATTTTTTTACGGGACAAATATAGGTTTTAGGCCTTTATCCTTAATCATGCCCGTCCTGTTCTGTCTCATTTTTTTTGTGTGACAGACCTAAACAGGACATATATATATATATATATATATATATATATATATATATATATATATCAAATTAAATTAAAATTAATTTTAAATTAATAGAAAGAGATGTAATTAATCTATTATAATTTAATTAGATGTTCTAAATTTAAATTCAACCTTAGAAATACATATTAATTCATGTTAGAAAAATAATAATAACAAATTAATATTCTATTTTATGACTATACACAGAAATCTAAGTGTACTACCATTATTATATATTTATTTAAACATATTAATACATTAAATTTTAATATATTAGTTTTAACTAAATTATAAATATAAATTAAAGTAATAATTACAAGAAAAACAAAAGGTTATACTTGTTTATATATTATTAAACATTTATAAAATACTATTTATATAAAAAATACATAAAACTTGATTATATTATTATGGTTAAGTGTTGTTTGGGTTTTAAAACAGTGATTATAAATCATATAATATCATGCGATAAGATATTTCCTTTTTAAATGTATTATTCAATTCAATCCACTTTTATATAAATGTACATAAATCATTTTCTCAATGAGAAATTCTTATATGAGAAAACCTAAATCTATATTCATAGGAGAAAATTTTAAAATTATTTTAATTTTAATTTTTTTAATTGAATTCATAGATTAATTGTAATTATAAAGAAAAGAAAAAATATTATATTAATTTTTTAATTAATTAAAATTTTATAATTTATTGTGTATAAAACTATTTCTTATATTGTGTTTATCTAAAAAAATTCCAAAATCAATTCCATTATAATCAATTCTTAATAACTCCTCACCGCACATAACCAAAAACATACACTAATTTTCTATAATTTAGGAAGTGTCCTCCATTGTTTGGGAAATGCACATTATTCCTATGCCTACACAAATAACAATCTTGATTTTGTACCGTGACAAGAATGACGTAGGCTTCTCTTTATTATTAATATATTGCACTTCTTCCTTTCAATTTCTATTCTTTATTTCGTTTTTACTGCTTTTATTCTATATTGTTCATATAACTATTTAGAACACAGGCCGTGAATAAATAATTCAAGCGTTAAAAGAACTTAGATAGATAAATGATAAAAAAAGGTTTAGCAAATATTACTAAATTTAGGGTTTTATCATTGAAATAAGTACAAAATCAAGAAAGAAATAAAATTCTGAATAATTCTCTAGTTTTTCAATAAGCCTCAAGTGCTTTAAATATACACAAAATTTTATTGGATTAAAATAATAGGCCAAATTCACTCGAAGAAATGATAATAAAAATATCTACTATCTACTATAAATATAATAAAGTAGAATATTATCAAATTCTCATGATTATCCCTAACTAAAACAAATTAAAGAAAGAATTTTAGACCCCTAATTGTCATTTAACCTACCTAATTATTGCATTAGTCTAATAAATAATATTATTGATAACCCTATCATAAACGAATTTGCACGAAAGTAGAGAAAAGTTACATTGAAAAATATAATGCAATCTTTGGAGTTTCTCTGCAATGGTATCTCTTTTCCACTTTATATGAGCAAAAGATTTATTGAAATGATTCATTTTTCATAGATTTCTTTCAGCTTCCAGCAACTACAACTTTAGTTTAATCGTTTCCTCTTCTAGATTCAAAATGCAGTACAAGTTCTTTCCATCTTTGAATTCGTTTTGTTATTTTCATCCCATCTCTGTTCGCTTAATTATTTGCTTTCAGTTTTCAAATTTGTTTTCAAAACGGTTCATCTTCCACGAAGATCAAATGTGACTCTGACCTTTCATTTTTATTAGCTTTAGTCATTTGATGTTATACCGTTTATGTCATTTGTTTCATTATTGTGCTTCTATTTTTATTATTTGTTTGTTCTTTATTCTTCTTCTATCTATGTTGTCTATCTTCTATCAAATACTAATTTATATAATTGTGGTGTTTGTGTCCTTTTTCAAATCCAAAAGCTGAAGTAATCACATTTTATCCCAACACTTTATTAGTGACTAATCGTTTCATTTGCGAGATCTGCAACAAATGCTTCCAACGCGAACATAGTCTGCAACTTCATTGGTAAGGCCATAACATGCAGTGGAAGCTCCACCGCTGGAAATCTGGGTAATTATTCTTCTGTTACCCCATCTTTGAATTCACTATTTTCAATGTTTCGTCACTGCAACTTTATGAATATGTGTTGCTTTGCGTTTTCAGGTACCTTCTGTTGAAAGTAATTCCTTGTGTCGAAGCAGTTTGCTCGACAGAGATAAGGGAGTGTCGAAAAGATTTGATTTGATTTAAAGTCTGGAAATAGTTTGTTACACACATATTTGTTTTATATCTAGAATAAATAAGATTTGATTTGGATCTAAAATAGATAGATTTGATTTAATTTCAAAATATGTATTTTGGGATTTCATAGTTTTGAGTTTTGGCTTGGGGAACAAGCTAACCTAAATCTATAAAAAGAGGGAGTAACTTCTATCTTTGTAATCAAGTCAATTAACTCATTGTATTCACATAATTTGCAATTCTAAGTGAATAATAAAGTTTTCCATAATTTGTGGGCAGAGAGAAACTCTGCATAAAAATACTTTCTTTCTTTCTTTATCATTTATTTTTCATTGTCATTATGTGGTGATATTAATATTGTTCATCAAGATTGATAGAAATTCATCATATGTTTTGATGGATTTCCAACATTTGGTATCAAGAACTCTGGTTGAGTGATTCAAGGGAAGAACGATCAAGAATGATTGAGGAAGAAAAAAAATAAATTCACGGTGGCGATAAATCATGCTAACGGAAATTTTCCAGCAAGTATCTCAATTCTTAAAGGTGATAACTACGAGAATTTGTGCAAATAGATGAAAGTTATATTTTGTTTTCAAGGTCTTTGGGATCTTGTGAAACATGGATTAGAACCACTTGATGAAGGCGCTCCAGAGGAAGAAAAAGATGCATATAGAGAATCAAAGAAGAAGAATTATAAAAGTTCTCTTTATAATCCGCCAATGTGTCAGTCCAGACAATTTCGAAAGGTTAGTGATGTTGAATCTGCAAAAGAAGCTTGGGAAATTCTGAAGAAATTGTTTGGAGACGCTGAGAAGGTTAAAGAGGTGAGGTTACAAACTCACAAAAGAACATATAAATTGCTTCAGATGGAAGATAGCGAGAGCATGTCTGATTTCTTCACTAGGGTCACGAAACTAGTGAATCAAATCAATAATTATGGAGAGACGTTAACAACAAGAGTAGTTGTTTTGAAGATCTTAATATTTTTGGCTCTGAAGTTTGACCATGTGGTAGTTTCCATGGAAGAGTTGAAGGACATGTCATCTTTGTCGAAGGAAGAGCTTCAAGGGACGCTTGAATCTCACGAACAAAGAATGAATGAAAGAGTTGCAGGCAAGTCGAAGAGTGATTTGACTTTGCAGGCTTAATCAATAAAAGACAAGTAAGGAAAAGAAAAGTGGTTTGACAATAAAGGTAGAGATGGCTATAACAATTCGACTGGTATAGGAAATCATCATGAAGAAAACGTGTCGAATCAGACAAGACCATACTGTTATACCCCAAAATTTGCCCTCCCATATTCTTCAGGAAATTGCCAAGCCAAACTAGAAAATTCCCCAAGGGTTGTGCAGTGCAACAGTCTCCCATACAGTCAAAATTAGGGTTTTGAGTCTGATCAAGAAAAGGAAGTTTTCAAAGGCCCAATCAAGTCTCATGTGCTTACAAACATGGCCAAGCATCCTCATATCAAGTTTCAAGGCATTCAGTTCAAGATTGCACAGTCAAAACCCTAAATTGCACTACAGTCAACTGTAGGGGCAAAATGGTCATTTGGCAGTCAAAAGTTCAAATTTTTGGTCAATATATCATTTTGAAGCCACAAACATCATTTGATCAATGCTTGATCATGATTCTCAAAATTTGGCTCAGAAATCATCAAAGATGCAAAAGTTGCTATATTTGGACAGCTGAAAAAGTCAACTGAAATTGACCAGAGCATAACTTTCACATGGATTATCAGAAAAATTCCATCCAAAGCTCATTTTGAAGAGAAAGACATTTCCTACAACTCATCTTCATACTTCAAGTCCAAGAAATGCTCTCACAAAAAGTTATCAATTTCAACATTATAGGTCATTTTCAAAAGTCAACAAAAAGGGACTTTAAGTCAAAGGCCATAACTTGAGATTGGTAAATCAAAATGACATGGGACCAAAGGCATTGGTTAAAGGACTCAAAGACCTTTCCAAAATGTCCAAGAACATGTGAAAAGCTTAAAAATTGAGCAAGTTATGCCTTGTAGAAGTTGGGAAATTTTTGTGAAATGGCAAAAGTCAACTATCCTTGAAAATCCAATTTTGACAAAAGGGCCCCATTTTTTCCACTTGGTTCATCCTTGTCATGCCACACACGTGTCCCATGGTTAATTTCAAGACAAAATATTGATTTTTTTATTTTATTTAATTTTTGATGATTTAATTCATTTTAATTCTTTGAAAATTCAAATAAAATTTAAAAACCAATGGAATAAGTGTTATGTGAACTTGGACAATTTCTATGTATCATGAACCTACTCAAGAAATCAGGCTAGGGTTCATTTGCACACTAGGTCTAGGTTTTGGCTAAAAAGGAGGAAAAATGGTTAAGAGTGAAAACCCTAAGACCAATTCTCTCACAAGCATGAATCTAGGTCAAAAAACAAACCAATTCCATTCCATGATCATCACTGAGTCCAACCCTAACCATAGTGCAGCAAAAGTCTCGCTCAAAAGTGGATTGGAACTTTGAAAATTTGGACATAAAATGCAAATCTGATTTCAAAGCTAGAGGGTTTTTGAAGGCTTGATTCATATACCAATAGCATCTTGAGACAATTCTGAACGCCTTTTAATTCATAACATCAATCAAAACTCCTTGAACTGGTATCCATGAGTAAAACTGTACAGCAAATTTCTTGAAATCGCATAGCATAATCCAAGCATTCTTTTGCATTTTTCTTTGTGGATTCTTGCTCATAGTGATGTTTCTATGCTAACCAACATGTTCAATTACGTTTTTGGGTCATATATGCGCTTTTGCCATTGTTGAATTTCTAGGTTTTCAGGATTCAAAATTAGGGGTTCCTAAAACAAGCAAAATTGGACGTTCCCAACACCATGGTTGTATTCAGGGCATGGAGACGAAGAAGAATGTTACCTCGCGCCTAATTTATGTTGAGAAACGAGCTAATCGCTATTTTTTGTAAACTGGTCTGAGGCAACGTTTTAAAACCGTTGCTGTATGCTTATGTTTCAGAAGAAAAAAAATGAGGCGAAGACGATGATGTGCTGGCATGCAATGGTTGGATGTTTTAAATTTTGCGCGCCCATTTACTAATGCGCTTAGTTTTTCCTTTTGTTTTTTATGCACTATAATATGTCAATTAACATTCAATGGCACAGATGGCAAGCGAGCGCGTGAATAATGCATAAGACCTGGGTTCGATTCCCAGGTCTACTTCACTTCAATATTCTTTTTCCATATATGTTCAGGTGTGGATATGACGTTGCAGACTACCATATACTCACCAGATCAGGCCAGCCACGTCACTTAGTGGGATCAGATCAAGGGTTGTGCACTGGGGAATACCATGGGGAAAGTCAACAGGCGTGCATGTGATTGGAAAAGTCCACAAAATTCAAAGCAAATGGGCCAGGCTTTTCAAATCTACACCTCCAAATTTGGGACCACACCTCCCTGGTTCTATCTTTTTTCTTTTTTCTAATTTTCTTTATATTCTATTATTTTTAAATTTACTTGTGTATTTTATTTTCTGATTTAATTAATTCTTACAAAAATATAAAAAAACATTAAAAATACAGAAAAGACAAAAAAAATATAATTAATTTTGATTACTTTTTATAAATAAATTAAAATGTGTAAATTATTTAGTTTTAATTAGGTTTTCAAATTTAATTCTTTTAATAATAAAAATCCAAAAAATAGAATTTAGGTTAATAACTTTTTTTTCTTTTTTTAATTTTCCTTTTTTTTCAGAATAATAATATTATTTATTTATTTTTCATAAATCAAAAATTGTACATAAATTAATTTAGAATTAAATTAGGTTAGAAATTAAATCTTTTTCTTAAAAACTTAAAAAACATTAGAACTAGGGTTTAGCATTTTAGTTTTAATTAATTTGTCTTTTTTTCTTTTAAATCTAAAAAACACAAAAATACTATTTTTCATTTAATTTTAATTCTAGATTCCTTGATTAATTTCAATTGTTTGTAAATGGGTCCAACGCCCTAATTTTGTTTAATCTCTTTATTTCGCGCATTTATTTTATATTGTTTAAATAATTCTGTATATGCCCCAAAGCCATGTAATTTAAAATTCTCGCACTTTTATTTACCCGCTTTATTTATTTTCAGTCAAATCGGGTTCGGTTTTTTTGGCGATGTGGACCCGCGCCAGTTGTAATAGTTTAGATTTATTTTCTCGCAAATATATAACTGTTAATAAATAGGCATGAAAGAATGAATGCCCAAAAATAAAATCGAATCGTTAGATCACCAATGCATGACAAGACAAACAATAAACTGAAAATGACACACAATTCGCACACACCACCCCTAGGGTACGCCTCACTGTTGCCTTTCGAAAGGTGGTCGTCGAGTATAGGACGTTTTAGTAAGTCCTTATGTCCATGACATGATCCAGTTGCCTCGAAACGGTTGCCTCGGAAAATAAAGGATCAATGGCATAAGGGTAGCTTCTAAGGTGTCCTACTGTTGCTCTGGTGACCACCACGTCCCTAAAACTCGAATTGACCCGAACACCTCCAACGGTGGTGCTACCTACCTCTCAATGGTGGGATAGCACTACTTTAAAGGACATTTACACAGACGAATTCCTTAGGGTAGGTAGGTTCTCAAGGATACTTGCTCTAATTTCAAACAAATCAAAACATCTTTTCACCAACACATTGTCAAAAGCTTTCAAAAGCAAATTTTTCAAACACTCTGACGTACGAGTCGAACTGAAATTTTTTCAAAGAAACTTTTTAAACCCACATTGAAAAGCAAACAAACAATTTGAAAACACATTGAGCAAGTATCTAAGAGCCCATGGATAACCATGGATAGAAAGGGTGCTAACACCTTCCCTTTCTATAACCTACCTCCCGAACCGAGAGCAATCTCTTTAAAGGAATTTTTCTGTGCTTTTGTCCTTTCCAATTGGAGAAAATAAAAGACGGTGGCGACTCTTGCTTACCGCGACATTTCGCGAACCAGCTTTAAAACAGTCAGTTCCAGATCCACCGATCACAGAACTGGCGACTCTGCTGGGGATTTAACTTAAAGTGAGGTGTACCTTAGGGTTAGTTCATAACTGTGTTTTCATTTGTTTTCCCTGTGTGCTTTAAATTGTGGGTTGCTTGGGAGTTCTATAGATCCTAACCCGGATCTGGGGGATACCTTCTTAGAAAGTAGCAACAAGGCTGTGAGGGAACTGTGCGGGGTATACCGACATGGTTGAAACAGTCTGCTACGTTGATGTGGCACTTTGGTGTGTACCGGTAACCCTTGAGTCAGTCAAGGAGAGTACGGGGCCTCCATGTGGTGTCATGAAGCATCAACAGACCTTAGGAACCTTAATTGAACAATCTTGGCCTCTTTAGGGTAGTGAGATAACTGACTTTGGTGCAGTCCGAGGTTGGTTGATACTCGATACTACACTCAATTGAGGGTTGCTTTCCTGGAATATTTCGGTCGCCAGTTCAGTGGCTAAATCGAAACGATGAACAATGAAAGCAATCCCGTGATATTGGGAACCTTAGAACCCGGTTACTTTGATAGGACAGGTTGAACCCACCAACTTCAAGAGGGTACTACCCAGACCCCATGCTGGCCTAAACTTTAAGGGCTTCTCTTGTGTGACTTGTGTGCCTTCCTACTTGAGCTACTTGCATGCTTATTACCTGACATTTGTCTCTTGCAGGTTGTGTTTGTAGTCCTTAATTAGGACTCATAACAGGGTATCCTAAGTTTCTTGCAGGTTTTTGCAGTCCTTAATTAGGACTCATAACAGGGTTACTCACATTACCCCATGCATATCATGACATCATACCATTGCATACATCTTAACCCATTTCAAGGATCTCAAGGGCTTGTGATACAGGTCATATAAATCAAACATCTAGCAAGGGGCAAAGAGGATTTATTTTCTTCTAGCCAATGTTGTCAGGGGCTATGACCCACTTGATATGGTGAGCTCTGACTCCTGAAGAAAGTTCCCTAACCAAGGTTGTTTGGAAATCAAAATCAGACATGATGACTAAAGTCAAGGGCTATGACCCACTTGATATGGTGAGCCTTTTGACTCTTGAAGAAGAGTTCTCAATAACATGGGTGTCCTTCAATCAAGCTCTAAATTCCAATGCTAACAAATTTTCTTGTTTACCCCGCGAGATCCTTGAAAACATTGCATGCATATCATACTCATCATAGCATAACAGGTACCCTTGTTGCAGGTCACTTACCTTTCCCGCTGTTTATTTCAGCAATGGTTTCACAACAAGACAACCAGGGCCTTCTTGCTCAAGAGACTCGGTTCGGGGAAATCCTCCTAAATCTATCCAAGGGGCAGGAGGAGCTAAGAACACTTCTCGTAGAGACTTTTGCCAGGAACAACGCTAAGGACGAACGGCTGGAACACCTGCAAGCTGAGATGGATGCAATGAAAGCCCAAATGCTGGGGCAGGGGACTGCTATTCAAGGTTTAGCTCAAAGACAAGAAGAGCTCGGTGTTCTCATCAACCAACTGCTTCAGATTAACCAACTGGGGCAAACATCTAAGGGTAAAAAGCCAATCATCGTTCAACCACCTTTGAGACAAAGAGGCAAGGAGAAAGCTCCTCATATGGCTCCAGTATCACCAATTCAGCAGCAACTTCACCAACTTCAGACAGACAAGCCCAGGAGGCAGTTCACCCCGCTCAATATGTCGCTGTTTCAAGCTTTACAACGCCTGTTGAGATTGAACCTGATCACATTAAGGGCTCATCCCCAGAACCTCAACACAGCACATCCTGCTTATGATCCCAATAAAAGGTGTGCCTACCACTCTGCCTGTCCAGGACATGATGCAAACGAGTGTTGGGCTTTGAAAAACAAGATCCAGGACCTGATTGATGAAGGAACACTGGAATTCACACAAGATGGTCAGGCTGAATTTTTCTACCATCCCTCCAAGGCTCACCATTTGAAATGACAAGCCCTGAGACTAGAAATTTTTGTTCATTCGAATGTTCAAGTTGCAATTTCCTTTTGTTTAAACATTTATTCATGTTAAAACATTGTTATTTCATTAATGCATCGCGTATGTCTGTTTTGAAGTAATATATTCGTATTCACTATATGCAAATTGTTTTCATATTTTTTCTGATGTCAACTCTCGATTAATAGTTCTAAGCCTCTTGAGGGAGGATGACGAAAACGATACCATAATCTACAGTATGCTTTTGAACAGACCCCGCTGATGAGGTGCAGGCATTGTTTCAATCCCTAAACACTGGAGTTATAAGGATGATAATCCCTCGTCAACCCCTCTGAGCCAAAGAAGTAGGAGTTTTTCTTTTCGAAATTTAAAACCCTTTATCATAACCTGGGGCAGGGTAGTTCTCTCAGTTGATCCAAGTGCTCAACGAATGGCACCAAAGAGGTCCTTACAAAACAAAACGAAGAAAGACAGTGATGGTTCCGAATAATCAATAAAGAAAGGCAGTCATTATCTCAAAAATAAAAAACCCCTTAAGTCAAAACCCATGAAGGAGACTTACAAAACTGGGGCATCCCGCTGACTGAAATTCCAAAAAAGGAAACAGTTCAGGCAAAAAAAAAATATATAGGGATAACAAAATCAAAAAGAAAGAGGTCCCACAAACCCTCGACAAAAAATGATAATTGCCTATTCAGAATAAATCATCAATATCCGAACCATCACTGGAAAATCAGAACAAAGACTCAAACAAGGTCTAACGCATGATCAACTGACTTTAGGTTTGGAGAACATCACGAAGAGCGGGTGGGTACAAATAAAATTTGAGCCTTTATCCTTTGTTTCTTAAACCGTGAACCAAGACACGTTATAACCCTTAAAAGTCCTAGCTGAAGCATGGGTTAGTTTGAAAGCATACAGTTACGAAAGGTATCCTGACTCCTTAAGGCCTACGGTAAATACGGAGTTGACATCATGTTTTTACAAACATTTACTTGTTTTATGAAAAAGAATGCATTTTCAAAATCTTCAAGACAGACATAAGCTTTGCATTTTTAACATAACTTTGTTTGCATATGACTTTTTGTTTGAACAGCAAGGAAATTCGCACGACGAATGCCTAATGAACAGAAGTACCTCTAATCAAGGGGCATGGCATGACTATTATCCATCATCTGGGGCAGTTAAGTCAAGATTCGGAGAATCTCTCAAAAAGGCCAACCAGCCTGGGGCAAATCTCCGTCTGAGTCACCTGGGGCATTGGACGATCAAACAAAAATCTTCTGGTGGCATAACCAAACACTTCTAACGGGGGCAACTCCCTATATTCTGAGAGAGTGGACATAGTCGAAAAAATACTACGCATAATCAAAGACCCGCTAGGTTGGCACACCTAGGCAAAAATAAGGGCTTCCTGGCGAACCAAAAAGGTTCGGGCAAAATGAAGGGATGACATGAAAAATCTGTACACCCGGCAAGTCGAAAACCTGAAAAGGCGGCTGGGGCAAAAATGGGTATCCCGGTGGACTGAAAACCCGAAAGGACGGTCCAGGCAAAAGTTAGGGATCGGAGCGTACGACTATGTCCTATCATCTCGTCACTCGCTTACCAGAAGAAGATTGGTCAAATTAGCAGTCATCAAGCACCTCCCCAGGTATCTTCATCTCCCGCATCAGAAACAGGGGCAATAATGGGTGGTCTATGCAATCTAACTATTCTGTCCTCCAAGGTACCAAGATAGGTTCAGCTAAAGAACATGACCAGTACATCTTAATTCCCCAGAGAGTAGGTCAGCAGTCAGTGCATTCTCCTCCAAGCAAAGGTATCAAATCTTAAGGAAGGTGGGTATCCTCCAGCAGATCTCAACATTCCCCAACAATATACGAATGTTCTTAACAAACATCCCCAGCAGTCTGGGTCTAAAGATTGTTCCCCGGCGGTATACCAACATTCAAATGAATCACTTCCACAGCATATCAAAACTTCCCCAAGAGAGTCCCATCCAAGTTCCCCAGGAAAGATGGAATTTATCTCCCCAAGCAATGAGCTTATCCCCAGTATATTCTGGAAGCTTATCCCTTAGCAGAGCACGAACGCGTCGTCCGGCTTGGTTTAGAGAGTTATTTCCTTAACCGGATATAACTGGGTTATCCTCAGCCAAAAGCCAAGGAAAGGTCGTCGTCAACGTAGTTCTTTCCTATCCCCAGCGAAGTCTATTCACATTTCCAATACAATAACGGTATCCCCAATGGAGTTACTGTCAACATTCAGCAAGGCATCACTCTTCCCACAGAGTATCGCTTTCCAGCATGATCGCTAGAGTATCTTTTCTCCCCGCAGAATCTTCCATTCGCCAAGTTTATCCCGCAACGGAGTCATCGTCTCCTACCGGTATCCTTGCAACTACTATCATCCCCAGCGGAAGCAAAATCTATTCTTCGACATCAGCCCAGGATACGATTTCCCGGCACCCGTCAAGGATTTACTTTCCTGGACGAAAACATACATAAAACATCACATACATCATTATAGCATGCATAACACACTGCATCATACAAATCTATCTCAGTTATGTGGAGAGCATCATTGCTTGATCCATATCATGCATTGCATATGACTGACTTTCACCTTTCAGGAAAAATCCAGTTAAGTTCTCAAGCTACATTTCAAGACCTAGACCAGTTCAGTTAAATCGTCCCAAGATTTTACTGATTGCTTATCCAGTCAAAGGCCTCCTCTGGTTCAGTTAAATCGTCCCAAGATTTTCCTGATTGCTTATCCAGTTGAAGACATTTCAAGACCTAGACCGGTTCAGTTAAATCGTCCCAAGATTTTCCTGATTGCTTATCCAGTCAAAGGCCTCCTCTGGTTCAGTTAAATCATCCCAAGATTTTCCTGATTGCTTATCCAGTGGAAGACATTTCAAGACCTAGACCGGTTCAGTTAAATCGTCCCAAGATTTTCCTGATTGCTTATTCAGTCAAAGGCCTTCTCTGGTTCAGTTAAATCGTCTCAAGATTTTCCTGATTGCTTATCCAGTTGAAGACATTTCAAGACCTAGACCGGTTCAGTTAAATCGTCCCAAGATTTTACTGATTGCTTATCCAGTCAAAGGCCTCCTCTGGTTCAGTTAAATCGTTCCAAGATTTTCCTGATTGCTTATCCAGTTGAAGACATTTCAAGACCTAGACCGGTTCAGTTAAATCGTCCCAAGATTTTACTGATTGCTTATCCAGTCAAAGGCCTCCTCTGGTTCAGTTAAATCGTCCCAAGATTTTCCTGATTGCTTATCCAGTGGAAGACATTTCAAGACCTAGACCGGTTCAGTTAAATCGTCCCAAGATTTTCCTGATTGCTTATCCAGTCAAAGGCCTCCTCTGGTTCAGTTAAATCGTCCCAAGATTTTCCTGATTGCTTATCCAGTTGAATACATTTCAAGACCTAGACCGGTTCAGTTAAATCGTCCCAAGATTTTCCTGATTGCTTATCCAGTCAAAGGCCTCCTCTGGTTCAGTTAAATCATCCCAAGATTTTCCTGATTGCTTATCCAGTGGAAGACATTTCAAGACCTAGACCGGTTCAGTTAAATCGTCCCAAGATTTTCCTGATTGCTTATCCAGTCAAAGGCCTCCTCTGGTTCAGTTAAATCGTCCCAAGATTTTCCTGATTGCTTATCCAGTTGAAGACATTTCAAGACCTAGACCGGTTCAGTTAAATCGTCCCAAGATTTTCCCGATTGCTTATCCAGTCAAAGGCCTCCTCTGGTTCAGTTAAATCGTCCCAAGATTTTCCTGATTGCTTATCCAGTGGAAGACATTTCAAGACCTAGACCGGTTCAGTTAAATCGTCCCAAGATTTTCCTGATTGCTTATCCAGTCAAAGGCCTCCTCTGGTTCAGTTAAATCGTCCCAAGATTTTCCTGATTGCTTATCCAGTTGAAGACATTTCAAGACCTAGACCGGTTCAGTTAAATCGTCCCAAGATTTTCCTGATTGCTTATCCAGTCAAAGGCCTCCTCTGGTTCAGTTAAATCATCCCAAGATTTTCCTGATTGCTTATCCAGTGGAAGACATTTCAAGACCTAGACCGGTTCAGTTAAATCGTCCCAAGATTTTCCTGATTGCTTATCCAGTCAAAGGCCTCCTCTGGTTCAGTTAAATCGTCCCAAGATTTTCCTGATTGCTTATCCAGTGGAAGACATTTCAAGACCTAGACCGGTTCAGTTAAATCGTCCCAAGATTTTCCTGATTGCTTATCCAGTCAAAGGCCTTCTCTGGTTCAGTTAAATCGTCCCAAGATTTTCCTGATTGCTTATCCAGTTGAAGACATTTCAAGACCTAGACCGGTTCAGTTAAATCGTCCTAAGATTTTTCTGATTCTTACCCAGTCAAAGGCCTCTCTGGTTCAGTCAGATCGACCCTAAGATCTCCCTGATTCTTATCCCAGTAGAAGACACCCCAGATTTTTCTCAACGAGCGTTGTTGAAGTTAAAGTCGCCCAAGGTTCTCTTACCATTAATGCTAAGGTAGTGATCGTCCCTGGTTCTTTCATCGCCGTTTGAAGCTCCAGACTCAGCTCCTGTAACCAGTCAAGACACATCTATACCAGGCATCTAAAAAATCAGCTCCTGCAACGTGTCAGGTACTCATTTTTCTGTTTTGCAGGTATGCAGGATCTCGCTAAGGAATCTCCTACGCGATCAACATCCAGATGGCATCTATAAGCCCATCATCCAATCCAGAAATCTCCAAATGGCATCTATAAGCCCATTCCATCACACTGCTAATATGTGAGCGCAAATTTCCGGGCACTCTAGTGTCCAATCATCTTTTACCATCGGATTACGAAAGGCACGTCAGCCAATCTGCATCCTCAGGTCTAAGAAGATTGAACAGGGGCAACTGTTATACCCCAAAATTTGCCCTCCCATATTCTTCAGGAAATTGCCAAGCCAAACTAGAAAATTCCCCAAGGGTTGTGCAGTGCAACAGTCTCCCATACAGTCAAAATTAGGGTTTTGAGTCTGATCAAGAAAAGGAAGTTTTCAAAGGCCCAATCAAGTCTCATGTGCTTACAAACATGGCCAAGCATCCTCATATCAAGTTTCAAGGCATTCAGTTCAAGATTGCACAGTCAAAACCCTAAATTGCACTACAGTCAACTGTAGGGGCAAAATGGTCATTTGGCAGTCAAAAGTTCAAATTTTTGGTCAATATATCATTTTGAAGCCACAAACATCATTTGATCAATGCTTGATCATGATTCTCAAAATTTGGCTCAGAAATCATCAAAGATGCAAAAGTTGCTATATTTGGACAGCTGAAAAAGTCAACTGAAATTGACCAGAGCATAACTTTCACATGGATTATCAGAAAAATTCCATCCAAAGCTCATTTTGAAGAGAAAGACATTTCCTACAACTCATCTTCATACTTCAAGTCCAAGAAATGCTCTCACAAAAAGTTATCAATTTCAACATTATAGGTCATTTTCAAAAGTCAACAAAAAGGGACTTTAAGTCAAAGGCCATAACTTGAGATTGGTAAATCAAAATGACATGGGACCAAAGGCATTGGTTAAAGGACTCAAATACCTTTCCAAAATGTCCAAGAACATGTGAAAAGCTTAAAAATTGAGCAAGTTATGCCTTGTAGAAGTTGGGAAATTTTTGTGAAATGACAAAAGTCAACTATCCTTGAAAATCCAATTTTGACAAAAGGGCCCCATTTTTTCCACTTGGTTCATCCTTGTCATGCCACACACGTGTCCCATGGTTAATTTCAAGACCAAATATTGATTTTTTTATTTTATTTAATTTTTGATGATTTAATTCATTTTAATTCTTTGAAAATTCAAATAAAATTTAAAAACCAATGGAATAAGTGTTATGTGAACTTGGACAATTTCTATGTATCATGAACCTACTCAAGAAATCAGGCTAGGGTTCATTTGCACACTAGGTCTAGGTTTTGGCTAAAAAGGAGGAAAAATGGTTAAGAGTGAAAACCCTAAGACCAATTCTCTCACAAGCATGAATCTAGGTCAAAAAACAAACCAATTCCATTCCATGATCATCACTGAGTCCAACCCTAACCATAGTGCAGCAAAAGTCTCGCTCAAAAGTGGATTGGAACTTTGAAAATTTGGACATAAAATGCAAATCTGATTTCAAAGCTAGAGGGTTTTTGAAGGCTTGATTCATATACCAATAGCATCCTGAGACAATTCTGAACGCCTTTCAATTCATAACATCAATCAAAACTCCTTGAACTGGTATCCATGAGTAAAACTGTACAGCAAATTTCTTGAAATCGCATAGCATAATCCAAGCATTCTTTTGCATTTTTCTTTGTGGATTCTTGCTCATAGTGATGTTTCTATGCTAACCAACATGTTCAATTACGTTTTTGGGTCATATATGCGCTTTTGCCATTGTTGAATTTCTAGGTTTTCAGGATTCAAAATTAGGGGTTCCTAAAACAAGCAAAATTGGACGTTCCCAACACCATGGTTGTATTCAGGGCATGGAGACGAAGAAGAATGTTACCTCGCGCCTAATTTATGTTGAGAAACGAGCTAATCGCTATTTTTTGTAAACTGGCCTGAGGCAACGTTTTAAAACCGTTGCTGTATGCTTATGTTTCAGAAGAAAAAAAATGAGGCAAAGACGATGATGTGCTGGCATGCAATGGTTGGATGTTTTAAATTTTGCGCGCCCATTTACTAATGCGCTTAGTTTTTCCTTTTGTTTTTTATGCACTATAATATGTCAATTAACATTCAATGGCACAGATGGCAAGCGAGCGCGTGAATAATGCATAAGACCTGGGTTCGATTCCCAGGTCTACTTCACTTCAATATTCTTTTTCCATATATGTTCAGGTGTGGA
This sequence comes from Vicia faba, assembly GCA_948472305.1. Taxonomy (NCBI): domain Eukaryota; kingdom Viridiplantae; phylum Streptophyta; class Magnoliopsida; order Fabales; family Fabaceae; genus Vicia; species Vicia faba. The sequence goes on along the minus strand of OX451737.1, from coordinate 135,222,275 downwards.
TATGACGTTGCAGACTACCATATACTCACCAGATCAGGCCAGCCACGTCACTTAGTGGGATCAGATCAAGGGTTGTGCACTGGGGAATACCATGGGGAAAGTCAACAGGCGTGCATGTGATTGGAAAAGTCCACAAAATTCAAAGCAAATGGGCCAGGCTTTTCAAATCTACACCTCCAAATTTGGGACCACACCTCCCTGGTTCTATCTTTTTTCTTTTTTCTAATTTTCTTTATATTCTATTATTTTTAAATTTACTTGTGTATTTTATTTTCTGATTTAATTAATTCTTACAAAAATATAAAAAAACATTAAAAATACAGAAAAGACAAAAAAAATATAATTAATTTTGATTACTTTTTATAAATAAATTAAAATGTGTAAATTATTTAGTTTTAATTAGGTTTTCAAATTTAATTCTTTTAATAATAAAAATCCAAAAAATAGAATTTAGGTTAATAACTTTTTTTTCTTTTTTTAATTTTCCTTTTTTTTCAGAATAATAATATTATTTATTTATTTTTCATAAATCAAAAATTGTACATAAATTAATTTAGAATTAAATTAGGTTAGAAATTAAATCTTTTTCTTAAAAACTTAAAAAACATTAGAACTAGGGTTTAGCATTTTAGTTTTAATTAATTTGTCTTTTTTTCTTTTAAATCTAAAAAACACAAAAATACTATTTTTCATTTAATTTTAATTCTAGATTCCTTGATTAATTTCAATTGTTTGTAAATGGGTCCAACGCCCTAATTTTGTTTAATCTCTTTATTTCGCGCATTTATTTTATATTGTTTAAATAATTCTGTATATGCCCCAAAGCCATGTAATTTAAAATTCTCGCACTTTTATTTACTCGCTTTATTTATTTTCAGTCAAATCGGGTTCGGTTTTTTTGGCGATGTGGACCCGCGCCAGTTGTAATAGTTTAGATTTATTTTCTCGCAAATATATAACTGTTAATAAATAGGCATGAAAGAATGAATGCCCAAAAATAAAATCGAATCGTTAGATCACCAATGCATGACAAGACAAACAATAAACTGAAAATGACACACAATTCGCACACACCACCCCTAGGGTACGCCTCACTGTTGCCTTTCGAAAGGTGGTCGTCGAGTATAGGACGTTTTAGTAAGTCCTTATGTCCATGACATGATCCAGTTGCCTCGAAACGGTTGCCTCGGAAAATAAAGGATCAATGGCATAAGGGTAGCTTCTAAGGTGTCCTACTGTTGCTCTGGTGACCACCACGTCCCTAAAACTCGAATTGACCCGAACACCTCCAACGGTGGTGCTACCTACCTCTCAATGGTGGGATAGCACTACTTTAAAGGACATTTACACAGACGAATTCCTTAGGGTAGGTAGGTTCTCAAGGATACTTGCTCTAATTTCAAACAAATCAAAACATCTTTTCACCAACACATTGTCAAAAGCTTTCAAAAGCAAATTTTTCAAACACTCTGACGTACGAGTCGAACTGAAATTTTTTCAAAGAAACTTTTTAAACCCACATTGAAAAGCAAACAAACAATTTTGAAAACACATTGAGCAAGTATCTAAGAGCCCATGGATAACCATGGATAGAAAGGGTGCTAACACCTTCCCTTTCTATAACCTACCTCCCGAACCGAGAGCAATCTCTTTAAAGGAATTTTTCTGTGCTTTTGTCCTTTCCAATTGGAGAAAATAAAAGACGGTGGCGACTCTTGCTTACCGCGACATTTCGCGAACCAGCTTTAAAACAGTCAGTTCCAGATCCACCGATCACACATACCAAGGAAACCAAAGAGGTGGTGTTGCAAATAGAGTAAGAAGTGGTGGTAGAAAACCAATAAGAGTCACATTCAGTGTTTCAATTGTTAGAAGTCTGATCACTATTTGAGTAATTGTCCAGAAAAGAGAAAGAATCAAGAAAGTGAAGCAAAGTTCGCAAAGTATGAAGAAGAGGAGATGTTGCTGATGGTTACAACAAGAGATGAAGAAAAATTCAAGGATCAAAGGTACTTGGATTCAAGATGCTCATCATACATGTTTGGAAGGAAATATTGGTTTGTCAACTTAAAACCCTCAACGAAGAACATGGTAAAATTTGCAAACGACAATACTCTAGCAGTTGAAGGTATTTGAGATGTTTTGTTTATGAGGAAAGATGGAAAAAAGTCATTAATTTCCAATATGTTGTACATACTAGGCATGAAGAGTGTTGTATCCAAAAATTTCCCCTCCCATTTTCTTCAAGACACCTTCTCATGCTCCCAGGGTTTTCAAATGCTCAATGTTACTCAAAAATTGATCAGACAAATTCCCCTCATAAGCAATGAACCTACAACTAGGGTTTTATGTTTTTCAAGGAAGATTGAGTTTCTAAAACCTATAGTAGATTTCATGGTTTCTCATATGTCCCTATAAGTTCTCATTCCAAATTTCAAGTTTTGGATCACAAGTTTGCTCAGTCAATTGCTCAAATGATTGAAAATTAACTACATTGGCCAAAAAAGTCAATTGTGGTCAACATACAGTAAAACTTCAAGTTTTTGGTCAACATCAACATTTTGAAGTCATATTCACAATTTAATCAAGGGTTGATCATGATTCATCAAGAAAACTTAAGATTCATCAAAAGTCAAGAGTTACCAAATTAGGGTTTTCTTAAGGAGAAGTCAACTGAACTTTGACCAAGCACAACTTTCACATGCTTCATCATATTTTTCTCAACCATAGCTCATTTTAAAGAAAAATCAATTCTCTACAACTTTTCCTATCTAAGCTCAAGTCCAAAATGCTTCATTTGAGAGATATGGGTCAAAACGTTATAGGTCATTTCAAAATTCAACAAAAAGACACTTTTTGTCAAGGCAACTTACATCAAGATAAAGTCTCCAAATGAAAAAATGATCAACATAGAGATTGTAGAGGACATCTTGAGATTTCCAAAAATGCAATGATTACCTATATATAATAAAAATTTAGAGAGTTATGTGTAGCGATAAAAAATGTAGCGGGGTAAATCGGAGATCGAATTATTGATTAATTCGTCTCGCAAAAGCAAGAGTCGCCACCGCGCTTTATTGTTTCCAAAGGAAAAGGGAAAAGAGCGAAATAAAACCCTAATTATGCAATGTAAATAAAAATACAAATACAAAGCGTTTTTTCGAAAAGAGATCGAGAGTTCGGGGGTTGGTTATACAATGGGAAGGTATTAGCACCCAATGCATCTATAGTACTCTATAGGAACCTTTTGAAATATCTGTTTTATTTAAAATTGATCGCTTGATTGAAAATAAATCGTTTTGGCCGAAAAAGGGATAAGTCTTGAAAAGGTTGAAATTTTGAAGAAAGGTGAATATTTGAGGAAAATTAACCTAAGTTTTTAATGAATGAGAGTATTCGCTCGATCATTTTTGAGGACATGAAGTCAACAAAAAGACAATTCCCTTTGGATTGGTGCAAATAGAATAAACAAGTGCAATGGAATAATTGACAGAAAATTATGAGATAAATGACATACAACAATTAAAGGTGAACATGCATTTTTTATATGATTTTGTTTAATATGCGAAAAGAAAAAGTTTAATTGGTTTTCACTCTTTTACGCATTTTTAATGATAAAAGATAATGAGAATTAATAGAAATATTTTTTAAGGTTTTATATGTTTCTATTTTTTATGTTTTTATTATATTGATATTTAATCAAAATGAGGGGAGTAAATTAAAGAAAAATAGGATGTCTTTTAGTTTTCTCATTTTTTTATTTTTTAGAGATATTAAGTATTTATCAAATTAAATAAAACTTATAAATCAAATACCTAATTAAAATAAGGAATGACTAAATAAACCTAAACTTAAATAAGATTTGGGTAAAGTGTTCAAATTATCTATTTAAAACTATATATTAATTCTAAGAAACTAATTAATTGAAATTAAAATAGGTTAAGAAAAAGAATAGAATTAAACTAAAAGTCTATGAAGAAAAAGGGGTGTGAATTGCAATTAGAAAGGGCTTAAGTGTAAAAAGAAGAATGGGCTTAGTTGAGGCAAATGTGGAGCGGGTCATGGAAGATGGAGCGGGTCGAAGAACAACAAATGCTGTACGAAAGAAAAACCTAGGGAGCGCTAGTGCCAGCCGCCGGATCTCTTTCTCTCTTCTCGTTCCGATTCCTTCACGACCCACTTCAGCATCAAAGCTTGGTCTCCTTCACGGTTGACTTTTCAATTTATCGTTTTTGCTTCTGAGCTAATTCTGCATTCTTGACAATCGCAGGTTGGGGTTGTGGTGATGGTGATGTGCGTTTTGATGAGAAGGTGAAGGTGATGATGATGGAAGGTGGCGGTGTAGAGATTGAGAAGGGTTGCTGATTGGGAGTGTCAAAGTAGAAGAAAAGGAATGGTGGAGGGTGGTCTGAAGCTGCGGCGGTAGACAATTAGCGACGAAACCATCGCGGTGGTCGGAAATAATTGGGTTTAAGGGGTTTTAGAGCATTTGAGAGAAACAGAGGTATGAAGAAGAAGAAGGGATGGCCGGATACGGTGCATTTGGATTTTACTGATTCTTCTTCCACTTTTCATTTCTGCTTCTCTAACTGTTGTTGTTATTTTTCACAGCAGTTCGCAAAGGGAATAGATGATAAGGTTCATTAGTGATTTAATGAATCAAAGGTTTGTGCATGGTGAAAGATTTGTATGTGCAGGTGATGAAGAACATGGAGGCAGTGAATCTTATCAGGCACATAGAGGATCCACAAGAAGCAGCTGAATGCCTAGCTAAGGAAGCATTGGTTAGGAGGAGCAAAGGTAACATTTCACGTGTAATCATTCGATTCGATTGACTCGTCATACTTAGCTGAATAGTAGAATGCCAGAACAGTTAGCAAAAAAAAATTGTATACCAAAGTTTGTTATAGAAATCTTACTGATACAACCTTGAAAGTTTTGTTTCTTAGTCTAGTAGATTCATGGGAATATATTTGTGGCATTAATTTAGGAATTTTTACATGTAATCTGATTATCTTCTGTGAAGTGAAGCATGCTTGCAACTTACGCTGGGAGGAACAGATTGACCTCCATGCCGTCATACAATAGCTCGACCTAAACTATCAACCGCGTTAGTCCAATTCTTGTATGTATTTCACTGAGTTACCTCATTGGGGTCACTAGTTCACTGGTGGAACCGAACCGAACCAATCTGTTACACCGGTGGAACTTTGTTTTGAATCATTGAAGAATAAGAATGACTTTCCTCGGGTAACAATGATCATTTCTATCAAACCATCATTATCCTTTTCTCTCTGATGTTGCTTCGAAACGATGATAACAAGGAGAAAGAGCGAGTAGACTTTTGAGGAGCTGCGTTGTTCGAATGAGTAATTGAAAAGGTTTGTGAATTTTCTATACTTTTTTACACGTTGGTTTTAAATTAACAGTATGTTATGATTGTGCCGGTTTTGCAACATTATGAATCTTGAAATTATCAATCAAAATATTGTCGGCGTTAAAATAGGGATTTAATGTATTGATGACTCGCAATGATATTGAATGGCCATTTACATGATTTCAGGAAATTAAAGAGAGTATTAAGTGAGACAAAGGCAACACAAAGATATAAAGGATTATGCGAAAAACTGAAGAAAAACTCACATGGTCGGAGCTAGTCCGACGGTACGATCCGGCGAAGTCAGGTCAGCTCCGAAGGTTCTTCGCTCTTTGCTTCCTGCTACTAATTCCTCTCTTCTTCTCCGTAAAAAAAAAATTGGTGGGAATATTGAATAAACGTTTTTTTTGGATTTTTGATTATACTGGTTTATCTAAGGTTTTGCTACAGTATGCAAGTTATGGTTTAGCAACGTGCTTAGAAATGGTTTTACAATATGCAGGTTATGCCATATGCAGTATGCAATATGCAGGGATATGTTTTGTAGAGATATGGTTATTGAATATGCAGAATTTTTGAATATGCATGTTTATGAAAATATGCAGGTTTTTGAATATGCATGTTTTCAACAATATGCAGGTTTTTGAATATGCATGTTTTCAACAATATGCAGGTTTTTGAATATGCATGTTTTGAATATGCGGAATGGTTTTGAATGGTTGGCTGTAGTATGCCGTTTTGCCTATGCAGAAAAATGGTTTTGAATGGTTTTGTTTATGATAGCAGAATGCAGGTTCTTTGCAAATGCCTAAGCAAATGATGGTTATGCTTGGAAATGGAATATGGTTTTTTGGAATAGTTTTTGCAGTGATGTTTTTGGTGTCCTCCCACTATGCAAGTTCACACTTCTTTTTCAAGGGATTTCAAAATAGCCGTTGCTTCTTTTCTTTTAGATGGTTCAGGTTTTTAGTATTTTAATATTTCCTGATGCTTTCACATATGCTGCTACATAGTTGACTTTATTCCCAATTCATGCTTAGGCCAAAACCTGCAAAATTGAAACTCTTCTCTCTCTCTCCCAAGTACAGAAATGATATATATAAATGTGATATGTACTTTACTGTATTCTGAAAAAGCAGGCTGGAAGATGATGAAAAAAGGAAAACACTTGCTTGCACACATTGATTTAAGCTGCATATTACTCTTTGTCTTGTATGGGAGCCTAATTTTGGACTCTTCTCAAGTTGTTGCATAGGTTCACGTTGCCTTTTGAACAATGCATGTTTATGCATATGCTGTTACTTTGTATGCTGTGTGTTTTTTTGAAATATGCATTGGATTTTTGGAAAATGCAATTAATTTTAAATATGCAGTTTTGAAAAAATAAAAATGAATTTGTGCATGTTTTAAACTGTGCATTCATTTATGAAACAAAAATTCCTCCCTTTTTGTGAACCGGGAGAAATCCCGTGATTTGCAAAAAAGGGTAAACTGATTCCAGCCGCCTGCTTTTAATGATGAACATTGAATTTATTTTTCTGCATTTTAATTATTTATTAAATTCTGACTTTCTTTTAATTGTTTTCGCAGGTAAAATTAAATGAGCAGACAAAGAGTATTGGATAGAAGATTAGAATTAGAATTTAGGAAAATAGTTTTATTTACTTTAAGCATTTATGTAATGGTTATTATAAATACTTTGTACAATAGTATTTAAACAACAATTGTAATAAATAGAATAAAGTGAATAAAAATTCTATTATTTCCCAATTAATTCTTTTTCTTTCCAATCATTTATTTATTGTTTATAACTCTTTAAATTATATAATGACTGAAAATCAAATCCAATCATTTAAATTCAGAATGATAAACAAATAAATAAACATCATTGATCAATTAATAACTTCAATTATTTACTTGATTATTATTTTTAATTCTTCTAAATTAATAACTTAAAAAATAGAATTTCAGCTATTTAAATTTAGAACAATAAATAATCAAATAAACATTGCTTGATCAATTAATATACTCATTTTCAAATGTTTATTTCATTATTCATAAACCTTCAAATTATATAATAACGAAAAACAGGTTCCCATTATTTAAATTTAAGATAATGAATAATTAATAAACATTATTTGACCCATTAATAAACCTCTTCTCAAATATTTGTTTTGTTATTTATAAATCTTTAAATTACGTAATAATCGAAAATAAATTCCAATTATTTGAATTTAAGATAATAAATAAGCAATGAACATTGTTTAAGTCTTGATCAGTTAATAAATTTAGCGTTCAACAAATAAACAGCTCCCGACTCGAAAAGTTATGAATTTTTAAACTGCTTTGAAAATTTGATAAAAATGGTCAAAACTCTTGCAATGCGAATGATGCAGATGGAAGACGGTATCTTAGGTCAAAATTTGGGGTACAACAGCTGCCCCTATTTAAGTTCCTTCTATCCGGAGATATGAAGATTTGAAATCTTCGTTTCGACGAGATTGAAGGTACTTAAATACATAACTACGCAAATTTTGTCCTATGATGCCGTCATCATGCAGTGATATGAATGCAGTGCATGAATTCACAGAGAAAGATATTGTGTGAAACAAGACAATGTTGGGGGAATCGAACACCAACAAAACACCGCGGTTCGGATTATACATTACTGGGGAGACAAGCTATCGACTTCAAACGACAGACTCCCGACAGCGAATAAAATCGAGGGGAAACGACCTCTAACCCTAACAAAGAGAGCATCTTGCATAGGCTATAACAGATCATTGATCCAAAACAGTGAGTTCGCGACTCAAGGTCAATGGTAGACAGAGAGTATCAAATTGCTGATAACAGATTACCGACTTCTGAGGGTAATGATTCAACAAACTTTCTCCGTGAGACTTCCGGAGAGAAACCAATTAATGCTGCAGTAGTAAGATTGTAGATGCGCAAGTTGTCCAAATAAAGAAAAAGGCCACTGGCCATCCATGGGTGTCAATAACATACAAGTTGCTCAAATAAAGAAGCTGCCACCTGCTGTTTTCCAAAAAACTAACAACGCGCGAGTTGCTCAAATAAAGAGACCGCCGCCTGCCGTCCAAAGAAAATACCAAAGCATACAAGTTGCTCAAATAAAGAGGCTGCCACTTGCTGTCGTCCAGAAAAGAAAATACCAATAACAAACAAGTTGCTCAAATAAAGAAGCTGCCACTTGCTGTCGTCCAGAAAATACCGATAACATACAAGCTGCTCAAATAAAGAAGCTACCACTTGCTGTTTTCCGAAGAATAAGTAATAACGTACTGGTAACTCATGAAGAGTTGCTGCTTGTTGCTTTCAGAAAAAATAAAATGACGCACCAGTAGCTCATGAAGAACTGCTGCTCGGCGCTTTCGAAAAAAGTAAATGACGCACTAGTAGCTCATGAAGAACTGCTGGCGTTTTCACAAAGTCATAACTGACGCACTAGTAGCTCATGAAGAACTGCTGCTCGGCGCTTCCCAAAAAGGATAAAAGACGCACTAGTAGCTCATGAAGAACTGCTGCTCGGCGCTTTCGAAAAAGTAAATGACGCACTAGTAGCTCATGAAGAACTGCTGGCGTTTCAGAAAATAAATAACGCACTAGTAGCTCATGAAGAACTGCTGCTCGGCGCTTTCGACAAGATGTAACTAACGCACTAGTAGCTCATGAAGAACTGCTGCTCGGCGCCTTCGAAAAGATAAAATGACGCACTAGTAGCTCATGAAGAACTACTGCTCGGCGCTTTCCAAGTAACATATAAGTTGCTCGTGAAGAGCTAACACTGGTCACTTTCCAAAATAATTCAGAAGGAAACTGCGATGATATTGGCAGAGAATAAAATCTTCGTCAAAGAGGACCCTGGATCAATCCTTCCCGAGGAGATCATATACTTTAACGTGCAAAATAAATGCACCAACCGTCTAGGTCGTAAATTCACTGGGGAAAATCAATGAGATAGCCTATGCAAGAGGCAACAACTTCATCCAGGGATAACCGAAGAGAAACAGTCAAACAAGACTCTACCCAATGAGAAAGTAACTCGATTGGGGAATTTGTCCTATCCAGAAATGGACAAGGTAAGCTGAATCAAAAATCATCCACGAGGATTAACTCAGTTGGGGAATTAGAAAGGAGGCGCACTTTATGCTTAAGTTGACACCCTATTTGGAAAGATCAAATACGTTATCTGAGAAGACACAACCAAGGTGTACGAATTCACTGACATCAATAAATACAACTGTGCGTGCATGATGCAAGTGTGAATGAATGTCATGTGTATGCTGACAAAAACGACAGGGGAGATGGACAGAAGATGATAAGACATCACAGTACAACCCGGCGCTCGGCTAAACTCAAGAGGAGGGGAACATCACTGGAGATAGAAGACAAAAACCAACAACGCTGTAAAATCCTTCTACAAGGCTTAAATCTCTTTGGAGAGGAAAAAATTCAACCCAAAGTCCCATCTTCTATCGTCGACAACACGAACAAATCTTCTGCTGGAAGGAGTCATGCTTAGCTGGAGACACTGGGAACACCAACCTCTTACAAAGTGTGCGATACATAACACACATTCTAACAAGTTTAGATTGCCCCTGGGACCAAAATGGATGCCCCAAGTTACTGCTGACGAGCTGCATGACGCACGACGATTCTTGCGAATAGCTGCACTTCTCCAAAGTCCCCCAAGCTAAAAGGTTGATGAGGAGAAAGCATCTCAAGAAGGTTTACAAAAGACCTGGCATTCACCATGCTCTGGTGTCTTCAAACTTGTAGAGGAAAACGTCCAATCTTGACGTGATTGCCCCGGATTGGCTGTAGTCGGCACAACAAAGTCTTCGATTTTTTGCCCCCAGACGAGCAAACAAATTGGGAAAAGCAATAACTAGGAGAAGCAACCTGTCCATGCTTAAGGTCTTCAACTAACATGCCCCTGGATATGATTCTCTCGACGTGATCCGCCAATTACTCAACAAAGTTTCAAGCCTCAAAAGAGTAAACTCAACACTGGTGTTTATGTGAGCTTCCTTGACATCAAACGCATGTTTTGCAGTTAGAAAGAGTTTACAATGAGAATGAAAACTCTAATGCAACAGTTATGTAAGTCTTGAAGATTTTGAAAAGATATCGCACAAGTTGTGCGAGTTAGAGCATCATTTATTTTCGTATAGGAAAAACATATGATACCAACATAACTATTTGAAACTCATGGGAGTCAGGAACAATATCTCATTGAAGTATGCTTTCGAAATGACCTTGCTTCAATTAGGACTTTTGAAGGTTGTAATGTGGTCTGGTTTATGGGTTTTTTAGAAAAAGGTTTTAAGGCTCGAAATATTTGGTGCCCACCCATTCTTCATGATGTTCTCCAACCCTATGTTCGGTTAATTCAAACTGAGTGTTCATCTATCAAGAGGATTTTGTGACGGTAAAATTTTTCTTACGAATTTTGAACACTCAATCAAATTACCAGAAAGCTACCCTGCCCCAGGTTAAAATTCAAGGTTTTCGTATAGAAAAGAAACTTCTGCTTCAAAGGCTCGAAAGGGGTTAGCAAGGGATTATCTTCCTTATATCTCCGGTGTTTAGGGATTTGAAACAATGCCTGTACATCATCAACAAGATCTTACTCAAAAGCATGCAACCAAAGATTTTGTGTTCTTTAGATCATCATCCCCCCTTTCAATCTCTGCCTAGGCAAGAGAATGGGCAATAAGTTGGTATCATAATGTCAAAAGAAATTTGAAATTTGAGAACAAATATGAGTGAAACGAATGAATTTCTTCAAGACAAACATACTCATTGTATTAAAATGATCATTCAGATGCAAATAAGTTCTTACATGCAAACAATGTTTTGATAAATAAGAAAAGCTACAAAAGCAGAAACAAGTTAATAATCTGGGAAGGCTTTCCACTTGAACTACCGAAAACATCTTCAAAAACTCAAAGTCACCCTCAATCGTGTTTACTCTTCGGCGCCTGTTTGATTTGAACTTCAAAACCAACGTCCTTGAACGACAAGATACCACCCCTGACCAACTTCTGAACCTCAATCTTCAAAGCGAAGCAACCCTCTAAGTCATGCCCACGAGCACCTTGATGAAAAGTACAAGCCAAGTCAGCTTCGTAGTTCCAATGTATCTTCTTAGGGACCTTCGGTAGAGGTCGGGTCTGAACCAAATTCCTCTGCAACAGGATAGGGAACAACTCTGTATAGGTGATTGGGATTGAATCAAACTGGATTTTCTTCTGATTAGGAACTTGCTGATTCTGTTGATGAACGTGATGATTCTGATGATGAACATGATGATTCTGATGATGAACATTTCTTCCTCTGGTTCTCTTCTTGGAAAAGTCATTATCAAACTTCTTCACACCATTAACCGAGCTACCCACCTCAAATAGACATCCCTTTCCGACATCTTCTCCTAGACGCACTCCCACATTCACCTTGTCAGGAAAGTCATCAGGTGCATTAACCGTCACCTTTTCATGAGAAAAAGATTCTAGAGTTTCCGTGAAGACTTTTAACATCGCTTCCTCCCTCCTAGAAGGATTGACTTGGGCGGAGATCAGAATTTCAACCAAACCAGTTAAGTGATCCAAACCAGCTTTCAAAATAGTCACCTCTCTGCGGAGTTCAGAAATCTCTTGCTTGATATTCTCCATTGTTCTCTTAGCGTCAGTGTTGTACTGGTGAGACCAAGGAAAAGATAAGACTCGGAAAAAGACCTTTGAAAGTGAGACAAAGAAAAATGTAGAATGATGTATGATATGCAAAAGAGAGTTTTATTTGACTTTCAAGGAACTCAAGATATCGAGTTATAAACATCCAAGTATGAAGATAACAGATGAATTTTAAATTGGCTCCAAACATTGATCAAGTTGTCGTCAAGATCAATCATCCATTTTGGTGGATTAGGGTTTTCGCCCTATCGACACCCAAGATCCATTGAGTTTGACGAAACTAGTGATGTTTACAAAGAGAGACCTCCAAACTCCTTCAAAGTCAAGTGAAAAGGGTTTTATGGATGCATGAATGCATGGCGATGCAACAACCACAAGTAAGGTCACAAACATGGGGTTTAAAGGTTCAACGTTTCGCATGGAGTCGAGGGTAAAGCCCACCCAAAGGTATGTACTAATGTTTCGATCACACCTGTAAGACAAGGTTCTAAGAGTTCCCAGAGTCTACATCCCTCTTTCGGATATTACCAACGTCTTGATTACTCAATAATTAGCAATATTCTCAAGAGAAACTCGTCCGAGCATAGCATCGCGTAACAACTACTTCCGAATTACTCCGTTATAGTCTCCGCGCTACACCTAAAAAAGGCCAAGATGGGTTAGGGTTCTACGGTTCTCAACTTCTCGGGCTCCTAGGTCAAAAATAATAACGTCTTCCCGATTACTCGGTAAACAAATATTAAGTTCAAGAGGGCCTTCCATTGAGTGGGGAATCTCATGCCTCCTTCTTCGGGATTACTCCCTCAAAGTTAACATGACTATACCGCCCGTCCTATTCCTTAAGTGTTACTTAATCCGGGTGCAGGATTTGTCCTTCAAAAAAACCCAAACACCCCAATTTAAACATATAATCAAGCAAATCAAATAACCATAAAACAGATAAAACAAATTAGGCTTAACCCACTTAGGGATGGACCAGCAAGAGGTCAATCATTCCCCAGCAGAGTCGCCAATTCTGTAGCGATAAAAAATGTAGCGGGGTAAATCGGAGATCGAATTATTGATTAATTCGTCTCGCAAAAGCAAGAGTCGCCACCGCGCTTTATTGTTTCCAAAGGAAAAGGGAAAAGAGCGAAATAAAACCCTAATTATGCAATGTAAATAAAAATACAAATACAAAGCGTTTTTTCGAAAAGAGATCGAGAGTTCGGGGGTTGGTTATACAATGGGAAGGTATTAGCACCCAATGCATCTATAGTACTCTATAGGAACCTTTTGAAATATCTGTTTTATTTAAAATTGATCGCTTGATTGAAAATAAATCGTTTTGGCCGAAAAAGGGATAAGTCTTGAAAAGGTTGAAATTTTGAAGAAAGGTGAATATTTGAGGAAAATTAACCTAAGTTTTTAATGAATGAGAGTATTCGCTCGATCATTTTTGAGGACATGAAGTCAACAAAAAGACAATTCCCTTTGGATTGGTGCAAATAGAATAAACAAGTGCAATGGAATAATTGACAGAAAATTATGAGATAAATGACATACAACAATTAAAGGTGAACATGCATTTTTTATATGATTTTGTTTAATATGCGAAAAGAAAAAGTTTAATTGGTTTTCACTCTTTTACGCATTTTTAATGATAAAAGATAATGAGAATTAATAGAAATATTTTTTAAGGTTTTATATGTTTCTATTTTTTATGTTTTTATTATATTGATATTTAATCAAAATGAGGGGAGTAAATTAAAGAAAAATAGGATGTCTTTTAGTTTTCTCATTTTTTTATTTTTTAGAGATATTAAGTATTTATCAAATTAAATAAAACTTATAAATCAAATACCTAATTAAAATAAGGAATGACTAAATAAACCTAAACTTAAATAAGATTTGGGTAAAGTGTTCAAATTATCTATTTAAAACTATATATTAATTCTAAGAAACTAATTAATTGAAATTAAAATAGGTTAAGAAAAAGAATAGAATTAAACTAAAAGTCTATGAAGAAAAAGGGGTGTGAATTGCAATTAGAAAGGGCTTAAGTGTAAAAAGAAGAATGGGCTTAGTTGAGGCAAATGTGGAGCGGGTCATGGAAGATGGAGCGGGTCGAAGAACAACAAATGCTGTACGAAAGAAAAACCTAGGGAGCGCTAGTGCCAGCCGCCGGATCTCTTTCTCTCTTCTCGTTCCGATTCCTTCACGACCCACTTCAGCATCAAAGCTTGGTCTCCTTCACGGTTGACTTTTCAATTTATCGTTTTTGCTTCTGAGCTAATTCTGCATTCTTGACAATCGCAGGTTGGGGTTGTGGTGATGGTGATGTGCGTTTTGATGAGAAGGTGAAGGTGATGATGATGGAAGGTGGCGGTGTAGAGATTGAGAAGGGTTGCTGATTGGGAGTGTCAAAGTAGAAGAAAAGGAATGGTGGAGGGTGGTCTGAAGCTGCGGCGGTAGACAATTAGCGACGAAACCATCGCGGTGGTCGGAAATAATTGGGTTTAAGGGGTTTTAGAGCATTTGAGAGAAACAGAGGTATGAAGAAGAAGAAGGGATGGCCGGATACGGTGCATTTGGATTTTACTGATTCTTCTTCCACTTTTCATTTCTGCTTCTCTAACTGTTGTTGTTATTTTTCACAGCAGTTCGCAAAGGGAATAGATGATAAGGTTCATTAGTGATTTAATGAATCAAAGGTTTGTGCATGGTGAAAGATTTGTATGTGCAGGTGATGAAGAACCAAGAGGCAGTGAATCTTATCAGGCACATAGAGGATCCACAAGAAGCAGCTGAATGCCTAGCTAAGGAAGCATTGGTTAGGAGGAGCAAAGGTAACATTTCACGTGTAATCATTCGATTCGATTGACTCGTCATACTTAGCTGAATAGTAGAATGCCAGAACAGTTAGCAAAAAAAAATTGTATACCAAAGTTTGTTATAGAAATCTTACTGATACAACCTTGAAAGTTTTGTTTCTTAGTCTAGTAGATTCATGGGAATATATTTGTGGCATTAATTTAGGAATTTTTACATGTAATCTGATTATCTTCTGTGAAGTGAAGCATGCTTGCAACTTACGCTGGGAGGAACAGATTGACCTCCATGCCGTCATACAATAGCTCGACCTAAACTATCAACCGCGTTAGTCCAATTCTTGTATGTATTTCACTGAGTTACCTCATTGGGGTCACTAGTCCACTGGTGGAACCGAACCGAACCAATCTGTTACACCGGTGGAACTTTGTTTTGAATCATTGAAGAATAAGAATGACTTTCCTCGGGTAACAATGATCATTTCTATCAAACCATCATTATCCTTTTCTCTCTGATGTTGCTTCGAAACGATGATAACAAGGAGAAAGAGCGAGTAGACTTTTGAGGAGCTGCGTTGTTCGAATGAGTAATTGAAAAGGTTTGTGAATTTTCTATACTTTTTTACACGTTGGTTTTAAATTAACAGTATGTTATGATTGTGCCGGTTTTGCAACATTATGAATCTTGAAATTATCAATCAAAATATTGTCGGCGTTAAAATAGGGATTTAATGTATTGATGACTCGCAATGATATTGAATGGCCATTTACATGATTTCAGGAAATTAAAGAGAGTATTAAGTGAGACAAAGGCAACACAAAGATATAAAGGATTATGCGAAAAACTGAAGAAAAACTCACATGGTCGGAGCTAGTCCGACGGTACGATCCGGCGAAGTCAGGTCAGCTCCGAAGGTTCTTCGCTCTTTGCTTCCTGCTACTAATTCCTCTCTTCTTCTCCGTAAAAAAAAATTGGTGGGAATATTGAATAAACGTTTTTTTTGGATTTTTGATTATACTGGTTTATCTAAGGTTTTGCTACAGTATGCAAGTTATGGTTTAGCAACGTGCTTAGAAATGGTTTTACAATATGCAGGTTATGCCATATGCAGTATGCAATATGCAGGGATATGTTTTGTAGAGATATGGTTATTGAATATGCAGAATTTTTGAATATGCATGTTTATGAAAATATGCAGGTTTTTGAATATGCATGTTTTCAACAATATGCAGGTTTTTGAATATGCATGTTTTCAACAATATGCAGGTTTTTGAATATGCATGTTTTGAATATGCGGAATGGTTTTGAATGGTTGGCTGTAGTATGCCGTTTTGCCTATGCAGAAAAATGGTTTTGAATGGTTTTGTTTATGATAGCAGAATGCAGGTTCTTTGCAAATGCCTAAGCAAATGATGGTTATGCTTGGAAATGGAATATGGTTTTTTGGAATAGTTTTTGCAGTGATGTTTTTGGTGTCCTCCCACTATGCAAGTTCACACTTCTTTTTCAAGGGATTTCAAAATAGCCGTTGCTTCTTTTCTTTTAGATGGTTCAGGTTTTTAGTATTTTAATATTTCCTGATGCTTTCACATATGCTGCTACATAGTTGACTTTATTCCCAATTCATGCTTAGGCCAAAACCTGCAAAATTGAAACTCTTCTCTCTCTCTCCCAAGTACAGAAATGATATATATAAATGTGATATGTACTTTACTGTATTCTGAAAAAGCAGGCTGGAAGATGATGAAAAAAGGAAAACACTTGCTTGCACACATTGATTTAAGCTGCATATTACTCTTTGTCTTGTATGGGAGCCTAATTTTGGACTCTTCTCAAGTTGTTGCATAGGTTCACGTTGCCTTTTGAACAATGCATGTTTATGCATATGCTGTTACTTTGTATGCTGTGTGTTTTTTTGAAATATGCATTGGATTTTTGGAAAATGCAATTAATTTTAAATATGCAGTTTTGAAAAAATAAAAATGAATTTGTGCATGTTTTAAACTGTGCATTCATTTATGAAACAAAAATTCCTCCCTTTTTGTGAACCGGGAGAAATCCCGTGATTTGCAAAAAAGGGTAAACTGATTCCAGCCGCCTGCTTTTAATGATGAACATTGAATTTATTTTTCTGCATTTTAATTATTTATTAAATTCTGACTTTCTTTTAATTGTTTTCGCAGGTAAAATTAAATGAGCAGACAAAGAGTATTGGATAGAAGATTAGAATTAGAATTTAGGAAAATAGTTTTATTTACTTTAAGCATTTATGTAATGGTTATTATAAATACTTTGTACAATAGTATTTAAACAACAATTGTAATAAATAGAATAAAGTGAATAAAAATTCTATTATTTCCCAATTAATTCTTTTTCTTTCCAATCATTTATTTATTGTTTATAACTCTTTAAATTATATAATGACTGAAAATCAAATCCAATCATTTAAATTCAGAATGATAAACAAATAAATAAACATCATTGATCAATTAATAACTTCAATTATTTACTTGATTATTATTTTTAATTCTTCTAAATTAATAACTTAAAAAATAGAATTTCAGCTATTTAAATTTAGAACAATAAATAATCAAATAAACATTGCTTGATCAATTAATATACTCATTTTCAAATGTTTATTTCATTATTCATAAACCTTCAAATTATATAATAACGAAAAACAGGTTCCCATTATTTAAATTTAAGATAATGAATAATTAATAAACATTATTTGACCCATTAATAAACCTCTTCTCAAATATTTGTTTTGTTATTTATAAATCTTTAAATTACGTAATAATCGAAAATAAATTCCAATTATTTGAATTTAAGATAATAAATAAGCAATGAACATTGTTTAAGTCTTGATCAGTTAATAAATTTAGCGTTCAACAAATAAACAGCTCCCGACTCGAAAAGTTATGAATTTTTAAACTGCTTTGAAAATTTGATAAAAATGGTCAAAACTCTTGCAATGCGAATGATGCAGATGGAAGACGGTATCTTAGGTCAAAATTTGGGGTACAACATTATGATTGGTGCAAGTTGGGAAATTTTGAGCAAATACATGAAACCAAAAGTGACTAAACTTGAACTTTTGGGTTATTTGGCCTAAATTTTCAGGTCCAAACGTGTTCATAACACATTAGGGATCCTCTAAACCTATCCACATATTTTTTGTGACCTTTATTTATTTTATTATGATTTTATTCCATTTAAAATTAAAATAAATTAAATAACATGTCCATTAAATTATGAGGTCCAAGCCCACAAAAATCTTTACCTAATACACTCTATATATGCTCAGCAACTTCATGCACTCAAGAGGATGTATACCAGCTTTAAACACAAACCCTAAAATTCCTTAAAATTTTGAAGAAACTAGGGCAGAAGCAAACCCTGTTCTTCAGCGAGTTGCAGCTAATTTAAGCCTCCCATTAGCCTCCTGGAGGTCTCTGGATCCCATCCCAACCCTTACTCAGGTCCACAACACGTCAGAATCCTCCAGCTTGATGTTTCCAGTTGGTTTGTGTTATTCAACCTCAAACTATTAAACCATGCCATTTAACTGAGTTTTATGCACATACATCTGTTCATAATCATGTTTAGAATCATTTAGAATCACATGTTGCAAGGTTTAGTGTAGAGATAGGAATTTGCCATGGCTTGGGCACCGAGATCGTGCTTCTTCAAAATCCTATCTACGGTGGTTTTCAAACCAAACGTGACCATTGAATTCACATGGGTATAATCACCTAACCAGGGTCATTAGTTTTTGTTTTTCAATCGATGTTGACAGGTTTTCAAAAAATGCCGCATCGAAGAAGATGATCCCCTCCTCCGCGTATGGTGGCCAGAGACTCCATGGGTTGCATGGCATCTATGTATTCGTCCATTCAAATATGCCTGGGCCCACTGGAGCGTGCGTGTTATCTGATTAATATCTTTAATAATTTGTTTCTAGAATATTGAATGATGTTGATTAAACCAACGCGTAACACAATTTGCCTGATGGTAAGAAGCGTGACTAGAATAGTAAGGAGCATGGATTCGATCCCAGCTTTTGTCACTTTTTCTTTGTGTTGCAGTTTTTAACACTGGTTTGTAACATGTTGAGCGCGTCCTATTCTTGAACACAAGCAAGTACCATGGGGCAGTGGTAAAGGGCACAATCCCGGAGGCTGATGAGGTGGGTTCAAGTCCCACCCCATGCATTTTATTTTTTATGTTTACTAACCCTAATTTCCTTTCCACTTTCTTAATTATTTTCTTAATTAACCACTAATCAATTTTAATCTTTTTTAAAACCCTAACTAATTAGGTTTTAGGTTTTTCTTAGTTAACTTTTTAATTAACCATTTTATTAATTAAATTAATTAATTTTAAGTTTTTTTTATTAACCCTTTAATTTAATCAATTAACCTTTTTGCAATTTTTAAATCAATTAGAATTTTTAGGTTTTATCTTAATCATCATCAAAAAATTTTTTTCATAAAAAATCAATAAAAATATTTTCCTTTTCTATTTTATCTTACTTTTATCGACTGTATAGGTTTTTCGCAAACGTAATAGCTAGCTTTAGTTCTCGCTTTGCTTTTTCATTATGATGTAACTGTTTTCCGATTTGTAATAGCTTAGGTTTTAATTTTCGCTTTCTATTATATAATTTTCCTAAAGTTGTGTAATAGGTTTAGGTTTATCTTTTTTGTCTTTACTTTCCGCACCTTTACAGCTTTCTTATATATGATATATTACGGCTTAGTAATTAGGGTTGTATGAGAAGATAAAAACCAATCAATAGATAACCTAACTTCAAGACATAGTAACTGAATACAAAACACTTGCACATGCGCACCTCTAGGATAGCCTCTCTTGTTGTCTTTCGATTAAACAATCATGTCCCTCGAAAATGGGGACGCTTTAGAAAAGTCCCCCGAATCAAAGATCATAGTAACTCGATGACCCTTCGACGTTGGCTTTCGATAAATGATCTAGTCCCTTACAAAAATTTCTAAAGCATCCTTACTAGTTGCCTTCGATAACTGTACGATGACCCTCGCCTGTCCCTTCACATCCAACGATAGGGCTTCCTACTAACTAATGGTACTGATAATACTATCTAAAAGAGGAGGAAAAATAAAAGAACGACCTTGAGTGGGTAGATACTTTTAATCGCTTGCTCACAAATCTTTCGAAACAAAAAATTTCACAAACGCTTTCAAAATATTTTCAAACAAACACTTTGTACGCATTCTCGAGGATTGATACAAGAATCATTACAAAGTTTGCCTTACATTGGAATTTTAAAATATTTTTTCAAATCACACACACAAAGAAAATTTCAAAGTGAGTTAAACGATTAAGAGCCCGTAGATAACTACAGATGAAAAGGGTGATAACACCTTCCCTTTTTATAACTTACCCCCCAAACTCGAAATCTTCAAGGTCTTTCTTATTCTTTTCACCATTTCCTTATTGGATAAAATAAAGTCGGTGGCGACTCTTGCTATCCGCAACATTTGTGATAAAATGCAAAACAAGTCAGTTCTCCCACCATATTACAGAACTGGCGACTCTACTGGGGAATACTTAAAAGAGGGGTTACCTTAGAGTTTAGATCACATTATTTGCTTGCATTGTCTGATTTATCTTTAATGGGTTTTTTGGGTTTATTTTCTTGCAAAGATCCTACACCCAGATATGGGGATGCCTTAGGTAAGTAGCAATAGATCATGGAAATTGTCTAGCATAGACCAATATGGTTGAAGTGATGGCTACGTTAGTGTGACACTTTGGTTTGTACTGGTGTCTCTTGAGTCAGTCGAGGAGAACACCAGGCTACCATGTGTGGTCATAAGCTCTAACTAACTTTTAGAACCTTAATTGACCCAACTTGGCCATTAGAAGATAGTGAGATGACCGACTTTGGTGCAGTCCAAAGTTTGTTGATACTCGATGCTACACTCATTGATATTCGATTCTCAGGATATTTTAGTGGCAAGTCAGTTGCTCTGCTGAAATAAAACCTGTAAGAAAGATCAATGATATGAGACTCCTAGAACCTGGTTACTATTCTTAGGACAAGTTGAGTCAACTGAACTTCAAAAGGGTACTTACCTACAGACCTCATGCAAGCCTTACACCTAAGACTCTTGTGTGCTTTGCTTGTGTTTGCCATATGTTCAAACATGACATCATAACATCATGACATCATACTATAACATTTTCATTAACCATTTCAAGGATCTCAAGGGCATGTGATGTAGGTTTATCATGAACCAGACGTCTAGCAAGGGGCAAGAGGATTTATTTTCCTCTAACCAGATGCCGTCAAAGACCGAAGTGCGTTCTTTTGAGTCAAAATCTAGGAACCACTCGACATGGTGAGCTTGATTCTCATAGAAGGATGTTCAAAGACGCAAAGTTCTTTAGTCAAAGCTACAGCCAAACTCAACTTCTAAAATTTCATCTTTTTTTATCCCGCGAGATCCTTGAAAACATTGCATACACATCTACATACCATGTCATTGCATAACGGGTTTTCCCAAGCAAGGTTTTCTCATCTTCTTACTTTTTATTTCAGTAAAAGATGGCTCTTGAACAAACCGTGAAAGAACTTCAAACTCAGAACACTCAGTTTCAACAAATGTTCCTGGACTTAGCCAAGGGATAGGACGAGCTGAAGACCCTTATCACCAAAGAGAGGAAGAAAAAGACTAAAAAACCAACTATCATTCTTAATATGGGTAGAAGGTTCAAAGGTCCGGTCAGAAGGGCTCTAGATTTTGAGGTCCCATCAAATGAAGAGGATAACCAAGAAGAAGATGATAAGAGTGTGAAATCTAAGGAGAATAAAGACCAGGGATCTAATGAAGAAGAAGCATACTATTTAGACGAACAATACCCTCCTGCTGATGACAAATACAAACAGCTGGAAGATCGTTTCAATGCTATGGATATCCAGAGAGTGCCTGGGTTGGATTTTGAAGAGTTGGGACTAGTCTCGGGGGTTATTATCCCTAACAAGTTTAAGGTCCCTACTTTTGCGAAGTATGATGATGTTTCTTGTCCTAAGCTGCATCTGAGGTCTTATGTCCGGAAGATCCAACTCCATACCACTGATAGGGAGTTATGGGTACACTTCTTTCAAGAGAGCTTGTCGGGGACACAATTAGAATGGTTCTATCAACTGAAAGGAACTAACATCCATACTTGGGAAGACTTGGATGCTGCCTTTTACAAACAATACCAATACAATGCTGATCTTGCACCAACCCGTGTGCAATTACAAAGTATGACTATGGGCTTGAACGAAGGCTTTAAGGAATATGCCAAGAAATGAAGGGATCTAGCTGGAAGAGTTCAACCTCATTTATCTGATAGGGAGCTAGTTGACATGTTTGTGGGAACTTTGACAGGACCTTTATTTAATCATCTGATCGGAAGCTCTTCATCTGGATTCACTGAGCTGATATTAACTGGGGAACATGTTGAACATGGAATTAGAAGTGGAAAGATTCAGGTAGCTACGTCTTCAAGTGTTGTGAAGAAGATGTTTAACAGAAAGAAGAAAACTAATGTTGTGTATGTCCAAAAGGGTCGTTCTAGAAGTGATCGCAACCAATCTATGAGGGCGGTGCTAATTTTAATCCTGCGCCTATGCAACAACAACAACAAGGCAATCAGCATAGGTCAGACGCACCCAGGAGACAGTTTACAAAGATCAACATGTCGTTGTATCAGGCATTACAACATCTATTGAAGGTAGAGCTGATAACATTAAGGGATCCTCCTCAGAATCCCAACACCTCCTCTCATTGGTACAATCCAAATGTAAGATATGCATATCATTCCAATAGTTCCGGACATGACACCAATAGTTGTTGGGCTTTGAAGAATAAAATTCAAGACATGATCAACAACAAAAAGATTGAGTTTGATCCTCCCAAGACCCCCAATGTGATTACTGCATCTATGCCTAAGCACGACAAAGGCATTAATGCAATTGATAATGTTTTACATGTTTATACTATGAGTGAATTGGATACTTCCATCCTAATTATCAAGAAGAATCTGTTGCAAGCCAGTTTATTTCCAGGTTGTATTGAAAGATGTTACTGCTGCACAACCCAACCCAATGGTTGCAAGTTGCTGAAAGAAGGCATTTAGCGCCTGATGGATAACCATATAATTCTAATTGAGAAGAATCCATCTTTTGAGAATTTGTATCAAGACTTGGAGCTTGAAGAGGTATCTGTAATTTCTGGTATTCCTATAAGGATCATTGCTAAAGGCCTGTGAAGATTAAGGCTGAACCTAGAGTAGCTCCTCTGATAATCACCGCACCCGGACTAATCCCATACTCCTCTAACAAGGCTGTCCCTTGGAATTATAGGGCCGATGTCTACTACCATGGCGTCAAGCAAGAACCTTTGACTGTTGAAGGTTGAAATACTGAAGTTACTGATCCCAACATTGACAATATTGTCAGGACCAGTAAGGTTACTGGAAGTGGAATGGTTTTCTCTCCAGAAATCTCTCCGAATATTGTTGCTACACCAGTTCGTGTTACTACTACTGAGCCTGCCCAAATGGGGGCACCTAAAGAAGTTACCGCTGAAGATACTTCCCAGCAAGAAATGGAGAAGGTACTGAAAATCATCAGAAAAAGTGACTACAAGATTGTTGAACAGCTGGGGCATACTCCATCCAAGATATCCATGTTATCCCTATTGTTATGCTCAGAAGCCCATGCTCAGGCTTTAGTGAAGTTCTTAAAATATGCATATGTGCCGCAAGAAATCTATGCTGATCAATTTGAAAGTTATGTTGCTAGCCTGACGACTGATAATGGCCTATGCTTTTCTGATGCCGACCTAACTCCCGAAGGAAGAAACAATAACAAGGCCTTGTATGTCTCTATTGATTGTAGGGGCACTACTTTAGCTCATGTGTTGGTTGATACAGTTTCCTTATTGAATGTTATACCGAAGGGTGCTCTAGACAGACTTGACTGTGAAGGGGTTGTGCTGAAACCCAGTGACATTATGGTCAGGGCCTTTGATGGTTCAAAAAGGATGGTACACAGAGAGGTGGATCTTCTAATCAGAGTAGGGTCATAGGTATTCGATTATACCTTCTATGTGATGGACACTTGATCGTCCTATTCTTGTTTACTTGGACGCCCCTAGATTCATGGGGAAGGCGCTGTTACTTCAACCCTACACCAAAAGCTGAAATATCCCATAAAAGGAAAGGTTGTTACGGTTTATGGTGAAGAAGAGTATATGGTAAGTCATTTGAAATCATTCAAGTATGTTGAGATGGACGGAGAATTCATCGAAACTCCCTTCCAGACTTTTGAAGTTATGCCTCGGACAACTACCACTACTGAAGATGTTTCTGCTATTCCTAAAGTTACTAAGGTCCCACCCAGAATGGCTTTTTTGAAGGACGCTAGAGCTGTGCTTGGGGCCAGCTTCTTGACATTCCTTACAAGTCTGACAAATTTGTTTTGGGTTTCACTGTAGAGGCTCAGAGGGTTGTTCGTCGTGCTCGTGCTGGAAGACCACCATTCTGCGTCAGTAACAATGGAGTCAACACGGTAGAAGATGCTGATAGTGACTACGACCTAGACAACTGTATTTTTCCCACCATTGGAAACGGGCTCAGCAACTGGAAGACTGAAGACCTTATCTCAATCTCCTTTAGTCAGGAGTAAATGCTACTTTCTATTTTATTGCTTTCAAGATTTGGTTATGTAATTTTAAAACAATAACTTTAATCCTTGTGTCTTACCCGAGGCACAATGGTCCATTTGTTAGGGTTGTCATTTCATTAACATATTTTAATTTAATAACTCATTAGACGTCTTGCATTCGAATTTTGCGTTCTTTGTCTTTCTTTTATTTTATCACTTTCAAAATAGCTATGTGTTCTTACACATACCCACACAACAAATTATAGATCCACATCCATTCTGGATCTCGTCGATAACAATTATGCTATTTCCCCTTATGACTTTGAAAATCCAATCTACCAAGTCGAGGACGAAGGTGAGGAAGATTGTGAAGTACCCTGAGAGCTTGCCAGACTATTAATGCAAGAGGAAAAGGCTATACAACCGCATGAAGATCCAGTTGAGGTTGTGAACTTGGGCACTAAAGAAGACAAGAAAGAAGTCAAGATAGGTGCCAACCTAGAAGACAATGTCAAGAACAGATTAATCCAGATGTTGTGCGACTATGTTGAGATCTTTGCTTGGTCGTACGAATACATGCCAAGGCTCGATACTGATATTATAGTTCACCGTCTGCCGATGAAAGAGGGTTGTTCTCCAATAAAGCAAAAGGTTCGTTGTATGCGTCCCGAGATGTCAGAAAAGATCAAGGCTGAGGTTATGAAGAAGTTCAACGCATGTTTCTTAGTTGTTACATCCTATCCTGAGTGGGCCGCAAATATGGTGCCAGTACCTAAGAAGGATGGCAAAGTGCGTATGTGCATAGGCTACAAGGATATGAATAGGGAAAGCCCCAAAGATGACTTTCCACTTCCACATATTGATGTTCTGGTTGATAACACTGATCAACACAAGGTATTTTCTTTCATGGACGGTTTGTCAGGTTATAATCAAATCAAGATGGCACCTGAAGACATGGAGAAAACCAACTTCATCACACAGTGGTGTACTTTCTGATACAAAGTTATGCCTTTTGGTTTGAAGAACGCTGACACAACATATCAGCGTGCTATGGTAGCTTTGTTCCATGACATGATTCACCATGAGATAGAGGTTTATGTTGACTGCATGATAGCCAGGTTTGAGACTAAAGAGGAACATCTTGACCATCTACATAAGTTGTTTAAGAGGTTGAAGAAGTACAAGTTGAGGCTGAATCCGAACAAATGCACCTTCGGGGTGAGATCCGGTAAACTCTTATGGTTCATCGTCAGTGGTAAAGGTATTGAGGTTGATCCTGCCAAAGTCAAAGCCATCCAAGAAATGCCAAATCCCTGTACTGAGAAGGAAGTCATAGGTTTCCTGGGACGATTGAACTATATTGCCATATTTATTTCTCATTTGATTGCTACTTGTGTGCCGATCTTCAAGTTGATAAAGAAAGATCAAGTAGTAAAATGGAACGACGATTGTCAGATAGCTTTCGACAAGATTAAGGAGTAACTCTAGGAGCCTCCAATTCTGATGCCACCAGTTAGAGGAAGACCTTTGATCATGTACCTAACAGTGTTAGAGAACTCAATGGGGTATGTACTGGGGCAGCATGACGAGTCTAGTCGAAAAGAGCATGCAATATACTACCTTAGCAAAAAGTTTATCGACTGTGAAATAAGATGCTCACTGCTCGAGAAAACTTGATGCACTTTGGCATGGGTTGCTCGCCGACTAAGACAGTATATGTTGACTCATACTACTTTGTTGATCTCTAAGATGGATCTGATCAAATATATATTCGAGAATCCCGCTCTCTCCATAAGAATAGCCCGATGGCAAATGGTCTTAACATAATACGACATTTAGTTTATCACTCAGAAGGAAATCAAAGGAAGTGTACTGGCAGATCATTTGGCTCATCAAGCTGTAAACGACTATCAATCTATGAATTTTGAGTTCCCGAATGAGAATATCATGCTAGTTACAGATTATGAAGAACCTGGACCGCATGAAGGACCTGAGCCAGGATCCTGATGGACTATGGTTTTTGATGGAGCTTCTAACATGCTGGGCAATGGAATCGGTGTTGTGATTATCTCTCCTAAGGGTTTCCATACACCGTTCACCTCTAGACTTTGCTTTGACTGTACCAATAACATGGCCAAATACGAAGCATGCATTATGGGTATTAAGGCTACTATTGATATGAGAGTTAAATTCTTGAACGTGTATGGGGACTCAGCCCTAGTGATCAGTCAGATTAAGGGAGAATGAGATATGAAGCATCCAAATCTCATTCCTTATCAAGAGCATGTGTTGACATTAGGTTCATATCTCGAGGAAATCACTTTCGAATATATCCCACAAGAAGAGAATTAGTTAGCAGACGCACTAGATACTATGTCATCTATGTTCAAAATCAGGTGGGGCAAGAAGCTCCTCGAATTACCATTGAGAGACTAGATGAACCGACACACTTTTACAAGGTTGATACTGATGGAGTAGAGGAAAATCCTTGGTTCCACGAAGAGAAAAGATACCACGAGGCTCAAGAATACCCTGAAGGAGCATCTATCAATGACAAGAAATTCCTACGGAGGTTCTCTACTAATTACTTCCCGAGCAACAAAATTTTGTACAAACGCAACCACGATTCAACTCTACTTCATTGTGTAGACAAGAAGGAAGCCGAGAAGATCATGGAAGATATGTACGAAGGTATCTTTGGTACTCACTCTAGTGGACATACAATGGCTAAGAAATTTCTAAGAGTAGGTTATTATTGATCGACTATGGAAACTGATTGCCATCATCACTCCACAACTTGTCACAAGTTCCAGATCTACGCCGTTGTACCCCAAGATTTGCCCTCTCATTTATCAAGATTTTTCTCACAAGATCTCTTTGACCCAAGGCAAGATTAGGTTTGGTCAGCTCAAGACATCTCATCTTGCACTGATAACCCCAAATTAGGGTTTGATATTGCACAAGGATTTTTGGACTATCAATGCCTCATGTGAATTTCAAATATCATTGTGGATCCCTGAGATTGCTCATGACAAGTTTCAAGCCTTGAACCACATTTTTGATCAGTCAATTGGACAATTGACCTAAAAATTAGCTGTACTGGGGAAAAAGTCAACCATGGCCAATTTACAGTCAAACTTAATAATTTTTGATCCACATCAACATTTTAGACTCATATGTACCATTTGATCAAGTTTGGATTACAACTCCTCAAGAAGTTTGATCAAATCATCAAAAGGGCAAAATGGTCAAAATTAGGGTTTTGACTGAGGAAGGACAATTTCTGATTTTTAACCTAGAAAATGACCAATTGAGTTCAAGCATGATTTCAAAGATTCAATGGCATCATCTTGACTTAATTACATGGCTTAAAACATCTCAAATTCATTGGATTGACAGATGAAATTTGCAGTCAACTGATCAAAAGTCAAATGTATACTGTAAAGTCAAACTTTGACTTTTTGGTCAAAATCAAGTGCCAAGGGTCATAATTCATCAAGACATGTCAAAATATGAAACTTGTTCATCAAGAAATCTAAATTTGAAAATTAGGGTTTGAATTTGAAAATTTTCATAACTTAGAAATTTTCTAAGTATGAAAATTTTCTTATTTTTTCTCAACTTTAGGCCACTTTTTCACCATGATGCATATTGATTCAAGGAAAGTTCACAACATGAAAGTTGTAGACCTCCATGAAATCTACAACTTTTCTTCACAAACTTTTCCTTAAATATGCTTGGATCTCAAGATATAAATTTGTGAATACATGGTCATGAACTTGTTAACTTAGTGAAATTTTGCCCTAATTTAGGCAGGTTTCGGACCCAACTTCATGGCAATTTTTCACCTAGTTACAAGAGGTATCTCAAAATGCATTTCAAATATGAATTATATATCACATTGCAATATTTCCAAAATGTCCAAGAACTTCTCAAGATCATTTTTGAGTAGGGAGAATCGAAGAGATGAAGTTAGCAATTTCTCACTTTTTGTCCAAGCCATTTCATGAAGAACAAAGTTGCAAATCAATCCTATGCTGGCTAATTCATGCTGTACAGGTCCTAAACTTGTTCCACACTCCTTAATTAAATTCTTACTCAATTTACAATGCTTTGATCCATGCTTTTGAACCTTTATCCAACTTGTAATTCCATTTATGGCAAAAAGGTTCAATTGCCATTTTGAAAAAGAGCAACTTTTGCAACTTTACAATTTTGAGCATTGAACCTGTCCCCTTGGTACATACAAGTCTCACAGGTCTCAAGTAAATTGTACAAAGCACATACCAACCCTAAGAAAGCTGGTACAAGCATGTGAAGCTTTGGTCTTATCACTTTGCTTCAAGTACAAGAAAGGTGGCCAAAAGGCTAGAACTTGTAGATCTGTTGGAGAGCTGACCTAAAACTATTTCAATACTAATATACAAACAATATACAACACAAAACACGACTGGAAAGGACCTGAAACACTCTTAACCAGCAAAACACCAAAAAACTGTCCAAAACTGCAGACTTGGCATAAGCACATCCATCTTCCATTTGGCTCGTGCGTTTTGAGTTTAGATCATTCAAACACCTTAATACTTGATACCTAGTCAATCCAGGCCACCATCCCTGTGATGTAATCACTCCTCCACCATCTGCCATTATTGACTTCAGAGCTTGCAGTTTGACTTGTCCAAGGAGTTCCAGCTACTTTCAGAGCAAAGCAAGGGTTGGGATACATCCAGGGAAGTTCAAGGAAGCTCAAGCAAGCATCAGGCCTCCCTCAAACTCATCACAGTTTCTTCCACGATTCCAGCTGAAGGAGGTAAAATCTCAAACTCTATCTCTTTGTACAGGCAACCTTAGGCCACGATTTGTGAATAAAAAATGTAGTCCTCATCATAACGAAGCTGTACATACCATTATCTTGCATTGATTTTACTTGTGCTGAGAGAATTTGGAACTTGAAATCTCTGAAAATATTAGGTTAGAATTTAGGGCTTTTAAGATTCTCTTTGATCTTTGATAGTTAGATTACATAACTTATATGGTTGGAATCATGAGTTCAAGTACTACATTTTTTATGTTATAAGTTTTTATTTTCATGGAAGTATGAGGAAGTTACAGGGTGTCTGGCCAAAGCTTGAGGAAGAAGATGAAACAGGGCATAGGGCGCGTTTTGTGTTATATTGGTTTTGTTTTCCATAAGACAATGGATGTATGGCCACCCCAGTGGCAAAGCAGCGCGCTGGTGAGACCCATGTCCTGGGTTCGAACCTGCGCGCTACTTTTGTATTTTTCACATTTTTTCCTTTTCAGTTTTTGTGACTTTTTTGCATATTGGGCTTAGCTTCCTGGGCCAGTGTTTTTGCTAACCTTACAACAAATCTGCTACATCACCCCCTGCCAACTCTTTTCTATATTTTTTATTTTATTTGTTTTATTTTCATATTTAATATTTTAAATATTTTCTTTAATACATAAAAATCCCAAAAAATATAAATTAATGATATTGCACTTTATTTTATTTCTCACATAAAAATACATTTTATTTTACTAGGATATCATTTATTTTCTTAATAAACTTGTAAATATAATTAAACATATTTAGTTCAATTTATTTTTTATTTCATATTTATAAATACTTATTTTTGCACATATAAAATTTTATATTTTATTACAATATTATTCATTATTTTTTATACAAGAAAATATATAAATTGATGCATATAAAAACTTTATTTTCCCTTTCAAAATAATAATTAGGGTTAAACCCCTTTCAAAAATTAATTCTTTTTACTTATATTTTTAGGTTTAGATTAAATTTTCTTTTACATAAAAATGAGACACAAAAACCTTTTTCTTACATGTACATTACATTGCATTTTAAATATTGTATTGTATTTATTCTAATTCGTACAAATTCGATTTGGTTGTAATAATTTATTTAGGTTTATATTCTTGCAAATCGCTATTCAAGTTTGTATTCCCTCCTCCCATAAATTGTTGTAATAGCTTAGAAATATTTACATTACACAATTTATCGCTTTATATGCCATGATTAGTAATTAGGGTTTGTATGACAAGAACAAAACAAAGCAAATAGAAAACCCTAAATACAAGGCAAAATCAAAAGCATGAAAATAATACACTTGCACACAAACACCCTTAGGGTTTCACCACTTGGTTGCCTAAAACAAAAATAGCCATATTACGCATGCGAAGTATCTTGGCAAAACAAAACAAATATAAGATCATAGTCCCTCGATGACGCTATTCAAAGTTGCCTTATAAAATGATCTTAGTCCCTCAAAAAATGCTAAGATACTTTGCAAACATTGCTAATCATGGTTATACGATGACCCGCGCCTGTCCCGTTTACATCCAAAGATAGAGTTGCTTACCAAATCAATGGTTAGACAACAATGTCAAAGGAATAGAAAATACATAAGAAAGACATTTGAGTAGGTAGATAGCTTCTAGTTACTTGCTCCATTTCAAACACTATCATTGCTATTTTTCAAAACAAGCAAACACATTTCAAAATATCTTACAAACATTGAAAACATTTTCAAAAAAGGACAAACATCTTTGTATACATTCTTACGAACGAGAATCATTACAAAGATTGCCTAAACGAATGGCCTCTTTTACAAAATACTTTCAAAACCGCACAAAACACAAATTCAAACAACAAAAGCAAGTGATCTAAGCAAGTAACTAAGAGCCCATGGAAAACCATGGATGAAAAGGGTGCTAACACCTTCCCTTTTCATAATCTATCCCCGAACTCAAGAAACAATCTCAAAGGTCTTTCCTGTGCTTTTTCACCTTTCCTTTTGGATAAAAGAAAATTTAATGGCGACTCTTGCTAACTGCAACATTTGCGACAAAACACAAAACCTCAAGTCAATTCTCCCACCGCATCACAGAACTGGCGACTCTGATGGGGATATTTATAAAAGTGGGGTTACCTTAGGGTTTAGATCACATTTATTTGCTTACATTGTTTGACTTGTTTGCTTTATATTATGGTTCTTTGTTTGGGTTTGAATCCTCCACTCGGATTTGGGAAACATTATAGGTAAATAGAAATATGTTGTGGAAACCGTGCGGGGTATACCGACATGGTCTAAGCAATAGCTATGTTAGTGTGACATATTTGTGGGTACCGGTAGCCTTTGAGTCAATCAAAGAGAATACGGGGCCGCTGAGTGATGTCATGAAGCACTAATGAACTTCTAGAACCCTTTACTTGACCAACTTGGCCTTTAGGATGTAGTGAGATGACCGGCTTTGGTGCAGTCTGAAGTTGGTAGATACTAGATACTACACTCATTGAGGGTTGGTTTTTTGGGATATTTTGGTCATCGTTAAAGAGGCTAAAGCTGAAACAATGACCAAGGAAACAATCCAGTGATATTGAGCTCCTTAGAACCCGGTTACTATTATTAGGACAGGTTGAGCCAACTAAACTTCAAGAGGGTACTTACCTATAAAACCCCATGCAAGCCTAAACTAAGAACTTGTTTGATTTTCTTGTATATGCATACTTGTACATAGCATCATGGACATCATATGCATCCACTAACCATTTCAAGGATTTTGGAGATTCATCTTTGTTCTTGCTTTGTAGGATATGGATTCACTCCGTAGGAAAACTATCCAAATCAACCTTGTAAGAATTCCTCCACAACTCAAGGAGCTAGCTTCAAGGATCCCTGAAAACTCTCCATTCACCGAGAGGCATGGTCGTCTACTCAACTTGGTCACCTCCAACACAGAAGAAGATATGATGAAGGTTCTCTTCCAGTTCTTTGACCCTTTGCATCATTTCTTCACATTTCCTGACTACCAGCTTGTGCATACTTTGGAAGAATTCTCTCAACTCTTGAGGATTACTATTCTCAATCAACCACCTTTCAACAGTACGGAAAGAGATCCAAAACTAGAAGAGATTGCTCAAGCCCTGCACTTGCACTCATCTGATGTCACAACTCATTGGGAAACTAGAAATGGTGTCAAAGGCTTCTTAGCAAAGTTTCTGTTTGAGAAGGCCCAAAGCTGTTGGAATTCCCTAGATTTGCAAGCTTTTGAGGAGATTGTGGCTCTTCTTATCTATGGAATGGTCTTGTTCCCCAATCCTGACCAACTCATAGATGTGAGCGCCGTCAAAATATTTATGTCACACAATCCAGTGCCTACATTACTAGGGGATATCTTACACTCTTTTCACACTCGTACAATGAGGAAAAGAGGTGTCATGTTGTGTTGCACTCCCCTCCTAGCAAGATGGTTTATTTCTCATCTTCCCCAATCAGTCTTAAAGAATGAGCAGGGTTTGAGGTGGTCACAAAGGTTAATGACGCTCAAACATTCAGATATTCATTGGTGTTCTCGATCCAAAGAGAATATTATCATTGTTAACCGTTGTGTGGAATTCCCTAATGTCCCTCTACTTGGCATTAGGGGAGGCATCACCTACAACCTGTTTTTAGCTCTAAGATAGTTTGGTTATGCCCGAAGGGATGGCCCACATGATATGCTGATTCAAGGTTTGGCTTTCGACTACGACAACGACGATCAAGGACTTCTCCAGAGATTCATCCGAGCTTGGAGGATGCTAAAAAAGGTGGATAGCAAGACTTTGGGACACAATAGTTCCATCCCTCTCGAGCCTTACCTCAAGTGGGTACGAACCCGCGCTCAAAGTCTTATGATGCCTTATCCTTCCTTCTCCCAGTGATTATTGAGCCTGTTAAGGAAGGAGAAGTTCCATACACTATCCTACATCCTGGCATGCCCACATCACTCGAAGATCTACAAAGGGATTGGATACAACTCAAAGGAGAGCGAGATACTTTCGAAGCCCAATTCTACGCAAGCGAGAAGAAGGTTTTGGAACTCACTAGGCTACTTCATGAGGAGCAGACTCTAAATACCTACATAGCACCAAAGAGGATGCGCAATACTTTTTATCTTAGAATTTTGTATTATTTTTCCCAAGGGGGCATTGATGTATTCAAATTCTATCTTATTAATATAACGTGTGTTTCTTTTTGTTTAAAACAAATTTGAATTTTTAAATCCTTGAAAGCATTGCATGTATACATATCATTCATCATAACATAAGCAGGTCTTTGCAATAAGTTTCCTAATCTCTCTACTGTTTATTTCAGTAAGATGGATCTCGAACAGGCGGTCAAAGATCTTCAAACTCAAAACATGCAGTTTCAACAGTTACTCACAACTTTGGCTAAAGGGCAAGAGGAGCTGAAGACTCTGTTAGAAAAATAGAAGAAAAAGAAAGAGAAGAAACCAACCGGTGTGGTAATCATGGGAAGAAGGTTTCAAGGACAGGCTAGAAGAACCTTGGATTTTCCAGCAACATCTGATGAAGGAGAGAGAAAACGGAAAGAAACAACAGTTCCATCATAGTTTGAAGAAGAGGAGGATGGGGAAGATTACTCCTAGGAACAGTATCCTCCAGCGGATGATAAATACCGACATCTTGAAGAGCGTCTAAATGCTATGGAAATACAAAAAGTACCAGGTCTAGACTTTGAGGAATTGGGGCTAGTGTCAGGAATTGTGATCCCACCAAAGTTAAAAATGCCTTTATTTACAAAATATGATGGGGTGTCATGTCCTAAAATGCACCTCCGATCATATGTCAGAAAGATTCAGCCGCACTCCGCCGACAAAGACTTATGGGTCCATTTTTTCCAAGACAGCTTATTTGGAACACAACTTGATTGGTTTTACCAATTAGAAAGGGCCGACGTCCACAACTGGGAAGAACTAGCCGCAAATTTCTATAAACAATACCAATATAACGCGGATTTTGCGCCTACCCGTACTCAACTTTAGAGTATGGCTATGGCTTCAAACAAGGGTTTCAAAGATTACGCGCAGAAATGGAGAGATCTAGCTGGAAGAGTGCAACCTCCCCTGTCTGAAAGGGAGTTGGTGGATATATTCTTGGGCACCCTGTTAGGCCCTTTCTTCAACCATTTAATTGGGAGCTCATCTGTTGGGTTTACCGAGCTAATATTAATCGGAGAAAGGGTGGAAGCTGGTATAAAAAGTGGAAAGATTCAGAAGGATGCATTTGCCTCTACAGCTGTGATAAAACCTTTCACTGGGAAGAAGGAGGTATCTGCTGTTTATTCACAAAGGAATCAAGGAAGAACTGAACGCTGACCAGTGGTGGGGGCCGTTATGATCCCAAATCCTGCATCTGATCAACCAAGAAATAACCAGCCGGGGGTGGAAAGGCCAGTCCGGCAATTCACCAGGATTAATATGACTCTAGCCCAGGTTTTACCACATCTTCTGAAATTGAATTTGGAAACTTCAAAGGAGGCCCCAAAGAATCCCAATACTGCGTCCCCTCATTATCACCCGAATTCCAGATGCGCATACCATTCTGAAAGTCCAGGGCACGACACTAACAACTGTTGGGCTTTGAAGAACAAAATTCAAGACCTAATAGATGCAAAGGAATTTGAGTTTGATGCGCCTGAGAAACCAAATATCATTTCCGCTCCGATGCCTAGGCACGGTCACAATACCAATGCTATCGAAGAAGATTTGTTTGTTGCTACAGTAGATGAACTCTTGACTCCGCTCCCGATCATTAAGATGAACTTATTAAAATCTGGGATATTCCCAGGTTGTAATAAAGACTGCCGTATTTGCTTATCCTCATCAATTGATTGCCCTCTATTAAAGACATGTATCCAACGCCTGATTGATAACCAAGAAATTCTGTTTGAGAATGTTCTTGTTTTACCTATTCCTATTGAAGACATTTCAATCATAACCATCTCCGCCAATCCTTCCAGGGTGCCTAAAAGACCCGTTAGGATTACATCTGCTCCAAAAACTACTCCTCTTAAGATCACAATGCCAGGGCCGGTCCCGTATAAGTCAGATAAAATAGTACCGTGGAATTATGGTCGAGAAATCTACTACCATGGTATCAAACAAGATGAACTGGCTTCCGAAGAAGAGAGCTCCAAAGAAGAAAACTCCTACATTAGCAATATTTCTGGAACTAGCAAGATTACCCGTAGCGGTAGAATCCTCTCTCCAGAAATTACCCCTCCAAAGGCAATTTTTGGACCCGTGGCCGTTCCAAAGATTACCTCTGTACCAATAATCATACCTGCAAGTGCACCTACCGACAGAGATGACACGATCCCTACTGTTATCCCTACCAATACTTTTACTATTGAGAATCGAGGAAAAAGCATTCAAGAAGAGCCTGTCCGGACGAAGGCTCAATCACTAGCTATCCCCGAAACATCCAAGAAGGAAATGGAAGAAATCCTGAGGATAATAAAGAAAAGTGACTATGACGTGGTTGAACAGTTGGGGCAAACTCCCTCCAAGATCTCCATGCTAGCTTTACTGCTGTGCTCTAAGTCACATGGAAAAGCTCTGGTAAAATTTTTGAAGACAGCCCATGTGCCACAAGAGACATCTGCTAACCAGTTCCAAGACTGTATGGCCAGTTTGACAGTTGATAACGGCCCAGGCTTCTCTGATGCTGATTTGACACCCAGAGGGAGAAAGCACAACGAGGCATTACATGTATCTGTGGAGTGTAGATGAACGAATCTGGCCCATGTCTTGGTAGACACGAGTTTATCTTTGAACGTCTTACCAAAGAAAGCCCTTGACAGATTGGATTGCGAAGGGCTGACATTGAAAAATAGTTGTGAGAGAATTTGATGGTTCGAAGAGGATGGTCCACGGGGAGGTGGACATCCCGATAAAGGTGGGAACTCAGATCTTCAACTCAACTTTCTATGTGATGGAAATCCGCCCCTCTTACTCCTGTCTGTTAGGACGGCCCTGGATCCATAATGTCGGTGCGGTCACCTCCACGCTACATCAGATGCTGAAATACCCGGTCCAAGGAAAGATCATAATTGTCCATGGAGAGGAAGAGTACATGATTAGTCATCTAAATTCCTTCCGATATGTGGAGTTGGAGGCGAGTTCATTGAAACTCCTTTTCAACATTTCGAGGAGGTCTCTCAAGAAGTAGCGGTAACCAAGGCAGTATCCTCGATTCCCAAGATCACAAGACCTCCACTTCGGATGTCATCTCTAAAGGACGCCAAGGCGGTAGTAGAAGAGGGTGGATGCACCATCTGAGGGCAGCTTCCAGACATTCTGTATAAATCAGACAAGTTTGGCTTGGGGTTTACTTCAACTGCTCAGAAGGCTGTGCGTCGTGCCCATGCTGGAGGGCCACCTTTGAAGATTAGTAACCGAGAGGTTAACGCAGTGGAAGATATTGAAGAGGATGGCAGCCTGGAAGATTGGATATTTCCTACTGTCAACGGAGGACTTCACAACTGGGAAGCCAGAGACTTTGTCCCAATAACTTTCATTTCTCAGTAATTTACCTTTTACATTTCTGTTGGACTTGTAATATTCACGAACAATTCACACTTTAAAAACCTTGTGTCTTACCCGAGGCACAATGGTCCATTTGTAAGGGTTTTTATTTCATCTTCATATGACATTCAATGAATCATGGACGTTTTTTCACATACAAACCTTTTATGCTCACTGTCTTTCTTTTACATTTTATTGTTTAAAGATGGCTATACCCTTACACACACCCACACTCATAAATGCAGGTACCCCTCCATTCCGGATCCCATGGGTAACGATACTGCTATGGCCTTTAGTGACTCTGAAGATCCAATCTATCAAGCCGAATACGAAGGTGAGGAAGATTGTGAAGTGCTAGGGAAATTGGCCAGGTTACTACAACAAGAGGAAAGAGCTATTCGGCCTCATGAGGAACTGTTGGATACAATCAACTTGGGTACCGAGGAAGATAAAAAGGAAATCAAAGTGGGTGCCAATCTAGAGCCGAGTGTTAAGGAGCGCCTAATTCAGCTATTGCATGATTATGTTGAGATCTTTTCCTGGTCATACAAAGACATGCCAGGACTTGATACAGACATCGTGGTACATTGTTTACCCACAAGAGAAGACTGTCCACCAGTGAAACAAAAATTCCGCCGCATGAGACCTGACATGTCAGAGAAGATCAAAGCAGAAGTTATGAAACAGTTCAATGCTGGATTTCTGGCTGTCACTTCCTACCCTCAATGGGTAGCCAACATTGTTCCCGTGCCTAAAAAGGAAGGCAAAGTACGAATGTGCGTGGATTATAGAGATTTAAACAGGGCTAGCCCGAAAGATGATTTTCCACTTCCCCACATCGACATCCTGGTTGATAATACAGCCCAGCACAAAGTATTTTCCTTCATGGATGGATTCTCAGGTTATAACCAGATCAAAATGGTACCTGTGGACATGGAGAAAACTACATTTGTCACACAGTGGGGCACGTTCTGCTACAAAGTGATTCCATTCCGACTGAAGAATGCTGGGGCAACCTATCAACGCGCCATGGTAGCTTTGTTTCATGATATGATACATCATGAGATAGAGGTCTATGTAGATGACATGATAGCCTGATCACAAACTGAAGAAGAGCACCTTGATCACTTGCAAAAGTTGTTTGTAAGATTGAAGGAGTACAAATTAAGGCTGAATCCAAATAAGTGCACATTCGGAGTCTGGTCCGGTAAACTCTTAGGTTTCATTGTCAGTAACGAAGGCATTGAGGTTGATCCTGCTAAGGTTAAAGCAATACAAAAAATGCTTGCTCCTCGTATTGAGAAGGAAGTCAGAGGATTCTTGGGACGCCTGAACTATATTGCCAGATTCATTTCTCACCTAACATCTACTTGTGAACCAATCTTCAAACTGTTGAAGAAAGATCAAGTAGTCAGATGGAATGATGAATGTCAAATTGCTTTTGACAAGATCAAAGAGTACTTACAAGAGCCTCTTGTTTTTATGCCACCATTCGAGGGAAGACCGCTGGTCATGTATCTGACCATTTTAGAAAACTCAATGGGGTGTATATTGGGGCAGCATGACGAGTCTGGCCGAAAAGAGCACGATATTTACTACCTGAGAAAAAAGTTTACCGACTGTGAAACCAGATATTCACTGCTCGAGAAAACTTGTTGCGCTCTGGTATGGGCTGCTCTCCGGCTAAGACAGTATATGTTGACTCATACCACTTTGTTGATATCTAAGATGGATCCGATAAAGTACATCTTCGAAAAGCCTGCTCTATCTAGAAGAATAGATAGATGGCATATGATCTTAACAGAATATGACATACAATACACTACCCAAAAATCCATAAAAGGCAGTGTGTTAGCTGATCATCTTGCTCATCAAGCTGTAGAAGATTATCAGTCCATGAAGTTTAAATTCCTGGATGAAGACATCATGACATTAGACAACTGTGAAGAAATCAGACCATATGACGGACCTGAACAAGGATCCCGATGGACCCTGTTCTTTGATGGGGAATCCAATGCACTTGGTAATGGTATCGGCGCTATACTCATATCTCCGGAAGGGTGCCATACTCCCTTTACTGCCAGACTTTGCTTCAACTGTACGAACAACATGGCGGAATATGAAGCATGCATCTTTGGTCTTAAGGCTGCCATAGACTTGGGAATCAAATCTTTAGATGTGTTTGGAGATTCAGCTTTGGTCATCAGTCAGATCAAAGGAGAATGGGACACTAAGCACCCAAACCTTATCCCTTACAAAGAATATGTCTTGACATTGCTACCACATTTTGAGCAGATTACCTCCGAGCATTTCCCGCGAGAAGAAAATCAGCTAGCAGATGCTCTAGCCACAATGTCATCCATGTTTAAACTTAATTGGGATAACGAGGCTCCCCAAATCACCATTGAACGAATGGATGAACTAACATACTGTCACGATATTAATGCTGAAGAAGTAGTGGACCAGCCTTGGTTTCATGAAGCAAAGAGGTATCTCGAGGCTCAAGAATATCTAGAAGGAGCTTCAATCAATGACAAAAAGTTCTTAAGGAGATTCTCTGCTAAGTTCTTCCTGAGTAATGGCATACTGTACAAACGCAATCATGACTCTATTCTGCTCCGTTGTATGGATAAGATTGAGGCTGAAAAGATCATGGGTGAGCTACATGAAGGTACCTTTGGCACTCACTCCAGTGGGCATACGATGGCGAAGAAAATCCTACGGGCAGGCTATTATTGGTCTACCATAGAAGCAGACTGCTATCAACACTCTCGGACCTGTCATAAGTGTCAAATTTATGCTGACAAGGTGCACGTACCTCCGGTTCCTCTGAATGTCTTGACGGATCCTTGGCCCTTTACTATGTGGGGAATCGATATGATTGGGGAGATCAAGCCTACAACCTCCAATGGGCACTGCTTCATTCTGGTGGCCATTGACTATTTCACAAAGTGGGTCGAAGCAACTTCCTTCGCATTCGTTACTAAGAATGTTGTTGCCCGCTTCATCAAGCAAAATCTCATTTGCCGGTATGGTATCCCAGAAAGGATCATCACTGATAATGGTACAAACCTTAACAATACTATGATCACCGCCTTGTGCGAGTAGTTCAAGATTCAACATCACAATTTATCCCCATATCGGCCAAAGATGAATGGTGCCGTTGAAGCTGCTAATAAAAACATTAAAAAGATCATACATAAAATGACATTCACCTACAAGGACTGGCATGAGATGCTACCGTTTGCTCTCTACGGGTACCGTACCATGGCTCGCACATCAACTGGGGAAACACCATATTCTTTGGTTTATGGCATGGAAGCTGTTTTGCCTATTGAGGTTCAGATCCCCTCTTTGAGAATCATGAAGGATGCAGGTTTGAATGAGGACGATTGGATCCAGACTCGACTTGATCAACTAAACTTAATTGATGAAAAGAGACTTACTGCTGTTTGCCATGGTCAGATGTATCAAAAACGGATGATCAAGGCTTTCGACAAGAAAGTCAGACGCCAGGTATGTCAAGTCGGAGATCTAGTGATCAAACGCATCATCTTGCCACAAAGTGATCCCAAGGGCAATTATACTCCTACCTATGAAGGACCATTTATAATCAAGAACATCTTCTCCGGTGGGGGAATGATCTTAACCACCATGGACGGTGATGACCTACCACACCCTGCGAACGCGAACATAGTCAAAAGATACTACGCATAAGAGACCCGCTAGGTTGACACACCTAGGCAAAAAAAAGGGCATCCCGGCAAACCAAAAGGTTCGGGCAAAAATTAGGGATAAAATATATAAAAAAATCTGTACACCCGGCAAGTTGAAAACCCGAAAGGGCGACTTGGGCAAAAAAGGGTTTCCCGGTAGACTGAAAACCCGAAAGGGCGGTCCAGGCAAAAGTTAGGGAATTAAAGTGTATGACTATGTCCCGTCGGATCACTTTGAGGATAATGTCTTCACTAACAAACTCGGAGTTTCTGATCAATTCAATCATCTTCGGACGAAGCAACAAATGGACAGGGCATTCGGTGACGCGAAGACTATAGCAGAATGGGAACCCCATGGGATTATCACACATAGCTGTCTTTCTTTGTATAAATTTTTCTTACTTTTACGGCACTATCCTCTTACTAGGATGTCTGTCCCTTTTGTACAAAATACTTATTCAAATTAAATACAAAGATATCTCTTTAAAGTACAGAAAACTATTTGTCCTTTTCTTTTACACTTGTATTTTATTTGCAAAAACGTCCAATGATTCATTAATGAACATATGCATTTGAACATAATTGCTGTTTACAAATAAACAAAATGAAAAAGACAATTACTGATAGGTTGAAAGAATAGGAAAACGTCTTTAGGATATTCCATGAGCAATCCCCACAGTACGTCGTTTAGTTCCCCAGCAGAACTAAAACTCCAAACTATTAATCCCCGGTGGAAACCATCCAGTTTCCCCAAATTCCCCAACAAGTTGTTTTGAAGCCTGAAATTCAACGGGGTGACAATTGACTTCTGATACTCCCCAACGGAACAAAGACTCCCATTATTAATCCCCAGTAGAAATCATCAAAATTCTCTGGATTCCCCAAGCAAATTCCTCAAGTAGTATATGGCATTGCTCTCACAACAGAAATTTTGCCAAATACTCCGACTTCAAGACATGAAGAATCCACATATCCTTAGCAGCAATCAAGGATTTATTTTCCTCAGTACTACAACAAATCAGCTTACATGCACATACATTACGTCCACATATCATAAACATTGATAAAACACATATATTGCATCATACATTTCATGCAACATAATTTTGTGTTCCAGCTAACATTTTACCCTTTTCAGGATAAGATTAACGACTACTGTTAAATAATGTGCAATCATGATACAATTCAGATACGCTCCAGACACGGATGCCATTATGTTATTTATTCAGATTCAGCTTTCAGATACAGTTCAGATACGCTCCAGACACATATGCCATTCTGATGCTCATTCAAAGTTCAGATACAATTCAGATACGCTCCAGACACGGATGCCATTCTGTTATTTATTTAGATTCAACCTTCATGATACAATTCAGATACGCTCCAGACACGGATGCCATTCTGTTATTTATTCAGATTCAGCTTTCATATACAGTTCAGATACGCTCCAGACACAGATGCCATTCTGATGCTCATTCAAAGTTCAGATACAATTCAGATACGCTTCAGACACGGATGCCATTCAGTTATTTATTCAGATTCAACCTTCATGATACGTTTCAGATACGCTCCAGTCACAGATGCTATTCTGTTGCTCATACAGATTCAGTCTTCAGATACAGCTCAGATACGTTCCAGACACAGACACTATTTTGATACTTATTCTTCCGACTTATAACTTACAATTCAACAAACATTCTTGGATGGCATCAACAAGCCCATCTCCAACAAAACTCTGTCACTTCTCCAAATGGCATCTTTAAGCCCATTCCCTCAACTACACATTGTCGAGTGCAAATTTATGGGCACTTTAGTGTTCAATCACCTTTTACCTTCGAGTCACGAACGACAAAGCTCGCCAATCTAACTCTTCAGGTTCAAGAAGATTGAACAGGGGCATAGGCCGACAAGGTACATGTGTCTCTGGTTCCTCTGAATATCTTGACTGCTCCTTGGTCGTTTGCAATGTGGGGCATTGATATGATTGGATAGATTAAGCCGATCGCTTCTAATGGACATCACTTCATCCTGGTTGCTATTGATTATTTCACGAAGTGGGTCAAAGTAGCCTCATTTGCCTCCCTTGCCAAGAATATTGTCGCTCGGTTCATCAAGCATAATTTAGTCTGCTGATACAACATTCCTGAAAGGATCATCACAGCTAATGGCACCAATCTCAACAACGCTATGATCATAGAACTCTGCATGCAGTTCAAGATTAAACACCACAATTCTTCTCTGTATCGACTGAAGATGAATGGCGCAGTGGAATCTGCCAATAAAAACATCAAGAAGATTATACAGAAGATGAGAGTGACATATAAAGATGGACATGAGATGTTACCATTTTCTCTTCATGGCTATCACACCTCAGTACAGACATCAACTAGGGCGACCTCATTCTCGCTAGTCTATGATATGGAGGTTGTTTTACCTATCGAAGTCCAGATTCTTTCTCTAAGGATTATGAAAGATGCAGATTTAGACAAAGACGAGTGGTTCAGACTTGACTGAACCATATAAACTTGATTGACGAGAAAAGGCTTATGGCTGTCTTTCATGGTCAGATGTATCAGAAGTGCATGCTCAAATCCTTCAACAAGAAAGTCAAACATCAGGTATATCAGGCTGGCGACTTGGTAATAAATCACATCATCTTACCACAAGGTGATCACAGAGGCAAATGGACTCCCACCTACGAAGGGCCATTTGTAATCAAGAAGATATTTTCTGGCGGTGCTATGATACTTACCAACATGGATGATGAAGATTTTCCACACCCTGTGAACGCGGACATAGTTAAAAAATACAACGCATGAAAATGATCCGCTAGGTTGACTGACCTAGGCAAAAATAAGGGTATCGCGGCGAACCAAAAGGGTTCGGGAAAAAAATTAGGGATATATATATATATATATATATATATATATATATATATATATATATATATATATATATATATATATATATATATATATATATATATATATATATATATATATATATATATATATATATATATATATATATATATATATATATATATATATATATATAAGAATTGTACACCCGGCAAGTCGAAAACCTGAAAAGGCGGCTTGGGCAAAAAAGGGTATCCCAGTGGACTGAAAACCCGAAAGGGCGGTCCAGGAAAAAGTTAGGGATTAAAGCGTACGACTATGTCCCGTTGGATCATCTACCTATGATGAGCTTTTTTATCAACGTCAAATTCAAATGGTACAGATCAATTCAGTCAACTTCTTCTGACAGTAAGGGATGAGATGCTCGAAGACATAGAGGCAATAGCGGAGTTGAAACTCGGCGAGATCGTTTCCACAAAGCTTTTTTCTTTGTTCTGCTTTATACTCTTTTCATTTTACGACAATTTCATCTTACTAGGATTTTTGTCTCTTTGT
This sequence comes from Vicia faba, assembly GCA_948472305.1. NCBI lineage: Eukaryota > Viridiplantae > Streptophyta > Magnoliopsida > Fabales > Fabaceae > Vicia > Vicia faba. The sequence goes on along the minus strand of OX451737.1, from coordinate 135,178,143 downwards.
ACAAAACCTTCTGTTTATAGGCAAATTATCAATACAAATCAATTTCAAAGTTCAAATTTGGTTTACTTTCTTTGTTTTGTTTGCAAAAACGTCAAATGACTAAATTGAATGAACATGTGAATATGAATATGATTACTGTTAAAAAATATGTGCATAAAAACAGGAATAAACATTTACTAAAGACTCTAGAAGTTGAGATAATGTTCAAGTCGTCCATAAATCCGATAGAGCAATCTCCACAGAAAAATCCCCGCAGAGCTGCCTTCACAAGCTCATCCCCAACGGAGATACATTCCCCAACAAGTCTAATATGCCTTTTGTTGTACCCCAAAATTTTCCCTCTCACTTATCAAGAATTTTCTCACAAGATCTCCTTGACTCAAGACTGCATTAGGGTTTGATCAGCTCAAGACACCTCCTTAAGCACTGATGACCAAAATTAGGGTTTGAGTTTGCACAAGGATTTTTGGACTTCCAATGCCCCATATGACTTTCATGGATCATTGTTGACCCCCAAGATTACTCATGCCAAGTTTCAAGCCTTGACTCACATTTTTGCTCAGTCAATTGAGCAGTCGACCTAAAAATTAGTTGTATTGGGGAAAAAGTCAACTATGGCCAATTTATAGTCAAAATTCATAATTTTTGATCCACATCAACATTTTAAACTCATATGTATCATTTGATCAAGTTTGGACCACAACTCCTCAAGGAATTTGATCTAATCTCCAAAAGGGCAAAATGGTCAAAATTAGGGTTTTTATCAGGAAAGGGCAATTTCTGATTTTTGACCTAGCAAATGGTCAATTGGTTTAAGGAATGATCTCAAGAGTCCAATTATATCATTTTAACCTAATGACATGGTTCAAAACATTGCAAGTCCATTGGATTGACAACTGAATTTTGCAGTCAACTGATCAAAAGTCAACTGTACACTAAAAAGTCAAACTTTGACTTTTTGGTCAAATTCAAGTTCCAAAGATCATAATTCATCAAAAAATGTCAAAATATGAAACTTATCCATCAAGAAGTCAAAAAGTCAAGATTTCATTTTGAAAAGTCAAAATTTATAAACTTAGAAATTTTTCTAAGTGTTGGAAATTTCATGTTTTTTCATAACTTTGAACAAAGTTTTCATCATGATGCAAGATGATTCAATAGAAACTCCCAACATGAAAGTTGTATATCTCCAAGAAATCTACAACCTTGCTTTACACAACTTCTTCTAAAAATTCTTGGATCTCAAGTTATAATTTTATGAACATAGGTCAGGATTTTGACCCAACTTCATGGCACTTTTTCATATAGTTCTAAGGGGAATCTTCAAAAGCAATTTAAATATGGGTTGTAGATCAAATTTCAAGATTTCCAAAATATCCAAGAAATACTTAAGATTATTCTTGAGTATGGAGAATCAAAGAGATGAAGTTAGGGTTTTGTCACTTGAATTACAAGTCATTTTTGATGAACACATGAACCAAATCCATAGCCATGCTGCATAATCCTCACTTTGCAGGGCTCAAACTTGTTTTCACTCCATAATTAATGGTTTACACAACTTATTATGCCCTTATCCAAGTGTTTCAAGCTTTGTCCAAATCAATTTGCCATTTTAGGGAGAAAGTAACATATCCATTCTTGTAAAGCAAGCTTTATGCACAAAGTCAGCTTCTTGAGCTCCCAACTTGTTTTCCTTGATTACACTCCACCCACAAAGTCAGAAGTATTGTGTTTAAAGTGGTTGAAAACTCTATGAACCAAGTATATGACATGGAAACTTGAATTTCTCAAAAAATCACATGTTATGCATAAACTTGTGATTTTGAATTATGATCAACAAGAAGTCTCCAAACTTGTTGCTTATAAATAGTCACTATTTGTGAGCTAGAGGACGAGCTGAAGAATCCTGAAATACACCAAAACTCTCAAATCAGAAATTGCCTAAAAACTCCATTGTTGCAGAATTTTTGACCTTGAACATCAAACTCACATTTCCCTCGTGTGTTTCTTGGCCTTTTAGTTTCTAAAGCTTCCTTACATCAAGTGTAACCTATCCATGTCCCTGTTTCATTACTGTAACATCATTTACCATATCCTCCATAACCAAAAACAGAGCATTGCACATTGACTTCTCCAAGTCATTTCAGCCACTCTCAACTCAAGCAAACCATTGCATTAGCTTCCTAGGACCTCAAGGAAGCTAACCTGATTATCACCATCACTTAAAACAAGCTCAAACTCCAAACACGATTTCCAGTTTTGAGGTATATTTTCTCAACTTGAAACTCTTCATACAGGCATCGTCAATAGTTTATTTGTGAATAAAACATGTAGATATCATTGCCCTGAAGCTAACCATATCCATAGTTTCCTTTAATTTTGCTTGAGCTTAGAGAATTTTAAAACTGAAATTTCTGAAATTTTTAGGGTTCAGATTGGGGCCATTAAAATTCATGCTTATCTTTGATCTGTAGTTTTAATACTTTACATTTCTGGAATTGTGAGAAAATTTGCTACAAGTTTCATGTTTACAGTTTTCATTTTTGATGAGAAATGAGCAAGTTACAATTGGTCTGGCTGGAGGTTGAAGATGAAGTCTTCAGGGCGCATTTTGCCTTGTATATTTATTGTTTTGTTTATATTAACGAATGTATAGCCACCCCAATGGTAGAAGCGCGCGCCTGTAACCTATGGGACCTGGGTTCGAGCCCCAGTGGTACCCTTTTGTGTTTTTTTTTTTACATTTTTGGCTTTTTCTGACCCTTTTTTGCAGGCGCTGGGCTCCAGCTTTGGGCCTATGTTTTTTTTCTACTCCTAACCCCCCTGCAGGCTATTTGCACCCTAGCCCAATTTTTATTTTATTTCTTTATTTTCATTTTATTTATTTTCTTGAAATATTTTCCTAATACTAAAAAAAATCATAAAATACGAAAAAATGATAGATTTATATTTTGACTTAGTTTATTTTATTTTTCTCACAAAAAATATTTTTATTAATTATACTTTATTAATTATTTTACTTATTTATTTTGTAAATATAATTAAAACTAGATTATTAGTTATTTTCTTCCATACTAATTAAAATATATTACTTTTGATATAAAAAAAAAGAGACCAAAAATATTTTATAATACTATAAATATTTTCAAGACAAAATACCAAAAAAATTCATTTTTCTTAAACTTATTTTCTTTTAATCAACTAAATAGAATTAGGGTTTTATTTAAAATCTTTTCTTAATAAATTTAAGTTTAATTAATTATTTTCTTTAATTAATTAGGTTAAAACAAATCCCTTTTTCTTATGAAAACCAACAAAATATTCATTTTTTTCACCTTTACATTAATGCATATTTATTCTTTTTGCACATTATATTTATTTAAACTCTTGTACATTAATACCCATTCAATTTGGTTGTAATAGATTAACTAGGTTTATATTCTTGCAATCCCCATTTACAAATTGTACACCCCTCCTCACGAATGTTGTAATAGCGTAGTAACTTTAAATTTCGCAATTTATCGCTTTTATATACAAATGCTAGTAATTAGAGTTTGTATGGAAAGACTAAAATCAACACTTAGAAAACCCTAATTCAAGACAAAAATAAGTATGAAAATGATACACTTGCACACAAGCACCCCTAGGGTTATTCCACTTGGTTGCCTTATACAAAATGACCATATTACGCATGTAAGGTATCTTAGCAAAAACAAGAAAATACAAGATCATAGTCCCTCGATGACGCTATCTAAGTTGCCTTACAAATGATCTTAGTCCCTAAAAAAGAATGCTAAGATACCTTGCAACATTTTTATTCATGGTTATACAATGACCCACGCCCATCCCGTTTACATCCAAAGATAGGGTTATTTACCAAATCAATGGTAAGACAACAATGTCAAAGGAAAAGAAAATGAACAAGAAAGACATTTGAGTAGGTAGATTACTCCTAATTACTTGCTCCATTTCAAAACAAACATCCTTGCTATTTTCAAAAACAAACACATACACTTTCAAACATCTTACAAAATTGAAAACATTTTCAAAAGATCAAACATCTTTGTATACATTCTTACAAACAAGAATCATTACAAAGATTGCCTAAACAATGGGCTCTTTACAAAATACTTTCAAAAACCACATCAAGCATAATTTCAAACATAAAAGCAAGTGATCTAGCAAGTAACTAAGATCCCATGGAAAACCATAGATGAAAAGGGTGCTAATACCTTCCCTTTTCATAATCTACCCCCCGAACTCAATAAATAATCTCAAAGGTCTTTCCTGTGCTTTTTCACCTTTCCTTTTGGATAAAAGAAAAGTCGGTGGCGACTCTTGCTAAGCACAACATTTGCGATCAAACGCAAAACACCCAAGTCAGTTCTCCCACCGTATCACACCTTTAGATAGGAATTGGGATATCTTCCAGCAATTCACATAATCATCTCCCCCAATAAGTCCCCTAGTGTACAAGGAAGTTTGATCATTTCCCCAACATACGGTGGAAACTTCCTCCGCACAGCCTATGAAATCAGAAATGATTCCCTCAACATAGTTTACAGGAATTTAATTCTCCATCAGAGTTCACCTCTCAAACACTGTAAAATCTCCTACCGAATCCTCTTCTATAGCAAGATGTATTTCCCAACAGGGTTTATTTCCCCGACAAAGTTTGTTTCTCCGATTACTGCAAATCCCCGATATAATTCTCTTCTCCAACAAAGTGTAGTCAAGGTTGCTATCTCCAGAGAGTTGCTACGGAATCTGAAATCGGGCCAGATATCATTTAATGTTATCCTCCCCAGAAGAGTTGGAATCCATATCGGAAGCTTGATCAGACAATGCCTCAGAAGGTTATCCATTTCTTTTATCCCCAGTCAGGAGATATAAAAACTAAATTCCCCAGTAGAGTGATGAACAACCATTGTTCCTGGAATCCTTCTATCCCCAAACAAAGGTCAAACATTCCCAGCGGAGTATCCTCAAACAGAAAGCAAGAATCCCCAGCGATGACATTCTAAACAAGATTGAAGATTCGTATTCTTCATCTCTAGCAATAGTCAGGGATTTATTTTCCTAAACGAAGATGTTACACAAAGCTACCAATACGCTTCAATGACGTCTTACATCCATACAATATTTACAAAACATCATAGCATATACATACGAAATGCATATAACACATTCTTATTTATTTTGAGAGCATAATCATGCAATGCATTACATACATCATGACATTGCATAAAACTAACTTCGTCTCTTCCGGGGTAGTCCACAAATAGACAAATATCATCAATAATTTTCAAACATGTCATAGATTCTTTCCCGAACCAAGACGGTGCAACTATCGATACGACCAGGCGGTATGAATTCTCGAAATAGGACGAGTTTACTAACAAAAAAAAGATCAAAGATTAATTCCTGAAGCAGGACAAGGTAACTATCTATATGACCAGGCAAAGATTAATTCCCGAATAAAGACAGGGGCAACTATCTGTACAACTAGGAAAAGATTAATTTCCAAAATAGGATGGGGCAACTATCTATCTGATCAGGTGGTATGAATTCCCGAAATAAGACAGGTTTGCCAACAAAAGCAGGTTGTAGATTAATTTCCGAAATAGGACGGGGAGACTATATACATGACCAAAACATTTCTCTCAGAGACTAAATTTGACAAGTACCTCCCTCAGAGACTGAATTTTGAAAAGCATCTCCTTCAAGGCCATCATTCTGGAAAGCATTTTTCTTCGGAAATTTTCCTTCCATCAGATTAAGTTGAGCGTAGACTCATTCTGATACTCCCATCAACAATTACTTCGAATGGCATCTTTAAACCCATCTCCGACGGCATCCCGTCACCTCTCCAAATGGCATCTTTAAGCTCATTCCCGATATAGTTAACCAACAACGTTACTTCATGCACTGACGAGTGCAAATTTCTGGGTACTTAAGTGTTCAATCCTCTTCCACCTCCAGATCACGAATGTCGGACATGCCAATCTAACTCTTTAGGTTTAAGAAGATTGAACAGGGGCAGCTGTTGTACCCTAAAATTTTCCCTCCCATTTTCTTCAAGACACCTCCTCATGCTCCCAGAGTTTTCGAATGCTCAAGGTTACTCAAGAATTAATCAGAAAAATTCCCCTCATAAGCAATGGACCTACAACTAGGGTTTTGTGTTTTTCAAGGAAGATTGAGTTTTTAAAACCTCAAGTGGATTTCATTGTTTTCGCATTTCCCTAAGAGTTCTTATTCCAAATTTCAAGCCTTGCATCACAAGTTTTCTCAATCAATTGTTCAGATGATTGAAAGTCAACTACATTGGACAAAAAAGTCAACTGTGGTCAACA